>SSNR01000376.1:430081-434254 GCA_006937965.1 Callopanchax toddi | reverse complement strand
CCAGTCTGGACCAGAACCCCCAGCATCCCCACAGCCTCTCCCAGTCTGGACCAGAACCCCCAGCATCCCCACAGCCTCTCCCAGTCTGGACCAGAACCCCCAGCATCCCCACAGCCTCCTCCAGTCTGGACCAGAACCCCCAGCATCCCCACAGCCTCTCCCAGTCTGGACCAGAACCCCCAGCATCCCCACAGCCTCTCCCAGTCTGGACCAGAACCCCCAGCATCCCCACAGCCTCCTCCAGTCTCAAAACCATCCAGGAACCTCTGTGATGAATTTAGAATCTGGAAAGTTCTTTGAACAGAATTTGCTGTTTCTACGTTTCTGTCTCTTTTCCTTTTCCAGCTGATTCGCGGGCCGACCGAAGCCGCGGAAGTGAAATTACCGTAATAACACTAAACTCCTCTGATAGGGCAACTTCTCTTCTTTCTAAAACCGTTTGAATCTTCCTGATAGGGCGGGCGGTCGCAGAGTTACGGCACTTCTGAAAACGCTGCTCAAAACTCGTGGCCGGTGATGCGTTCAGGGTCGGCTTTGTTATTTTCAGCGTTAGAAATCACATGTGGCGTGAGTGCGTGTGAAGACAGCAAAATGCGTGAGTCTCACGCTCATTGCGTGAGGGGTGAGAGCTCTCCTTATCAGGTCATGATTTTCAGAAGCTCCGATCTGAACTTGATGAAAAGTTGTTAATGATTCTCTCTTGATCCACTAAATCCACTCTGTTCATCTGACTAGCCCTGAGGTGACGTCACACTAGCATACTCACCTCTCTGACTGCAGCACACAATGAAGATCTGGACTACAGCCAATCAGAGGCAGGACCGGATCCGGTCCGGTTCTGACCAATGAGTCACAGAGTGTCTGTTTGGACTTCTACCATTCATCTCACTCAGCGGTACTCTGATTTCCGGAGCTCCCGCTGTCCACTAAACGCACCGTTTCCACAGTAACAATACACATCGACACCAAAGTGGCATTTACGACATCAAAGTGGCATTTACGACATCAAAACATCAGAAAGAGAGAGAGGAAATGTCTTCAGGGAACGTTAAAGAGCGCCTTTCGGCGGAGGAAGACCTTCAGATGAAGAGGAAGGCAGCGGCAGAGTTTCTCCGCGTCAACAGAATCCCGGAAGTGATTGAGTTAGCTCTGAACGAGTTCTTCCTGCTACAGCCAGGAGACGTTCACGGTCACCTGGTAACTAATACTACAGTATAGGTAGAGTTACTAGAGAGTGTGTGTGAATATTAAGGAGTAGTAATAACAAACACAGGAAGTGACGTCAGGAGTTTTAACCAAAACAAACCGCTAAACTAGCATCAAATATTAGCTGGTCGGAATTAGCTTCTCTGTAAAGGCAGGAGTTTAGTCTGGTGTTCATACAGGTGTGTTTAACCCCACCACTGTAATGTTATGTTATCAATGTGTGAAGGATTGACCCTAAAATAACTCACTGTTCAACCACATTATATATAATAAAATATATGGATTTTATTGGGTCATTTTTAAAGAAAACAATAAAAAAGAAAAATAACATTTTACACAATCAAACTACCAGCCAAATATAAGTACATTAAATATAACAATACAGTAAATATAATGTAGTATAATAATGTATTGTAATATAATGTAATGATATAATATAATACAAATAAAAACTACAACAATAAAATTAAACTATATGGAGATAAACAGTTAATTACCTTACATTATTATCACATTAATATTATGATTTAACATTATTATTACCAGTCATTACATCCTAAGCCTTACTACACCAAATTCTTTTTTTTTTCATTGCTTATTTTTCCTGGTGTGGAAGTTTAAAGGTTAAAGGTCGTTCTTTAACTTTCACATCAAGCATTGAAAATGTTCTATTTTTCTTTTGAGGCAAAACTATTTATTCATTTTATGTAAATAATTAACATGAAATGATAAAGTAAGATAATTGTGTTTAAATCAACGTATATGTTTGGTTTTGTAGTTTTGTTTTGTGAAGATAACTTTTAAAATATGATCTACCAATGGATTGACCTGCCACTTAAAGGTTTAATTATTAGAGTCCATGTAAATATGTATTTACAATTGGGAAACATTCAAGATGGCTGACGTTCAGTTCTGTTTATTATCAGATCTTTTTTAATGTGGTGGATTTTCTAACATCAGAAAAACAAAACCTGCTTTTTTAAAAGGCTCCTTCTGTGAACTTGAGCATTTTGTGTTTTAAACAGAACATTTGAGGGGAAAAGCTCCATTACTGTTGTATTTTAGGATTTCAGTGAACAAGTGGCGTTTGTGTTGTGTTCAGGTTCTTCTCCACAAACAGCCCCGTGTTTCAGATAAACAGGCCAAAATGTGACACACCTCCTGGAAGGTTAGAAGATGTCAGGGGAAAATGACTTTTCTGTTGACTTTTTCCTGCTAACCTCTTTTCTCCAGATGTTTTCCAGTCTAAACACAAAGAAAAGAATTGTTGTTTAGAGGAAACTCATTTCTGACCTTTTTAGATTTACCTCCTCAGAGGCGTCCTCTGGGACTGTTGGTTAACGAATTCCTGTGAGAAACACTGAAGAAGAAACCTCCTGTAAGGCCCAAACTCTGAGTTAGAGCTGTACAAATACAGAGGGTAAAATAAGTATTCAACCCGTCTCCAGTTCTCTAAGTAAATCTATCACTACAGACCCAATACAGTCTGTTGACATGAAATTCTCACCAGATGTTGGTAACAACCCATCCAATCCACTCGTGTAAAGAAACCAAACCATCCACAATCAGTTCTATGGAATCAAATGGAACGACTCAGGGGAAAGGATTGACCCTATGAAGAAAGGAAGGTGTAAAAAGTCCTGGAAAGTCCTGACACCAGCTGGAATCTAGAAAACAATCCTGTCACTATAAGACTCTGTTCCCACAGCAGGCTGAAGTGACCCAAATCCTAAAGGCGAGAATACACCGGACACGTCGGCGACACGCCACGTTGTGGCTGCGACGTATTTTTGATTTAAAACCATTCTAGTCCATCAGATCACTCACACAGAGCTCGCCACAACGCGTCCCAGACACGCAAGACGCCGCCATCACGCTAAAGATTCACACCAGTTTAAAAGGGAGCGCCAGTGGCAGCTGTGCGCGTGTGTCACGACATGTTGAGTACTTTCTGACACCGCCATTACCATGACACCGACGTTACAACGCAGAACAGCGCCTATTACGGCACACAGAAATAAACCGCCACAAACATTACGGCACACATAAACAGCAGCTCCATTAAATAGCTCACTTACCCATTTTGAAAGAATTAGAATTAGGTTCCCACAACATACGACGGCAACTCTGATCACATAGAAACAAAGAATTCACTTCCCGCTTCCAGTTTTCAATTCCCGCGTGATGTTGTGACTATCGCGCAATTTTTTAAAGTAGCATTCTACGGCGCGCTGTGTCAGGAACGCGTCTTGTGTGAGTACAAGACTCACCAACACCGCAGCCAAAAGGTGGCGCATCGCTGAGGTATCCGGTGTATTCCAGCCTTAACCCTAACCCTAACCCTATGACAGCCTAAACAACACAAATCCAGTTTTTCTAATCTGACCCAGGTCACTTTCATAAATCAGATCTGATGTTTTTCTAAACAGTCTGATGGTCGAGTTACAGTTCATCCAATTTTAAATCAACAACAGTAAGTAAGTAAGTAAAACTTTATTTATATACGTAACACCTCTCAAGATAAAAATCACAAAGCGCTTAGAACATATTTAAAAAATAAATGAGTAAGAGTTCAATAAACATTACACACACCAAAAACAGACTTAGAAAAACACAGATCTAAACAGATGAGTCTTTAACTTCTTCTTAAAAGAGTCCACTGAGTCCACAGACCTCAGTGAGAGTGGGACAGAGTTCCAGATGAAAAGGCTCTGTCTCCTTTGGTTTTCAGTCTTGGGAACTGAAAGCAGACCTTGGTCAGAGGACCTGAGGGACCTGGAGTGAGTGTTATGTTTTAGAAATGCACTAACGCACGTGACAGACCGAGGCCGGATGTAGGCATGGGCATGGTCAAGATTCCATGACTGCCCCCCTCAAACGCGATTGCATGCAGAAATAACAAATTTCAAATATATTTCAGTGAAAAATGGTCAGAGTGAGCGCTCTCTTCCGTTTGTCCTCATTCAA
>SSNR01000376.1:420081-425081 GCA_006937965.1 Callopanchax toddi | reverse complement strand
TTGGTCCGTGTCCAAACAATGAATATCATTTCTGAGCTGCTCTTATTATTATTATTCTACAGTTAGTTACTGATTTAAATCTCTTATTGCTATTTTCACAAATTGGCATCAAACCACTTTTGACCTTAAAGCAACCAGATGGAGTATTAGTATTAGTACTTTCACCAAAAACCTGCCTATCCAGAGCGGTTGTCTGCTGCCCCCTGGTGGAGGATCTTCAGATCATCAACCTGCAGTGAACCGCCCAGAGATTCAATCTGATTCAGACACAAAACGGATGTTTTAAATTTGATTGGATGCGAATCAGAAGAACTGAACGGTTCAACTGGTCACAGTTTAAAGGAGCTGACCTCACAGAGCGGGGTCATGCGAGGTCAATGCTTTGACGCACAGCTGATCGTATCACCATGGTGAACTAAGCTGTTATTTACTCTATGTGTTGTGACACATTAGTACTGGATGGCTTTAAACCACCTTACGACTCGAGGAGCTGAGTTAAACATTCAGCAACACGAGAAAGGGCTGGGTTCAAAACGGACTTCAAGTAGATATTATCAGGTTATTCTAACCTTTCAATGGGTATCCTTATTGGCTCCAGTCTTCATGATGCATAGAAAATCTTATTTTTTATTTGACACTTTAAATGTCAATTTTTGACTTACAAAAACAAAAAAATATCAAAAATAATTTCTCCTCCATCTATCAGAGGTCAAATGTTGGCATCAACGCTGATTCTGTTTCATTTATAGTTTTTGTGTATCGCTCTACGATGTCCCTAAAACCCACACAGATCCTCTGAGTTCTGAAGATGCACTGGGCCTCAAGGGCGCCATCATATTTACAACCAGGAAACAACTGGTGTCCCCATTAGACCTCCCTTTACCACGTTTGGAAAAACTAGCAGGTTAACGTTTAAAAAGTCAACTAAAACTAAATCAAAAAACAGACGTTTAGAAGTTAAAAGTACACATTAATAAAGTACATTTAAAAAGTTTACAGAGAGAAATAGAAATTCAAAGAGTTTGTTGTCCAAAACGTGTGAAGGTTCTAGTGATAACAGCTGTGTGTTTCCTGTTCAATAAATACGCAGCGACTTCTTCAAGGCCCGCCTCCAGGAGGACAGAGACCGTCAGGACCAGGAGAACCAGGAGAGCCGTCCACCCAGCAGACAGGAAGTGGAGCATCCTTCTCCTCCGTCTGCAGCCAGGAGCTCTGGTGAGGGGAGGAGCTCACTAACACAGAGCCACAGTGACCCTGAGCCTGCTGCAGGAGGAGGAGCGCTTGTTGAAGTGACAGCTTTGTGTCTGCAGCGATGAACCAGACAGAGCTGAGTCCGTCGGGTTTGGAGTTTCTCTGCTCTTCTTCTAGTTTCTCATCAGAAAAATAAATAGAAAGTAGAAAACGGTTCTGCAGTTTGTAATCGTGTAATTAAAATGAATTGTTGTTAGGGTGTTTCTGTAAAAAGTAAAAAATGATGATTATCTTTATTTGTAGACAGCTTTGAACAGCCTCAGCTCAGAGAAATAGAGCTTACATCCTTCAGGACTGATAGGCTAACGGCTAGCCTGAGTGACGAGTGTTTCTGACAAACGGCTCTGATGGTTGTAGTTCATCAAACGTCATTTAACCCTTTCATGTTCTACCCTCCTGACCTATGCTATCAAAACATTCCTGGTTCATGTGGTTTCTACTGGTTATGGTTGAATCATGTGATCAGCTTTATTGATTATCAGGATTTTAACCCTTTAAATTGTTTACATGATTTTCAAATGGTGAAAGTTCTTCACCCTGTTGAAATCTTCCTGAACTCACTCACGGTTTTTGTTTTCTCCACTTTGAAGGTCAGTGAGCGAAGGCAGCCATGTTTTTGTTGACTTGTCTCGTCCTGTGGGTTCGTGTAGATCCAGTAAACCAATCAGAAGTTCTGAAGAAACAAGTGTTACGCTCCTCTTTCACCTCCTTGGGTCCAGGTGAAAGTCCTGGACCGGGAACCGGCTCTGTCAATCAGATCCTGATTGACAGAAACTGGATTCCTGAGTGAAACCAGACCAGCAGCATCCTGGGTCTTTAGAGTCAGACTGACTACTGCCTGTATTTGACTGTGTTCAGCACTTTGGGCTGCCTGGATTGGTGGTGGGAAGACACTATATTCATTAATAAGAGATCAGATTCATTTATTAGTGACCACACAACAAGTCGGTGGGATTTGTTTGTTTGTTAAATGAATGATTATTGTTTTTAAAGGACTGAGTTGGAAAAACTGACCATATTCTGATCTAGTGTCTCATAGAGGTCACTACATATAATACCCACTAGAACAGATCTGCAGCACTGAGGACATTGTCCTACGGGAGTCAAAACGTGTCCCACGTCTGCCCGTTTGGCAGGCGAACACTGAAAAACTACTACTACTAAAAATGATGATAATAGGCAACACTATTGATAATTCTTAAAATAACAGACTGATTAAAAATAAGATAAAACTTCTTCCAACCACCTAAAAGTTGTTTTATGGTAAATTGTGTCTTTTTTCCATTTGTTTCATTATGTAATCAAACTGTCATTTAAACAGTTCAAATCCTGATAAATCTTCAGTATTTGATTGTTTTGATCCAGACTGAAGTCCATCAAAAGATTCAACCCAAAAAATATTCATCAGAAATGATTTTATAGCAGTATTTTTGTACATTTTTGTACGTAATGACTCTAGAAACGAGTACGTTTAAAAAATAAAGTTGCGCAAAAACTAGCAATGCTTTAACATTTATTACTTTTTAAAGAATTTCTTGACTTATTTGATTTGTAAAAAAAAATCTCCCAGCCACTAAAATGAGCTTTATTAAAAATAACTCCTTCTTTCATAAATGACAACGAGGATAAGTAATCCTACTAGCATGATCCTCCAGATGACTGAATGTTTGGTATTCAGTTGTTTAACAGATGAATTTGTAAAGTTTTAATAGCAGGTTATTAGAAGTGGACATTGTTGTGTTTAGTGACTCCAGAGAGGAGTTCATTTTTCCTGCTGATCGGCTGAAGAGCAGCACATGGCTCCATCTGCTCTAACAGCAACAGGAGGAGAGGACACCTCCACCCAGACGGACTCAATGTCCACACACACCTTTACTTTCACCACAGGTGGTCCTCATTACCTAATAAGTTCCTCCTGCTGAGACCAGATGATCAGTGGTGTTTTCTTAATCTGTGTTCAGAATAATCTGCCTGCATATAACCACACAGATGTAATATCAGTTACCAGCCTTAGTGTTTATATTGGGGGTTTTTGCTACAGATAAAAAGAGCTACTCTGAAAAGAAGCTGTTTCCTCCAGCAGAACGTCCGGAGCCGGTTCTTCGTGGGAGCATGGCCATTGGTTCTGTGTCTCTGGCTGTAGCCCAGACTGGGGCTCAGGTGAAGGGGGTCCCTCTGTACAAACACATAGCAGCTCTGAGGAACCAAGAGGTGAGACCAAAACACAGAGAGGAACAAAAAACAGCAACAAGGAACCCGTTTAATAGTTTCACCTCTTCCTCAGCCCTCCAGCCGGTTTCATGTTCCCCTCGTGTTGGTAACTCTGCTCAGCTGTGGGAAGACTTCTCCTGGAAAACTGTGTCTACTGGAGGAAATCATCCTCGTCCCCAGAGCAGGACAACAAGTCAAACAAGTAATGACCCCTAACTTCATCAGGCTGCTCACTGCTTTGACCTGAAGGTAGAGAATGACACGTTTTCTGCTTCAGTGTTTTTAGGCTTTGGGGGTTTTGTTTGTGCGCCCTGCTCTTGAAGCTCTCACTGGGATCAGAGGATATCTGGGTCATCTTGAAGTGACGGTCGATCAGCTTTTACTAATCAGTTGAAATGATTAATCCCAGAAATTAGATGCTTCATTAACTCCTTTAAGTTTCTTCATCAAGTGGTTGCAGGCGGTTCTAGCTGTGAACAGAAGGATCTTCTGTAGCAGCAGATCTGAAGAACCCTCTGTCTGAAGACACTCTGTTGTAGAATTAAGGTACCAGTTCAATACGTGAGCTGTAGAGATGATACTTCTCTGTAGCATGTCCTGGATTACATCTGTTGTTGACATGCAGCATGGCCCGGTGCTCCACCATGCTGAGAAGACACTGTTCATCACCAAACTGTTAGATGGTTGGAGGGAGGAGTTCCTCTGGGAGGATGGTTCTGTCCCCTTCTTTATTCATGGTTGTTCTGAGGCCAGGTTGTGAGTGAGTCCACTCCCTGGTTTAGAAGCAACCAGCAGATGAGTGTTGTCAGGATGCTTTACTCTACGCAGAACACAGGACTGATGGGAGCGCTCACCTTCTCTTCTCCAGACAATCCCTTCTCCAGATGCTCCAAAGAACCAGAGAAAAGACTTTCCTCCAGTCGGTCCGATCCCTGGACCTTTGGCAGACCACCAGTCTGTCCCTGATGGTTTTCTGGGAGAGAAGTTTTCTTTACAGCCCTTCTTGGTACCAGACCACCAGAAGTCTTCTCCTCATTGATCTGCAGATGCTCTGGTGTAGCCTCGATCCCCCAGCTGGATCAGCTTTAAGAGACGGTTCTGATCCTGGATCACCTTTAGGAGACGGTCCTGATCCTGGATCAGCTTTAGGAGATGGTCCTGATCCTGGATCAGCTTTAAGAGATGGTCCTGATCCTGGATCAGCTTTAGGAGATGGTTCTGATCCTGGATCAGCTTTAGGAGATGGTCCTGATCCTGGATCAGCTTTAAGAGATGGTCCTGATCCTGGATCAGCTTTAGGAGATGGTCCTGATCCTGGATCAGCTTTAAGAGACGGTCCTGATCCTGGATCAGCTTTACGAGACGGTCCTGATCCTGGATCAGCTTTAAGAGATGGTCCTGGTCCTGGATCAGCTTTAAGAGATGGTCCTGATCCTGGATCAGCTTTAAGAGATGGTTCTGATCCTGGATCAGTTTTAAGAGATGGTTCTGATCCTGGATCAGCTTTAGGAGATGGTCCTGATCCTGGATCAGCTTTA
>SSNR01000376.1:401756-410883 GCA_006937965.1 Callopanchax toddi | reverse complement strand
CCTCTGTACTTACCCCAGTACGTACCTCTGTACTTACCCCAGTACGTACCTCTGTACTTACCCCAGTACGTACCTCTGTACTTACCCCGGTACGTACCTCTGTACTTACCCCAGTACGTACCTCTGTACTTACCCCAGTACGTACCTCTGTACTTACCCCAGTACATACCTCTGTACTTACCTCAGTACGTACCTCTGTACTTATCCTGTACTTACCCCAGTACATACCTCTGTACTTACCCCAGTACATACCTCTGTACTTACCCCGGTACATACCTCTGTACTTACCCCGGTACATACCTCTGTACTTACCCCGGTACATACCTCTGTACTTACCCCAGTACATACCTCTGTACTTACCCCAGTACATACCTCTGTACTTACCCCGGTACATACCTCTGTACTTACCCCGGTACGTACCTCTGTACTTACCTCAGTACGTACCTCTGTACTTACCTCAGTACGTACCTCTGTACTAACCTCAGTACGTACCTCTGTACTTACCTCAGTACGTACCTCTGTACTTACCTCAGTACGTACCTCTGTACTTACCCCGGTACATACCTCTGTACTTACCTCAGTACGTACCTCTGTACTTACCTCAGTACGTACCTCTGTACTAACCTCAGTACATACCTCTGTACTTACCTCAGTACGTACCTCTGTACTTACCCCAGTATGTACCTCTGTACTTACCCCGGTACGTACCTCTGTACTTACCCCAGTACGTACCTCTGTACTTACCCCGGTACGTACCTCTGTACTTACCCCAGTACGTACCTCTGTACTTACCCCGGTACGTACCTCTGTACTTACCCCGGTACGTACCTCTGTACTTACCCCGGTACGTACCTCTGTACTTACCCAGTACGTACCTCTGTACTTACCCCAGTACGTACCTCTGTACTTACCCCAGTACGTACCTCTGTACTTACCCCAGTACGTACCTCTGTACTTACCTCGGTACGTACCTCTGTACTTACCCCTGTACGTACCTCTGTACTTACCCCTGTACGTACCTCTGTACTTACCCCAGTACGTACCTCTGTACTTACCCCAGTACGTACCTCTGTACTTACCCCAGTACGTACCTCTGTACTTACCCCTGTACGTACCTCTGTACTTACCTCGGTACGTACCTCTGTACTTACCCCGGTACGTACCTCTGTACTTACCCCAGTACGTACCTCTGTACTTACCCCAGTACATACCTCTGTACTTACCCCGGTACGTACCTCTGTACTTACCCCGGTACGTACCTCTGTTCTTACGCCAGTACATACCTCTGTACTTACCTTGTACTTAGACTGTACATACCCCTGTAAATACCCTTGTAAGTACCTTGAACCAGGCTGTATTATGTATTGATGCCAATAGGCTTTATGCACAGAGTACTTAGTAGAACTTCCGGTTTAAAATTACCTCGCGGGACCATTTCCGGTTCCATTTGAAACGTGAAGATTTCCAGAGTTAGAGTGCATTTCCAGCTAAAGATATTGTTTATAATCAAAACGAGTAATAGTATAGTATAGTACAGTATGATATATATATTATAGCACTAAGAAATGAAGCCATCATATAAGTATCAGCGGACGGGAAGCCTTGACAGCTGAACACTGCTGTGCTCCGTTGTGTACCGCATCAGCTGAATATACAGTAATTCATCAGTCCGTTTCCACATTTCACTGAATAAATAACTACAAAAAGGAAGGATTGTGAACTTAAGAAGAGAAAACGTGATCATTTCTAACCACACCGTGTCTGCAGTCCACACTTTGCAGCACAGTAGTCAAAGAGCCGAGTGGAGGAGGCTAAAGGAGGAGGCTAATGGAGGAGGCTAAAGGAGGAGGCGCGGCGCCGTTCGTGTGTTATTTCACTGGAACAACTATTCTTTTGGTGAATGAAGACTTGGTGTTTGATAACGTACAGCTAGACCAGAGAAAGTTGAAAGTTGGGAAGCAGTTGGAGCCCACGATCACGGCTATATAGATTTGTCTCACTGTTTTTTGATGATGGAAGCTACAAGCTAACGCTGTTAGCTTACCTTCAATTTCATGAATAAAGCTGGTTATATACAGCTTAAAGTCCTTCACCCGCTTGCTCGCAGATGTCTCTGTGTGTTTTTCAAAAATTCGGTGGACATCGTTTACCGTGATGCGCGGCAGGTCTTGATGAAAACGGGTAAAAAAATCAATTTTGTCCAGTTTGTGTGGGAACAGCGTTGAACCGGAAGGGAGCAGCAGCCTCTATCGCAACCAGGAAGTGACCGTGCATAAACCCCATTAATTTAATAATACTAAAAAATATACAATTTCACCTGATTTGATGTAAATATTCATGTATTTAATTTCATTGCCATCAGTTTGGCTCATCAGCAGAAATCTTCCTGAGTCCCAGCGGGACTCGACCCTCAGAGGCAGCGATACGTTTAGCTGCTGGTGTGAAGGCTGTGTGAGTTTGATCTGCAACACGTAGCTGCTTCAGACTCACCCTTAGCTTCTCACTCATCTTGTTTTTGAGGTCAACTCCTGTCCTTCCTAACAGAAAATGGGTAAAACAGTGGTTATTTTTAAGATTTGTACAGAAACACACTGCCAAATGGACAAAAATCCCTTTAAAGTCTTTTTTAGTGTTAAAAACAACAGAAGCAGCAGCAGTTCAACAGGAATCAGTAAAGAGAACGTCTGCTCTCGTTCTCAGTCCAAAGAGAAGTATGAAGTGGCTGCAGGAACTCTGAAGTCTCCAGATAAGCTGGTGGACTTCTACCAACGCCTCCTCAGCAGGTACCCAGCGGTGGTGGCCCTAATCGACCCCTTTAGGAGGGAGGTGAGTTCAGAACATCAGTAATCACTCACACATGGTTCTATAGCATGGTTCTAAGTGAACTCCTCACAAATGAGCTTCAAACCACTTCTGTTCTTAAAGTGACCTGGTGGAGTATCAGGGTTAGTACTTGTGACACATCCAGTCCTCTGCTGCCCCCTGGTGGAGGAGCTACAGCTGGATTTTAGTTTATTTTACTGGTTAATTACACCCTTTAAAATAATCACACAATAAAACATGATTATATAGTTATTCTATTCATTTAAGCCCCTAAAGAATGGTGTATTACCTGTATTTACTATTAGTTCATAATTCAAGTTTAACCATTTGATGCAGCGAAGCACTTCTTTGTGTGTTTTGGTGCTTTCACTTGTAGCTAACTGGATCCGTTTTTAACTCAAATAGTTTGTTTATGCTGGTTGTGCATTCTGAGTGTTCTCATTTTGTCGTGTTGTATCTTGTTGTTGTACAATGTGACCTAAAGTCACAACATAATCAAGTGGACTGGACTGACTGACTGACTGACTGTGTGTGTGTGTGTGTGTGTGTGTGTGTGTGTGTGTGTGTGTGTGTGTGTGTGTGTTAATGCTTCATAAGGACACTGATCAGTGGCAGCAGCTCAGCGCTGCGATAGGAGATTCCTGTTCGCTGCTGTGTGACATCACCCAGATGCCTCAGGCTCCGCCCCTTCCAGGATCCAGAGGATACGTCTTAAAACGAGTCAACGAGACGACGGTCAGCGACTTGGTCCACATCGCCTCGGAGGACCGAGGTATTCAGTTCATGTTGAAGGGGAGATGGTTCTAGATACTCCGCCCCCTTTGAGTGATGTCACCAGTGGGTGTGGTCTTATCTGTAGATGATAAATATACACAACTCAGTACAAAACTATACACATAATACTAAACACCCCAACACGAGCTTGAACAGGTTGATCATCTACAAAAACAACACATCTCAATCTGAACTAGACTCCGCCCCCTCCTCTGAACTAGACTCCGCCCCCTCCTCTTTAGACATGTGGTTTGTCCCAGTGAGGTGGACAATCAGGCCATTTGTTGTCACTAATGGGGTCGATTAAGGTCACACGAGCCCCTGGCCTACCCTCTATTCAGTCCCTGTTTATCTCTGATGATCCAACATGTCCAACAATACCAGCATGCTCTCTGTTCTGGTCACATGACTCAAGGTGTGATTCTGTGTGAACCTGGAGACGAGTTGAGGCTGTAGGTGTTAGAGAGATGAAGCCTGAGGACACCTCTTCTGCTCAGTGAGGGCCTCTTTCACTCCTCTCTCCATCGGTGTCCCCTGACCAGAATGTGGACATGATTGTCTTCAAAGAGTGACCTTTGTCCTCCAGATGTAGATGAAGAGCTGAGTCGAACCAGAGGTGGTTCCATCAGGTTCAGGACCTTCGGTGTTATTATATTATATACAATGGATATTTGAAAGATATTTAGCTTTTGTTAAGTGTTTTGGTCCATTGGAAGTGAACGTAGAATCCTAAACTGCTTCAAAATCAAATCAAAACGTCGTGGTCGGCATATGAATCATTTCAGCAAGTCCTGATCTGAGATCTGTTAGTTTAGTTTTATTCTATGTCCCCCCCCCCACACACACACACACACACACACACACACAGCTGCTCCTCATTCCACTGATCACCTGCCCATGTATGTTGCTCTACATTAGTTTATCAAGGTTTTTTTTTTGTTTTTCCTCTAAGGCTCCCATTGATTCAGTCACTTGGTTTGAGGAGTTTATTTCTGCCTAAACTTCAAATCTTCTAATGATTTTTGATCATACAGACAGTTCAGATCAGCTTATTCTTTCAGCAGTCAGCATTTTAAAGGCACACTATGCAACTTTTTCATATTTTAAATCTCCTCCTTGATCCAGTATGATCTAATCTGATCCAGTCTGATCTAAACTGATCCAATCTGAGCTAATCTGATCCAGTCTGAGCTAATCTGATCCAGTCTGATCTAATCTGATCCAGTCTGATCTAATCTGATCCAGTCTGATCTAATCTGAGCTAATCTGACCCATTCTGATCTAATCTGATCCAGTCTGATCTAATCTGATCCAGTCTGATCTAATCTGATCCAGTCTGATCTAATCTGATCCAGTCTGATCTAATCTGATCCAGTCTGATCTAATCTGATCCAGTCTGATCTAATCTGATCTAATCTGATCCAGTCTGATCTAATCTGATCGAGTCTGATCTAATCTGACCCAGTCTGATCTAATCTGATCTAATCTGATCCAGTCTGATCTAATCTGATCCAGTCTGATCTAATCTGATCCAGTCTGATCTAATCTGATCCATTCTGATCTAATCTGATCCAGTCTGAGCTAATCTGATCCAGTCTGATCTAATCTGATCCATTCTGATCTAATCTGATCCATTCTGATCTAATCTGATCCAGTCTGATCTAATCTGATCCAGTCTGAGCTAATCTGATCCAGTCTGATCTAATCTGATCCAGTCTGATCTAATCTGATCCAGTCTGATCTAATCTGACCCAGTCTGATCTAATCTGATCTAATCTGATCCAGTCTGATCTAATCTGATCTAATCTGATCCAGTCTGAGCTAATCTGATCCAGTCTGATCTAATCTGATCCATTCTGATCTAATCTGATCCATTCTGATCTAATCTGATCCAGTCTGATCTAATCTGATCCAGTCTGAGCTAATCTGATCCAGTCTGAGCTAATCTGATCCAGTCTGAGCTAATCTGATCCAGTCTGAGCTAATCTGACCCAGTCTGATCTAATCTGATCCAGTCTGATCTAATCTGATCCAGTCTGATCTAATCTGATCCATTCTGATCTAATCTGATCCAGTCTGATCTAATCTGATCCAGTCTGATCTAATCTGATCCAGTCTGAGCTAATCTAATCCAGTCTGATCTAATCTGATCTAATCTGATCCAGTCTGAGCTAATATGATCCAGTCTGATCTAATCTGATCCAGTCTGAGCTAATCTGATCCAGTCTGAGCTAATCTGACCCAGTCTGATCTAATCTGATCCAGTCTGATCTAATCTGATCCAGTCTGAGCTAATCTAATCCAGTCTGATCTAATCTGATCTAATCTGATCCAGTCTGATCTAATCTGATCCAGTCTGAGCTAATCTGATCCAGTCTGAGCTAATCTGATCTAATCTGATCCAGTCTGATCTAATCTGATCTAATCTGATCCAGTCTGATCTAATCTGATCCAGTCTGAGCTAATCTGACCCAGTCTGATCTAATCTGACCCAGTCTGATCTAATCTGATCCAGTCTGATCTAATCTGATCCAGTCTGATCTAATCTGATCTAATCTGATCCAGTCTGATCTAATCTGATCTAATCTGATCCAGTCTGAGCTAATCTGATCCAGTCTGATCTAATCTGACCCAGTCTGATCTAATCTGATCCAGTCTGATCTAATCTGATCCAGTCTGATCTAATCTGATCCAGTCTGATCTAATCTGACCCAGTCTGATCTAATCTGACCCTTTACAGTTTAATGACTCAGCTCCATCTGCTGCTTGGATCCAGAATACCACGTTTGTAACTTCTGAGTCTCTGGTCCGGTGTCCTGAAGTCTCACAAAGTCCCGTATCTCAGAGGGTTAGGCTAACCCAAAGTGGCTAGCTGTTATGCTAGCTCCGGAGTGTTTTTAGCTCATGATTCCTGATTTTTCCCATCTCTCCCTGCTTGAACAGCTGATTTCTTTGACTGAGTGATGAACCGCTCCAGTAGAAAGCAGTGAAGGCTGAGGAGACATTTAACAGGTAGATTTAGGGCTTTCTGAGCAGAAACTATGCTAACGTTTTTATGACAGTGATTTAAAACGGACACCAGGGGGAGCCAAAACAAGCAAACCTGCATAATATTCCTTTAAAGGTCCCATGACATCAGTGTCCATGTTTTCTGACTTTTCTATCATGTTACAACGTTGAGTTCTCACCTTCAACCTGCCAGAAAGAGCAAAAAACGGCGTCCATCTGTCTCCTAGTCCAGCCAGTGAGAAGCTCTTCCAGATTTCAGACCCAGGTTTCAAACAGTTTTTTTCACTCCAGCCCGCTATGAGGTCATAGTGATCCGGACTTGCTTATATGGTCAATTCTCCGCCCACATGCACGTTCACGACACCTGGAGTGAGGCGGTGCCGCCGCCATTGACCATAGACCGTGTAGTGTTTAGTTTCAGTTTCGTTTCTCTTTCACGCGACGACACTGCCCCCTGCTGGACACTGCCCCCTACTGGACACTGCCCCCTACTGGGCACCGCCCCCTACTGGGCACCGCCCCCTACTGGACACTGCCCCCTACTGGGCACCGCCCCCTACTGGACACTGCCCCCTACTGGGCACTGCCCCCTACTGGGCACCGCCCCCTACTGGGCACTGCCCCCTACTGGACACCGCCCCCTACTGGGCACTGCCTCCTACTGGACACTGCCCCCTACTGCAGCAGAAGTGTCAGGCTGCCAAATCAGGAGAAACCCAGCAGAACCGGAAGGCGGCGCTTTCTTCTGATCTCTGAGTTGCTCCTTAGGAAATAATTACAGCGTATTTTGAGTTCTAATGGTGCAACGCTGATCTAGAGGCATCAAAGATTACACCTGTTTAATATGAAGTGATTTAAATATGGAGCCATGGGACCTTTAAACAACAATCTTATGTTGTAAATGACGGTAATGGTCCTATTGGGTTTTGTGGAGCTGGTTTCTTGTTTCTCTCATGAGGTCTGGTTTATCTGAGGTCCGGACCTTTACAGACACATTACAGGACGCCTGACCCATTCTTCCTGTGTTTTTAATGTTTTAACCTGTTCTGTAGGTTTGGTTCTGATGGGAACGGCATACGGCGAGCCCTGCTGTGATGCGGCGTTCTCAGACATCGTAAGTTTGATTGTGCTGCCTTCGTCCTTCAGACCTGTTTGAAATCACGCCACGGTCCAGTGTGGACCAAACTCCTCCTCACACCCAGATTAGAATATCCAAACTGAATCATTTACATCCTTTTATATTTCCTAAATCATTTATCTTTAGTTAAAACTTACAAACGTTCAAAGAAGAAAACTAAAGTTTTCTTTTTTTAATCTACAGAAATGTTAAAGTCGATCAGATTCATATAAATCTGTACCATCAGGTCACGACTGAACAGAAATCAGTCCTGGGTATGGGATCGGTGCTTTTCTTCTTTAACTGATTCCAGCACAGAAACATTCACTTTAATGGGACGTCTGTGAAGATCCTGAAAGAGCTCAATTCCAGTGAAAGCGTCTGATTTGATGGTGTTGAGCGTATCATGCCTCTCAGACAGTCGTACTCCTCTTCATCAACGAGGCGCTGAGGCTGACCCCAGATCTGCAGCAGCTGCTTCTGGAAGCCTCTCAGAGCGAGGAGTCAAACGCTGCTGTTCTCTTCCCTCCTCAGGCTGTGGGTCTGGGCCTGGACTACGTCAGACTGGGAGGTCTGAGCGGAGCCCAGAGGATGGCTAAATACAACCGTCTGATTTCTATAGAAGAAGAACTGGCCCAACAGGGAATCCTGGGTAGGTTTTCTACACTCGCCTCCTTTTAGCTGGACGGAGAGAAAGAGACCACACAGAGGTAGAAACGTCTGAGAACACACACGTTTACGTTGATGCTCTCCAGGTTTCCAGTCAGTCGTCCTGATTCAGGAGTTTTCGTCCTTTATGAGACTCGGCTCCTCCTCTGTGAACAGCTCCTTCTCTTTATTGTGTTTTGTCTGCAGCCTGTAAGGAGGAGCATCCCCCCCCCCGTGGCCCCTGGAAGACGAGAGGAGCCGCCGGCCTCAGCAGAGTGATGGCGGGGGGTCAAACAAACCCTCAAACGTCCAACCCTCTCCTGGTCTGAATCTACAGACATCCTCTTTGACCTGCCCAGCTTCAGTTCAGCTGTTCAGGAGTTCATAGTTTATTTTAGCAATCATCTGTAAAATCAGTCACTTCCTGTTTTCAGATTACTGTTTGAAGTCTGTCGATAAACGACTCAAAGGACAAGAAGCTGTTTGACTTCTTTACATTTTGTACGTTTGTCAGAGGCCACAGGTGTTTTCAGTGCACGCTGAGTCAAAGGAACAGCGGTGTCTTTATTTATGCTAAATAAATAAATAGGTTGTAATTTATCAGCCTGTTTGGGGTTTTGTGGACCCGGTTTCTGCTTCCTCTCATGAGATCTGCTCGTTGTTTATCTGGGGTTCTGTCTTTTTAACATATTTTGCTTTTTGTGAGAATTCTTGGGCTCATTGAAAATAAACGTAGGATTATTTCCCTGCTTTTTA
>SSNR01000376.1:377644-388615 GCA_006937965.1 Callopanchax toddi | reverse complement strand
CAGTGTCTCCTCTCTTTGACTGAAGGTCCCGTTATTCTGATCACCTGTCAGACCGCTGAGGAGCCGCTGCTCGCGCATGTCGTCATAAGGAGAGCGCACGTCACAGCTGTGTTTCTCAGCATAACTGATGACTTAAAATTTAACAAATCAAACACTAAAAACACATTGATCTGTCAGTGACTTTATCAGGTTGTCCTTTATTACTAATGTTTAAATACACCCAAAAGTTTTACTACCAAAAACATGATGACAGAGTCCTGCATGATGTAACATGGAGAATGGAATAAACAGAGAAATAAAGACATTTTAAGGCAGATTTAATCCATTACAGATAAACTGGATGCTACAGTCACTTTTTGACAGGTGAAAAAAAAAAACAGTTATCTGATGTGGTAAAAAAGACAGATGCTTTAATCAGGTGACCTGTAAACTAAATCTAATCCTTTACTGTCAGGAGATGAGAAGTTTCTACAGTATTAAAACAGAGTGAGCCTTAGAAAACAGCTGCAGTCCTGACAGATTCATTTGTTTTAGTGTTAAAAATGTTTGATTGGACCAAATTCATCTGATAACTTTATACTGCTCCTCGAACAATGAGGATGGGTCAAATGCAGAGATGAATTTCCCCAAGGAGATCAATAAAGGATAAGTTATTATTATTATTATTATTATTATTATTATTATTATTATTATTATTATTATTATCAAACATCAATGAGCTCAGAGTTCATCTGGTCTGGTGGATGTTGGGTGGGTTTCTGACTCTGGTCTGGTTCTGACAGGTGTTAGTACTGGATTTTTTATTAGGCCAGCAACTAAAACCCCCACCCCACCCACCCTCCCCGTGGTGTGTCTTGTGATTTGTTTTTCAATGAAAAAGTGTGCCTTGGTCCAAAAAAGATTGAAAAACACTGACTTAAACATAGATCTCGTAACATAAATGAATTATAATATAACATGCTGGGTTCAGATGGAATGGCTGTGCAGTCCTGATCCGGAATTCAGCCCAGACTTTGATAATTACTGGTTTAGTGCTAAGTCGAAATTATGAAATAGTATCTCATTATTATGACTTAGTATCTCATTATTATGACTTAGTATCTCATAATTATGACTTAGTATCTCATTATTATTAGGGGTGCAACGGATCATCATCGATCCGTGGTTCGTACGGATCACCCTCTACGGTTCGGAACGCACGTGGTTCGCGGTTTATGTAGAGCGCGTGCGTCGCTAAATAATCCCCGACGTTCTGTGCTCACGCGCTCTGAATCTGCAGATAATTCCCCTCTGAGAAAGGCGTTCGTTTTGCATCACGTATAGAGGTTCACTCTGTTGGCTTCAGCCGTTTTAGAACACCAGAACGAAGGATCCCTGATCAATATCCAGTCTCTGCTGCGCGCGCGCTGCCTCTGATTCCTCCGTCTCTCTCTCCGTCAGCTGGAATCTTTCTGATAGACAAACTAGATTCACCTATTTGTGTCTAAGATAACGTTATGTTGGGCTTTTATACGAGCTAATAAACGTTAATATAACCGGAGTTCAGTCAGGAGCCACAGAGCAGCGCCTCGTGTGTCACGCCCCTACGCCCCCCCCCCAGCTGTGACCGCTAGTCTGACAGAAGCAGGTCTGTGACCCTGAGGTGGCATATGAGTTTATCTCCCCCATTAATTTGTTTTAATATGATTCAAAACTTTATTGAAGCATCAGGTTGACATCTTGAGTTAAATGCAGTTTGTATTTACGAGGATTGAGCATAAAAAAAGTTGCTCAGTGTTTTAGAAAATAATGAGAGAGCAAAGTTTTTTGTCTTTTCTTTTTCATTATGCTGATCCGAAATTTGATCCGAACCGTGACTCAAAACCGTGAACCGATCCGATCCGTGAGCTTTCTGATCCGTTGCACCCCTAATTATTATGACTTAGTATCTCATTATTATGACTTAGTATCTCATTATTATGACTTAGCATCTCATTATTATGACTTAGCATCTCATTATTATGACTTAGTATCGCATTATTATGACTTAGTATCTCATAATTATGAGATAGTATCTCATTATTATGACTTAGCATCTCATTATTATGACTTAGTATCTCATTCTTATGACTTAGTATCTCATTCTTATTACTTAGTATCTCATTATTATGATTAGTATCTCATTATTATGACTTAGCATCTCATTATTATGACTTAGCATCTCATTATTATGACTTAGCATCTCATTATTATGACTTAGTATCTCATTATTATGAGATAGTATCTCATTTTTATGACTTAGTATCTCATTATTATGACTTAGTATCTCATTATTATGACTTAGCA
Source organism: Callopanchax toddi (assembly GCA_006937965.1). Classification (NCBI taxonomy): domain Eukaryota; kingdom Metazoa; phylum Chordata; class Actinopteri; order Cyprinodontiformes; family Nothobranchiidae; genus Callopanchax; species Callopanchax toddi. The sequence continues at coordinate 386,290 of SSNR01000376.1, read as the reverse complement.
TCTCATTATTATGACTTAGTATCTCATTCTTATGACTTAGTATCTCATTATTATGACTTAGTATCTCATTATTATGACTTAGTATCTCATTATTATGACTTAGTATCTCATTATTATGACTTAGCATCTCTTTATTATGACTTAGCATCTCAATATTATGACTTAGCATCTCATTATTATGACTTAGTATCTCATTATTATGAGATAGTATCTCATTATTATGACTTAGTATCTCATTATTATGACTTAGCATCTCATTATTATGACTTAGCATCTCATTATTATGACTTAGCATCTCATTCTTATTACTTAGTATCTCATTATTATGATTTAGTATCTCATTATTATGACTTAGTATCTCATTACTATGACTTGTATATCTCATTATTATGACTTAGTATCTCGTTCTTATGACTTAGTGTCTCATACTTATGACTTAGTATCTCATTATTATGACTTAGCATCTCATTATTATGACTTAGTATCTCATTATTATGACTTAGTATCTCATTATTATGACTTAGTATCTCATTATTATGACTTAGTATCTCATTACTATGACTTAGCATCTCATTATTATGACTTAGCATCTCATTATTATGACTTAGCATCTCATTATTGACTTAGTATCTCATTACTATGACTTGTATATCTCATTATTATGACTTAGTATCTCATTACTATGACTTGTATATCTCATTATTATGACTTAGTATCTCATAATTATGAGATAGTATCTCATTATTATGACTTAGTATCTCATTATTATGACTTAGTATCTCATTCTTATGACTTAGTATCTCATTATTATGACTTAGTATCTCATTCTTATGACTTAGTATCTCATAATTATGAGATAGTATCTCAATATTATGACTTAGTATATCATAATTATGAGATGCTACTATCTCATTATTTTGAGATAGTATCTCATTATTATGACTTAGTATCTCATTATTATGACTTAGTGTCTCATTCTTATGACTTAGTATCTCATTATTATGACTTAGTATCTCATTATTATGACTTAGTATCTCGTTCTTATGACTTAGTGTCTCATTATTATGACTTAGTATCTCATTATTATGACTTAGCATCTCATTATTATGACTTAGTATCTCATTATTATGACTTAGTATCTCATTATTATGACTTAGCATCTCATTATTATGACTTAGTATCTCATTATTATGACTTAGTATCTCATTATTATGACTTAGTATCTCATTATTATGACTTAGCATCTCATTATTATGACTTAGCATCTCATTATTATGACTTAGCATCTCATTATTATGACTTAGTATCTCATTATTATGACTTAGTATCTCATAATTATGAGATAGTATCTCATTATTATGACTTAGTATCTCATAATTATGACTTTGTGTCTCATTATTATGACTTAGTATCTCATTATTATGACTTAGTGTCTCATTATTATGACATAGTATCTCATTTGTATGACTTAGTATCTCATTATTATGACTTAGTATCTCATTATTATGACTTAGTATCTCATTACTATGACTTGTATATCTCATTATTATGACTTAGTATCTCGTTCTTATGACTTGGTGTCTCATTCTTATGACTTAGTATCTCATTATTATGACTTAGCATCTCATTATTATGACTTAGTATCTCATTATTATGACTTAGTATCTCATTATTATGACTTAGTATCTCATTATTATGACTTTGTATCTAATTACTATGACTTGTATATCTCATTATTATGACTTAGTATCTCATTATTATGACTTAGCATCTCATTATTATGACTTAGTATCTCATTATTATGACTTTGTATCTAATTACTATGACTTGTATATCTCATTATTATGACTTAGTATCTCATTATTATGACTTAGCATCTCATTATTATGACTTAGCATCTCATTATTATGACTTTGTATCTCATTATTATGACTTAGTATCTCATTCTTATGACTTAGTGTCTCATTCTTATGACTTAGTATCTCATTATTATGACTTAGTATCTCATTACTATGACTTGTATATCTCATTACTATGACTTGTATATCTCATTCTTATGACTTAGTATCTCATTATTATGACCTAGCATCTCATTATTATGACTTAGCATCTCATTATTATGACTTAGCCTCTCATTATTATGACTTAGTATCTCATTATTATGACTTAGTATCTCATTATTATGACTTAGTATCTCATTATTATGACTTAGTATCTCATTATTATGACTTAGTATCTCATTATTATGACTTAGTATCTCATTATTATGACTTAGTATCTCATTATTATGACTTAGTATCTCATTATTATGACTTAGTATCTCATTATTATGACTTAGCATCTCATTATTATGACCTAGCATCTCATTATTATGACTTAGCCTCTCATTATTATGACTTAGTATCTCATTATTATGACTTAGTATCTCATTATTATGACTTAGTATCTCATTATTATGACTTAGCATCTCATTATTATGACTTAGTATCTCATTATTATGACTTAGTATCTCATTATTATGACTTAGCATCTCATTATTATGACTTAGCATCTCATTATTATGACTTAGTATCTCATTATTATGACTTAGTATCTCATAATTATGAGATAGTATATCATTATTATGACTTAGCATCTCATTATTATGACTTAGTATCTCATTATTATGACTTAGTATCTCATTATTATGACTTAGTATCTCATTCTTATGATTTAGTATCTCATTATTATGTAGCGTGATCAATATACACTCTGACCTCTGACCTACGTGATCATCTAAAATAATAATCCATCTTCTTCCCAATAACTCGGATTATAATGACTCTTTTATTATGTTTTAACCTGAATCAACATTCCTCCAAGGTCACGGTCGTATCGGAAGAAGCCACCGGACTTTAAATAATAATAATAATAAAGACTCTTGGTGTCTCTTCCTAAAATGACACCTTAATCTGTTACAGAAATGTCTTAAATGATTAATGCACTTTCTCTTACAGCATTGTGAATGTTTGATCCAGCTTCAGTATTATTGTTACTTTGCTAAAAGGTTAAATCAGTATTATTACTTATTTCCACCTTGCTAAGGAAAAATAAGTAAACCTTCCACACTCCTCACACGGAGGTGACGTATGACTTTAGAGCCTGAGTCACGTGTCTTGTTTAGAGTCTCCTGATTGGCCCACGTTTCACTGACAGCTCTCAGCTGTCTGCTCCGCACGGAAGAATCCAGTTCTCCGCCAGCCTCGGAGGAGACGACAAGCCGCTGTCACTCGCTACACAGTGGGCTATTGATGCCGACTGTTCCGGTAACGGGTCAAGCCCCGTAGCAGTCGAAGAAGCTTCTTACCCCTGAGAGCAGGAAACATNTTATGACTTAGTATCTCATTCTTATGACTTAGTATCTCATAATTATGAGATAGTATCTCAATATTATGACTTAGTATATCATAATTATGAGATGCTACTATCTCATTATTTTGAGATAGTATCTCATTATTATGACTTAGTGACTCATTCTTATGACTTAGTATCTCATTCTTATGACTTAGTATCTCATTCTTGTGACTTAGTATCTCATAATTATGAGATAGTATCTCATTATTATGACTTAGTATCTCATTATTATGAGATACTGCTATCTCATTATTATGACATAGCATCTCATTATTATGACTTAGTATGTTGTTTGTCTGAATCCTGGAACTAAGGACTGAAACTAAGTGTCGTTGTATCAGGACGCTGATGCAACGACAATAAAGTCGTCTTGTATCTTCTGCCAACCGGCGCCTACGTCATCACATAAAACATAATAAACCAAGACATGACAGGTCTGAATGTTTGTTTCTCTTAAAGCTGTAGGACCTGTCTGTCCCGTCCCTGAAGGTAGTAAAAATGTCAAAATAAAACGAAGTCCAGAGCCTCGGTGGGTCAGTCAGACAACGTGTCTGGCTGTTTGTTTCTTTCTGAGAATTGAATTCTGTGTGTCGTCTTTCTGTTTGTCCAGATCTCCCACAGCATTATGTCCGGAGGGAGGAAAACGTTCTGACTAACCAGCAGCTCTGGAACCAGGATGAAGCAGAACCTCCACAGATGAAAGAGGAACCAGATGAGCCAGAACCTTTGCAGATGATCAAAGAGGAACTTTGTGTCAGTCAGGATGAGCAGCAGTTGGTACTGAAGCAGGAGACTGATCCATTCATGGTGACTCCTCCTGGTGAAGAAAGAGACTGCAGGAAACCAGAAGCAAACTGGGACCAGCTCCTTTCTCCGAACCCTCCTGAAGCTGAAAACCAGGATCAGGAAGGAAGCAGGAATGAAAACTCAGAATCAAGGAGAGACGAAGAACTGAGACAAAATCAAAGATGTCAACAAACCAAGAGTCCCAGAGAAAATGTGGACAGTCTAAAACTAGAAAGGCAACCAGAAACTGAGACAGGTAGGAAACCTTTCTGATGTAAAACCTGTGAAAACATTTGGTCTGAAGGGAAACTTGAACTAACCACATGAGAACTCCCACAGGAGAGAAGCTGTATTCTAGTAAATCTAAGATTGATTCAGATCTGCAGTCTAAGCATCCTATCAGGGGGTTTTGAGATTGAGATTACCTTTATTGATCCCTCAGAGAGGAAATTCAGTTTCAGTACAACCTTACAGGATTAGACACACAGACAGGTCAGACTGTACTTGGTGGCGCCCCCTTTAAGCAGATAAGAAAAGGGCTGACAACAGGGAAGGATGAGGAAGAAAAAAGGTATCTCCCTCCTCCATGCCTCAAAGACATGGCTGAGACAGATACAGAAAACCTCCGTGTACAGAACAAACCGACAGTCCACAGTTGAAAACACATCAGGGTAGGTGGGCGGGACCAGGAACTCTGCCATCATGGCGCAGACTTCAGCGCTGAAGCAGCTGCACGTGCTGCTCCATCCAGCAGGGGGAGGGAGTAGATAGGAGGAGAACGTAGAAGGAGGGAGGGTTCAGAGCAGCTGCTCCATTCATCCTGTAGCGTGGGGTTGTTCAAGGGCACAGATTAGATTAGAAGTTGTTTGTCAGGCAGCAGACATGTTTCCTCCACTGCCTTATTGTTCATTACTGTCCGTTCTGCTGGTTTCACCCCTCCAAACAGTTGAATCATGGCCATCCCCACTGATCTGACAGTCAGACACCTCGATAGTACTTTGCTCCGCGTCAGAGTTTGTTTGCAGCCAGTCCTCCAAAACAACTCCTTCACCGTGAGCGTTTCAGTGTTCAAAGCACAAATCAACCCCTCCAGAAGTGCAGGACACCTGCCAATCACCTGCAGCTCCGTTATTTTCAGATGAATCAAGCCCCCACAGATGCCAATGAGCGTAGACCTGATCCTCATTAGTCCCAAAGAGCAGTCCTCCAGAGACGCAGCGTGTGTCCCTGTCAGCCGAGTCGGAGAACCCCTCTCCGTTTTGAAAGTGGAAGAAAATATATCCAAAGTTTTGAGAAAACCAGCAAAACAGATCCATGTTGAAAAAAAAAAAGTATTTATCCAGAAGGAATGAGGAGGTTGATCAGTTTAGACGAGACAAGAGCTGCAGGAGAGACACAAAAGGGAGAGAAGAATAAAGTGTGACTGCTCTCCAAGGAAGTAGATAGATCATTCTAGAAATAGTTCTACCTGGATGCTAGATCCAAACTGAAGCCCAGGTTATAGACCAGGGTTTCCGCGCGGTAGTAAAAGGTAGTAAATGAAATGTGCTCAAATTAAGGCCCCATTAAAAGGTAGTAAATTACTGCATTTGGTAGTAAAAACATTCTGACTTGGTAGTAAATTTCTGTCACAAAATTAAAATTCTTTAACCTTCCCCATTCGTTTAACTAAAAACGTCTTTTTATCGTGCTGACAGGACAGAACCCTGAACGCTGTTGATAGCCTTGCACATGCGCACAGCAGCTTTACTGTATTGTGCATGCTGGTGTCAGGATAACTCATGTAGAAGCTAGCAAGTAGCACTAATTAAGATACACACCAGTTTAACTCCAGGGGGTCCAGGGTGGAGAAGCACAGAATGAGGAGATAAATCCTCACTAATAATCACACCCATGGTCTCTAATGACAAATGTAATGCGCCTAAAGTAAACAAATCTGGTGATCAACAAGTAAAACTTTGTTTTTTATTTTACAAAAAGAGCCCTGAAGATCATCAGTAATAGATCCCTCTTGTTTTGTTTGTCTTTTGTTTAGACCAGTGGTCTCAAACTGAAATGAGCTGGGGGCCACTGGAGCCCGAGTCTGGGTGAGGCTGGGCCGCATCAGGTCGCTCACAAAGAAAACCTTGTTAAAAATTCTAATCTTATCAAATCTCTTTATTTTTTATTTTCTAACACAAAATAATAAGAAAAAACAATAAACAAATTAAGAATTAATACAAAAAGAAATTAATCAGTACTAAATAAATAATAATTAAATTTGTCTAGTCAGCGACTTTATGTCGTTTCTTCAGTCTTTGATATCTGCCTAATTCAGATTCAGATGTCTAACAGTTCTTTAACCATTTAAACACATAGAAATATATATAAGGTCACACACACACACACACACACATATATATATATACAGAGAGTTATAGTGCTACGTTGTATTTTAAGATTTCTGGTCACTTAAATTGACTCTATCCATGTCAAATGTAAATGTCAAATCTCAGCATCATTTCATAATCAGGGTTTCCGCGCGGTAGTAAAAGGTGGTAAAAGGTAGTAAATGAAATGTGCTCAAATTAAGGCCCTTAAAAGGTAGTAAATTACTGCATTTGGTAGTAAAAACATTTCGACTTGGTAGTAAATTTCTGTCACAAAATTAAAATATTATAACCTTCCCCTTTCGTTTAACTAAAAACGTCTTTTTATCGTGCTGACAGGACAGCAGAACCCTGAACGCTGTTGATAGCCTTGCACATGCGCACAACAGCTTTATTGTGCATGTTGGTGTCAGGATAACTCATGTAGAAGCTAGCAAGTAGCACCACAAACAATGGGGAGAAGCTAGCAAGTAGCACCACAAACAATGGGGAGAAGCTAGCAAGTAGCACCGTAAACAATGGGGAGAAGCTAGCAAGTAGCACCGCAAACAATGGGGAAAATGTAAGTTTTCCAAACTTTGGCTCGACGACCCATTCTCTAAAGGCTGGCTAAACCAGTCATGGGTAATGACCAAGAGGCTTTTTGTCAGGTGTGCCGAAAAACTATTAATTTGACGTGGAATAGGGGTGGTCATCGTCCGGCTTTAGGACAGACTGTCCAGTTTTCAGGAGGCGTGTCCGCCGTCCGGCGAGCCCTTGAGACGGACGCCGGCTTTTGGCTGAATTATTTTCTTCACATGGTCCAGAGTCTCTGGTCCAGAGAAACAAATTGTGAAAAAAAAAAAAACCCCAGAGAGCTCTGCTCAGCGTGCGTGAGGTAACTCGGGGTGCTCTCCGCACTCGGCTGTGCCGCGGACACGCCTCCTCCTGGACCGGATAGAGAACTCGCGCTGCAGCTGAAACCTGAACCATGAAACAGGTCGACCAGAAACCGGAGCGGAGAAAAAAAAGAGACCTCAGAGCTGTGCCATGTCGCGCCGTTATTTTGATTAAAAATCATTGTGATCACTCACACAGGGACCGCCACAGCTCGTCCCAGAAACGCGAGTCCACGCCACGGCACTAATTCAGATACTCACCAGTTTAACTCCAGGGGGTCCAGGGTGGAGAAGCACTGAATGAGGAGATAAATCCCCACTAATAATCACACCTATGGTCTCTAATGACAAATTTAATGCGCCTAAAGTAAACAAATCTGGTGATCAACAAGTAAAACTTTGTTTTTTATTTTACAAAAAGAGCCCTAAAGATCATCAGTAACAGATCCCTCTAACCTGTTATTTATCAAATATAAAATACTGACATGATTTAGTTGACTTGAAAATATTACAATGTCCAAAGATAGTAATATTCAGAAAATGTTTCAAGAAAAAGTTAGTAGTTATAATTTGAAAGGAAGTGAAGTTTGTAAAAAGCCTCAATTTAGAACCAAAAAGAACTGAATATTTCTGTAAATGGTTTAAAATAATATAACAACCTTGTCAAAGAAATAAAAGAATCAAAATCATTAATATATTTAAAACTGTATCAAACTGAGGGGTAAGGAATATCATTTTGTTTTATAAAAATGGACAGAAAATATTTTTTAACGTCTCTGCTCCTTTCATTCATATTTTTTAGTGATGATTTGTAAATTCTATTAAAGTGATACAAAAATAACAAAGTCTAAATGCAATGATGCATCCATACGATGTTTTTGTAACAGATTATTGGATGAAGTGTCAAATAAATATCAGAAATGTAACTGGTTAAAGCCCAAACCTAATCAGATTAGCCATGTTGACGAGGTTGATGCAGGCAGACCAACCAATCAGAAGCAGCCTGGGAAGGAAGGACTTTTTTTTTTAAACTTATATTTTTGGAGAGTACAACAATCATACTATGTAATGGGTTTGATTATGTTAATAGTTTTTTTCTTTGGTCATCGCCGAAAAATGTCCTCCTTTTTGGTGTTGTGGAAATGGCCACCCTAAGTTAAAATGGCCACCCTAAGTTAAAATGGCCACCCTAAGTTAAAATGGCCACCCTAAGTTAAAAT
>SSNR01000376.1:354811-373645 GCA_006937965.1 Callopanchax toddi | reverse complement strand
CGTTCAGGTGGATTGTTAAGAAATGAAAGAGTTTATAAAAAGTTTCACAGGATGCAGCTAAACGGTTCGAGGCTGACCGAAACAGTGTCGGGTCAGGCTGGAAACCCCGCTGGGAATCCCCTCTTGGGAGCCGCTGGGAACGGGAAGCCCCTCTGGAGAGCATCGCCGCATGGATTTACTGTACCCCGCCAGCCAGGTGAGGGTCAGACACCTGAAGGAAATGCTCTCATGAAATCGCTGATCGGTACCGAACTACGACCCACCACGAACCGTACCAAACCTGGCATGGAAACGAGACTCAAGTCTCCCCGTTAGCTCCTGTAGGCTGCTGCATGCTAACAGCGGTTAGCTCTTGTTAGCTGCTGCGTGCTAACAGCGGTTCCGGTGAATGGATCGAAGTAACGGCGCATGTTTAGAGTCACACTGAATGTTTTTCGTCGGTATGTGGGACTCCATCACATCCAGTCCTGGACTAGACCAGGACCACCGGGGTTTTTCGTCTCCAAACAGAAGTCACCGTACCGGTAAGGAAGCCGTCCCGTTGTTGACTCAGTGTCCTGACAGACTGGCGATTGGCATTCATAAACATAATAATTTAGCATTTTGATTAGAATGAATTCACACCGACTGGATTAAAGAGCGCTCTAACCTAAAACTAACAACTCATCGCCGACAGCGAGCAGACAGCTGGCAGACTAGAGTGGTGCCAGTCTGAGATGTTAAAGTAGTTTAGCTTTAAAAAATCTACACAATGATTAAAACAAGCATCTGTTACACAAACTCCACACAACAAAGGGCTCAATTGATCATATTTATGGGATTATTGATCGTACAGAGTGTTAAATTACCCTACAAATACTTTATTTATCTACATCTGACAACACTGTAAGCAGCGCCACCTAGCTAGGAGCTCCCTTAGCTGACGTCACAGGTCCACATATGAAAAAAAAAGCGTTTTTAGAAGCTTTGCAAAAAGCGGCACTTTTGACTTGAAAAATGGTTTAAAAAAATGTATTGTAAAAGAAAATACCCTCAATAAACATTTCAAATAGTATTTTTGGACAGAGTTTTATCAGAATTAAAAAAAAAAAGAACTTAATATATGCTCTTTAATGTTCAACTTAAAAAGCTTTGAAAATATACAAAATTCAATCATCAGAACAGATGTTTTGTTGTTTTACTTGTTTGTTCTGTTCCAAGAAATTAAAGGTCATCATTCATTAACAGTTGGTGTTATTTCTAAAGTAGGGTTGGGCGATATGTAAATTTTTCCCAATCGGCCATCGTCAGTCCAAAAATCGCCGATGAGCGATTTATTCACGCAGGTGCCACTTAGAATTTTTTGTGGTACTGGGCGGAGCTACTGCTGTGCTAATTAAGAACCGTAAAGTCCGAAAAATGGAGGAACTGGTGGCAAAAAAAAAAAACAAAGTCACCCATTTGGGACTACTTTGGGTTTAGACCAGATGAAAAAGGCAAACCACAGGATGTAACCAAAGCGGTGTGTCGTTTGTGCAAATGTATTGCGTCAGCTAAAGACTAACACGACGAATTTGTATGAGCATCTGCGTGTTCACCATCCGGCTGAATATGCTACTTTATCACCAGCGGCCGCAACTCCATCAACAAGCTCTGGGAAAGTTCGTCACCAGCAGAAAATCCAAAGCGCTTTTTCTAAAATGGGTAAAAACGAAAAGGACAGCCCCCGATGGACACAGTGCACCTTGGCTGTGTCTAAATATCTGTCTAAGGAAATGATGTCGTTTCACACCGTGGAAAAGGAGTCCTTTCTCGAGTTGTTGAAAACTTTCAACAAGCAATATGTGCTTCCTGGTCGGAAGTATTTTACAAAAACGGCAATACCTGAACTCTACAACAAACTCCGTGCAGATATTAGCAAAGAGTTACAAGCAGCTGACTTTGTTGCGCTGACGACAGACATGTGGTCAACTTCCAGCATGGTGCCTTATATGAGCGTCACAACATGCCTTGAAACCACGTATGTTCCCGATGACCACACAGCTTCAGTGCTTGGTGAGGAGCTCCGAGAGTGCACCGAGGAGTGGGGCATCACGGAGGAGAAAATATGTTGTGTGACTACAGACACCGGAGCCAATATTGTTAGCGCCATTAGGGCTCTAGACTGGCCATGGCTAAATTGTTCGTCTTATATGTGGCCGTTAACAATGCCATTAAAATAGAAAAGGCAAACACTGACAGAGCGTTTGGTGTGTGCCGCTCCATCAACGGCGCATCAGCTGGCAGAGACGACGGGAGCTCCGAAAGGCGCAAGAAGAACTCAAACTGCCGCAGCATTCAATGATCACGGTAAAATAATTTGAAGCATTGCTTCCATGTACCAGAAATACATTATTAAATAACAAAGTTAATTTATTGTTCATGTGTTTGCTTAACTAGACTGTCCAACTCGTTGGGGAACCAAACAAAAAGGGGTGCGGCGAGTTCTTGAACAAGCTCCAGCCATTAACAGAGTTTTTGCTGCGGACAAGAGCCGCGGTTCCCTTCCCAACTTGACCTGGCAGGACATCAGTGTCTTAGAGTCCGTAAACGCAGCACTGAGCCCCGTCGCTGATTTTACCGACATTCTATCTGCAGAAAATTATGCAACTGTTTCATCCCTCGTCCCCATGCTTCATCATCTGAGAGACTCCGCGCTCAAAGTGGAGGAAGATTATTCAAAAATGTCAAGTGTCATTAAAGAAGAGGTCATACTACAGTTGGATATAAAATATGACAACGAAAAAACCCTGCACCTGCTGCAGACCGCAACTTTGCTCGATCCCCGCTACAAAGGAGAACACGCAACAGCAGCCCAGCTCAACTTTACTCGAAGTAGACTGCAGGCTGAGATGGTGGAAATATGGAAAAGTTGTGCTAAGTCCACAGTGCATGTTCAAGTGGAAGATGAGGAAGGAGAAGAAACCCCACAGCAGACACCAAAGAAGAAGCCTCATTCTTTGGGCAGCCTTTTGGGGAGAGTGAAGCCGCCAACTTGCCGCACACCGGAGGAGAGGGCGCAAACAGAAATGGGCCGTTTCCTCGGCACGGAGGTCATAGATGGAGAAGATGATCCACTGGCTTGGTGGAAAATGCACGAAAAACGTTTCCCACTGCTGTCACAAATGGCACGAAAATATCTGTGCATACCAGCAACAAGCACACCTTCGGAACGCGTCTTCAGCACCGCTGGAAATATTGTAAACCTGCTGCGCACACTGCTAAAACCCGATAAGGTGAACATGCTGGTTTTTCTGTCAAAGATTCTACGTATAAGCTCTATCTGAAAGAAATGCTTTTTCGTATTCGGGTTCCCTATTGAGAAGTTAAAGTTTTGGGATTTCGTTTTTTTTATTTTGGATGCGTCAAATCGCTCAAAAGAAAGAAAGAAAAATCAGCGACTGAGTTTTTTATGAAGCGCAGCAGCGCACATGTTCACTGAAGGAAACTATTTTTATTTTTATTATAGTTTTAATTTAAGTTTGCATTTATTGTTACTTGGCCTAGTCTGTAAGAGATACACACTAACGGCCGTTAAAATGGTCAACCTGGAAAAAAGCCAGTCTGGTTTGGTTTCCCAAACCACCGTTGTGTTTATTATTTAAATAATTATTATTTCTGATGATAGACTGTTGTCATTCTTTCTTTCTGTCCTAAGTTTGAGTAAATAAATCACCGCGGGTCGCGGCATTCGGAGCGGAGGCGGGGTAAAAGCTTTGCTTGCAGCAGGAAGGAGTTTGTTTTAAAAACAGCCTTTTTTTATTATTCTTTTCCGTGGGCCGCTCATCTGGCTTCACAAAAACATTGTTATGAATCCATAAATTAATTTCTAGGAGGCGAATAAATCGTGATGGTCGATACATTCGTCCAATCGCCCAACCAACCCTAGTCTACAGTCTACGTACAGTATATGTGTGTGAGTAAATCTGCTGAAATGCTCGGCACTCAGTCAACATTCTATCCATGGGCGTAGATTTGTCATGGACGGAGGTCTCCATCAATAATACATGCAGCCCAGTGGACCAGGCGCTGTGCTGCTGTGCACGAGTCTGCAGACGGACCTGTGTCCAGGGTAAGGAGGCGTACGTGTCTGAATCGACCGGCGCGAGCCCCTCACGGCCCCACCAAGCCACTTATGCTAATGGCATCTGTTCTGGGTCTGGATGAAGACCGGCCATCGGGCATTTTCCCAGTGATGGTAACTTTAATCCGGTCCCTGGACCAGAACCAGGACAGATCGCTTTAATCTGCACTTCCTGTTTCGGTGAATGCTCCCCGTTAGGCCATTGATTCTATCAGCCTAAACTCTCCAAAAGATTCAAACAAAAACATCCTGATAAAGCAGCTGGTAGTCTATCTGGTTTATTGAACCAGGTCTGAGCACCGAGAACTGAATCCTGCTGCATCAGGCTTTAATGGGACCAAACCCAGGAAACTCAGACCTCTGATTCAGCAGATCCCAGACTCTGGTGGATCCGAGACGTTGGAGCGAGGGCGGTTGGATTAGAGTCTGTAGAGCAGCTTCGTCATCACAAAACATTTATTTTCACCAGCTGCTTCTTTCTGCAGCATCTAAACCGTTTTTTGTCTCTCGTCTCGTCTTCTTCCGCTTATCCGGGTCGCGGGGGCAGCATCCCAATTAGGGAGTTCCAAGGCGCTCCAGGGCCAAACCAGAGATATATTTTCTCCAGCGTGTCCTGGGTCGACCCGGGGTCCTCCTGCCGGCAGGACATGCCTGAAACACCTCCCTGGGGAGGCGTCCAGGGGGCGTCCTAACAAGATGCCTGAACCACCTCGGCTGGCTCCTCTCTACATGGAGGAGCAGCGGTTCTACTCCGAGTCTCTCCCGAATGTCCGAGCTCCTCACCCTATCCCTAAGGCTGAGCCCGGCCACCCTGCGAAGAAAACTCATTTCGGCCGCTTGTATCCGCGATCTCGTTCTTTCGGTCATTACCCAAAGCTCATGGCCAGGTGAGGATTGGGAGGTAGATCGACCGGTAAATCGAGAGCCTTGCTTTCCGGCTCAGCTCCTTCTTCACCACAACAGACCGGTTCAGCGTCCATCACTGCAGACGCTGCCCCAATCCGCCTGTCAATCTCCCTCCTTCCCTCACTAGAGAACAAGACCCCGAGATACTTGAACTCCTCCACTTGAGGCAGGACCTCTCTCCCGACCTGGAGTTGGCAAGCCACCCTTTTCCGACCGAGAACCATGGCCTCAGACTTGGAGGTGCTGATCCTCATCCCAGCCGCTTCACACTCGGCTGCGAACCTCCCCAGTAAGAGCTGTAGGTCAGAGCCTGATGAAGCTAGGAGGACCACATCATCCGCAAAAAGCAGAGACGAGATTCTCCTGTCACCAAACTCAACCCCCTCCACACCACGGCTGCTCCTAGAAATCCTGTCCATAAAGGTTCTGAACAGGACCGGAGACAAAGAGCAGCCCTGGTGGAGTCCAACCCTCACTGGGAACAGGTCCGACTTACTGCCGGCTATGAGGACCAGACTCACTCCTCTGGTACAGGGACTGAATGGCCCTTAACAAAAGACCATCTACCCCGTACTCCTGGAGCGCCCCCCACAGGGTGTCCCTGGGGACACGGTCATAAGCCTTCTCCAAATCCACAAAACACATGTGGATTGGTTGGACAAACTCCCATGACCCCTCCATCACCCTAGTGAGGGTAAAGAGCTGGTCCACAGTTCCAGGACCAAAACCACATTGCTCCTCTTCTATCTGAGGTTCAACCATCGACCGGACCCTCCTCTCCAGTACCCTGGAGTAGACCTTTCCAGGGAGGCTAAGGAGTGTGATCCCCCTATAGTTGGAACACACCCTCTGGTCCCCCTTCTTAAAAATGGGAACCACCACCCCGGTCTGCCACTCCACAGGAACTGCCCCCGATGACCACGCAATGTTGCAGAGACGTGTCAGCCACGACAGTCCTACAACATCCAAAGCCCCGCTTGGCCCTCCGGTACCTATCAGCTGCCTCTGGAGACCCACAGACCAGCCACGCCCTGTAGGCCTCCTTCTTCAGCCTGACGGCTCCCCTAACCTCTGGTGTCCACCAGCGGGTACGGGGGTTACCGCCACGATTGGCACCGGCTACCTTGCGACCACAGCTAGCAACAGCCGCCTCAACAATCGCAGAGCGGAACAAGGCCCATTCGGACTCAATGTCTCCCACTGCTCTCGGGACGCGGTCGAAGCTCTGCCGGAGGTGGGAGTTGAAGACCATCTTGACAGGCTCTTCTGCCAGGCGTTCCCAGCAGACCCTCACTATACGTTTGGGTCTACCAGGTCTGCCATCTGATCCAGCTCACCACCAGGTGGTGATCAGTTGACAGCTCCGCTCCTCTCTTCACTCGAGTGTCCAAAACATACGGTCTCAGGTCAGATGATACAACTATAAAGTCAATCATCGACCTGTAACCTAGGCTGCCCTGGTACCAGGTGTACCGGTGGGCATCCTTATGTTCCAACATGGTGTTCGTTATGGCCAAACTGCGACTTGCACAGAAGTCCAAAAACAGAACACCACTCGGGTTCAGATTGGGCGGGCCGTTCCTCCCAATCACGCCCCTCCAGGTCACGCTGTCATTGCCCACGTGAGCATTGAAGTCTCCCAGCAGGACTATGGAGTCCCCAGTAGGAGCGCTATCCAGCACTCGTCCCAGGGACTCCAAAAAGGGTGGGTACTCTGAGCTGCTATTTGGTGCATAAGCACAAACAACAGTCAGGACCCGTTCCCCAACCCGAAGGCGTAGGGAAGCTGCCCTTTCGTCCCCCGGGGTAAACCCCAACATACAGGCAGAGAGTCTTGGGGCTAACAGAAAGCCCCCCCCAGCCCTACATACAAGAGAGTCCAACCCCTCTCCAGGACTCGGGTTCCAGAGCCAACGCTATGTGTCGAGGTGAGCCCGACTATATCTAGCCGGTATCGCTCAGCCTCTTCCACAAGCTCCAGCTCCTTCCCCGCCAGAGAGGTGACGTTCCATGTCCCGATAGCCAATTTTTGTGTCTGGGGATCGGACCACCAAAGCTCCCTCCTTGGTCTGCCATCTGATTCACATAGCACCGGACCCTTCATGTTCCTCCTGCAGGTGGTGGGTCCACAGGTGGATGAGCCCATGTCTCCGGTTCGGGCTGGGCCCGGCCAGGCCTCATGGGCGAAAGCCCGGCCACCAGGCGCTCGTCCACGGGCCCCAACCCCAGGCCTGGCTCCAGGGTGGGACCCCGGAGTCAGGCCATGTCTTCTGAACCACTCTTTGTCTCACCCCTCCCCTAGGACCAATTTGCCATGGGTGACCCTACCAGGGGCACAAGTGCCCCAGACAACATAGCTCCTAGGATCATTAGGGCACTCAGACTCCTCCACCACGATAAGGTGACGATTCACGGAGGAGCGTTTGTGTTAATTAAAATAATTTGACTTGTATTTTTGTTTTTCCTCTCTGGTGCTAATCTCCACCACGAGGCTAATCCACCGCTCATTAACGTCCTGCTGAGCAGCAGCTCAACCATTCAGCGCTCTGTGCATGTAGACGACCCCGACACGTGCTGCAGCCTGATAGCAGGTCCTCCCAGTGCAGGAGCAACAAGTCGGACGAAGAAGGACGTTCACCACACTGACACCTTAAAATACCACCTTAAAAACAGAAGCTCAGTGAGAGAAACACAAAACTTAAAGACAGAAGAATCATCCTGCAGTTTGAGCTGATTTACAGCAACAGGTCTGGAGGTTTAACACCAAACCGTCCATCGTCTGCAGAAACACCAGCGACCTCAGACAGGAAGCATTCTAGTATCTGTAAAACTCTGACCTCCTGACAGCTAAATATAGTCTACTGGGCTCCAGCCGTAGAGCAGGAGGGAGACTGGACATTCAGACAAAACAGGCTGAAACATTTAGAGAGACTTTTAAAAAATCTAAATAATACAAATGATTTACCATGAAATCAAAGTTTCATCTAAAGGTTCAAATCTAGAGCGAATCCAGTCAGGAACATTCATAAATCAACATCCAGCTCTTCACCATGCTTTTATTTTGGTAGGTGCTGCCGTTTTTAGGCTGTTTAGATTTAAATGTTAGTGAATTTTTAGTTAAACACCAGACATTAAGATGGAGATCTACATTTTATTCTGTAGATTAGAATCTAAATGTAACCTGGGGGAGGAGGTTTGACCAACCAGCCTCACCTCCGGTGCCTGTGCCCACCTCCAAGTTACACGTAGACACTGAGGGTTTAGGGCGGGGGGATGGCAAGCTGCCCCCCACCTGTTTTAAACGCATCCTATTCCAGCATGCACAACACCACACTGGAGGGGAGAGTTAGGGTCTTCCACACCCCGTTCTCAGGGGCACTGAAGGGGGAAAGGTTAGTTATTATTTGATTCAGTCAGTTCTAGATTCAAACACGTTCCACCCAGTGGTCGACCTCCCAGGTAAAACAGCCTCAAATCTATTGATTCATTTCTATTATTAAGTATTTTCATTTTTTTATCTCCACTCCTCAGAGCATCAGGATGGAGATCAGAGCATCAGGATGGAGGTCAGAGCATCAGGATGGAGGTCAGAGCATCAGGATGGAGGTCAGAGCAGCAGGTTGAGGTCAGAGCAGCAGGATGGAGATCAGAGCAGCAGGTGGAGGTCAGAGCATCAGGATGGAGGTCAGAGCAGCAGGATGGAGGTCAGAGCATCATCAGGCTGCAGCTTCCTGACGGCGCTCTGCTGCCACCACCTGGTCGCTCTGCAGCATCACTGGTTCTCATTTTGATTCTAATTCATCCATAATCCACCTTAAATCCACCTTAAATCCATCAGTCAGACTTTCATATTCCAGAGAAGAGTTGTGATGCATTGACTGACCCTCTGAAAACTCACGTTCAGTTTGTTTGTTGGATGTTCTGACATCTGAAGTGAATCCAGAAACACATTTTTTAGTTTTCTCTACAAAACATTTGTGTTTGATTTGATCATTTTTATGTTTTTACATTTTAATATAAAGCTAATTTTATTCATTTTGTGCACACTGTTCAAAATGTAGGCAGAATTGAGAGTTTGTGTTTTTTATTTTGTGTTGTAATTTTTATTAATCTTTTGTAAGTTATGTGTTCTAATCCCCAAACTCCAAAACGTGCCCATAGAACCCATTCAGATCAGGATGAAAACCTGTTGATTCAGCAGGGAAAATGACAGATCATTTAATTATTTGAGGAGTTTGATTATTATAAAATGATTAAAGCTCAATTTTTCATGAGCACTTAAATGTGTGAACGTATTTTTAAAGGTCAAAGGTCAATCAGCTTCAGGTTTAAATCTGAATCAATGAGTTTATTTTCACTCAAATCTGACAGAAAGAGCTCAAGTTCCCTGAGAGGAATCTGAACATCACATGACACACACACACACACACACACACACACACACACACACACACACACACACACACACACACACACACACACACACACACACACACAGTGTTCCTGAGTTGATCCTCTCAGGTTATTTTGGGGGTCAGCTGTTGTTCGTCCTGTCAGCGGGACACACACACACACACACACACTCCCCCTCTCCTCCTCTTCGTCGCCACGCTGATCACAGTAAGTTCTCACTTCTAGCTGTTTTTTATTTAATGTTTTGATTTGGGTCTGTTTTCTAGACTGGATCTCGAAGCTGTTAATGGACGAGGCTCCTGACAGGTTATTAAATATGAATCCTTTTACATTGAAATCAGTAACTCTTCAGCTGTTTCTGAGTCGTCCTGTTTCTGGTTTTCGTTAGGCTTAGGGTCTAATAAGGGTCGAATCCCAACAGCTGCTTTATTCTGTTTGAACTTCAGCAGTTGAACCACAGATTAACGGTTTAAAACATTTAAAGATTTACTGTAACTTTTATGAGTTTCAGGAATAAAAACCCTTTTTCTGATGAGTTTCTGATCAAATCAGGACTTTTGATCCATTCCAACGTGTTTCATTAGATCATCTGGGTCAGAGTTCTGAAGTTTTTACAGGATCAGGACCTTTCATCTCAGGTTCAAGATGTCAACAAACCAGGATTTGGTTTATTTAGTTAACTAGTCAACATGCTGATAATCTTAAATACGAATTGTGACTGGTTGGGTAATGTTGAGGGCGGGGCCTATCTCTGGCTCTAGGTCAGGGTCACGTTTGGGGTCAAGGGGTCGAAGGGGCAGGTAGTGATCAATATGAAGCAGATTATTGGTGTGTGTGTGTGTGTGTGTGTGTGTGTGTGTGTGTGTGTGTGTGTGTGTGTGTGTGTGTGTGTGTGTGTGTGTGTGTGTGTGTGTGTGTGTGTGTGTGTGTGTGTGTGTGTGTGTGTGTGTGTGTGTGTGTGTGTGTGTGTGTGTGTGTGTGTGTGTGTGTGTGTGTGTGTGTGTGTGTATATATATGTACCTGTACATTTGTGGATCTTGAACAGGTCAATTGGCCATATTTGGAAGCTGAGAATAAATGTGTCCAGCAGCTGTTTTGTGCGTGCGTGCCTGCGTGTATGTGTGTGTGTGTGTGTGTGTGTGTGTGTGTGTGTGTGTGTGTGTGTGTGTGTGTGTGTGTGTGTGTGTGTGTGTGTGTGTGTGTGTGTGTGTGTGTGTGTGTGTGTGTGTGTCATAGAGCTAATTTTAAACCTGACAGATGAAATACAGCAGCCGTCATGTTGCCACTGAGTTGGCCTCAAACACAACACAACCAGGAAGTGACCAGGTCCTTACAGAGAACATCTATAGTCCTCAGGTTGAAACCAAGTTACCTTTTTAATCTGAAAAATCGTTTTCCTGAACCATCCATCTGGTCTCGTTCAGTCATGTCTGGATTTGTTTTTCTGAACCATCTACTGTATCTGGTCTCGTTCAGTCGTGTCTAGATTCGTTTTCCTGAACCATCCATCTGGTCTCGTTCAGTCGTGTCTGGATTCGATTTCCTGAGCCATCTATCTGGTCTTGTTCAGTCGTGTCTAGATTTGTTTTCCTGACCCATCTATCTGGTCTCATTCAGTCGTGTCTGGATTCGATTTCCTGAGCCATCTATCTGGTCTTGTTCAGTCGTGTCTAGATTCGTTTTCCTGAACATCTATCTGGTCTCGTTCAGTCGTTTCTAGATTTGTTTTTCTGAATCATCTATCTGGTCTCGTTCAGTCGTGTCTGGATTTGTTTTTCTGAATCATCTATCTGGTCTCGTTCAGTCGTGTCTAGATTTGTTTTTCTGATTCATCTATCTGGTCTCGTTCGGTCGTGTCTGGATTCGTTTTCCTGACCCATCTATCTGGTCTCGTTCAGTCGTGTCTAGATTTGTTTTTCTGAATCATCTATCTGGTCTCGTTCAGTCGTGTCTAGATTCGTTTTCCTGAACATCTATCTTGTCTCGTTCAATCTTTTCTAGATTTGTTTTTCTGAATCATCTATCTGGTCTCGTTCAGTCGTGTCTGGATTTGTTTTTCTGAATCATCTATCTGGTCTCGTTCAGTCGTGTCTAGATTTGTTTTCCTGACCCATCTATCTGGTCTCGTTCAGTCGTGTCTAGATTTGTTTTCCTGACCCATCTATCTGGTCTCGTTCAGTCATGTCTGGATTTGTTTTCCTGACCCATCTATCTGGTCTCGTTCAGTCGTGTCTGGATTTGTTTTCCTGACCCATCTATCTGGTCTCGTTCAGTCGTGTCTAGATTTGTTTTCCTGACCCATCTATCTGGTCTCGTTCAGTCGTGTCTGGAGTTGTTTTTCTGGACCATCTATCTGGTCTCGTTCAGTCATGTCTGGATTTGTTTTCCTGACCCATCTATCTGGTCTCGTTCAGTCGTGTCTGGATTTGTTTTCCTGACCCATCTATCTGGTCTCGTTCAGTCGTGTCTGGATTTGTTTTCCTGACCCATCTATCTGGTCTCGTTCAGTCGTGTCTGGATTTGTTTTCCTGATCCATCTATCTGGTCTCGTTCAATCGTGTCTGATTTAGTTCTGGGTCTTTCAGGATCCCTGAGGATGGAGACATCATTAAAAGCTGCTGAGCTTCTGGCGCCTCCCGAACCTGATGAGGACTCCTCCCTGGAACCTGAGAGCTCCTCCTCCGTGACCTTTGACCCTATGCTGGTGTTCAAGCAGCGTTTGGATGACATCATGAGGACTCACGGTTCTGCAGACCGCTCCCTGAACAAACCGGTGGGTCAGCATCTGGTCGGTCGTTTTTACACAAACATCACTTCTGGATTTAACCGTTTGTGTTTTTGTTTGTGTTGAGACAGATTGTTGGTGGAGAGATGGAACAGGTGGAGGTGAAAGGTGACCTCGTTGCCATGGAAACAGGTGAGATGCTCCCCTCATGATGCTGTATGAGAAATTCCTGGATTTATTTTAGTTTGAATAAATCTTTTAAAAATTCGGTCTGAAAGAATCTGTTGAAAGTTGAATGTCTGTTTGGTCTTTTCTCCACGCTAACGTTTAAAACCATCAGTTCCCCGGTAGGCCTACTTGGTTCTGATCAACCTTTAACCTCCACAACAAGAAAAAAGATTATGGCTTTATAATCATTTTGGTCAAGTCATGAAAGAATGATGCACTATTTAATGCTGAAGCATTAAGTTTGAGCTCAAAACCTTTAAAACTGAGAGTTAGCTGTGGCGGCCATCTTGAATTGCTAAGGCATTACAGCCCACCGCCTGTAAAAGCGTGAGTTTCTGGGTCTAAGCTGAGTCTTCTGTCCTCCACAGACGTTTGTCTCATCAGACAGAGCCTGAACAACCTGCCGTCTCCAGAGGACAAACTGGAGGAACTGATGAGGAGATTTTCTGACCTGGTGAGAACTTCCTGAGTCTGATCAGCTTCAGGTGAGGTTTACTAAAACCTGGCTGTGTTTGCAGGCGGTGCTGAGACGCAGCGACGAGCAGAAACTCAACAATCTGCAGCAGAAGCTGTCCGTCCTGATGGAGGAGCGCCAGCAGCTGCAGGCCGAGCGTCGCAGCTCCAACGCAGCGCGCAGCGAGCTGGAGGCTCTGTGCAGAGACCTGCAGGCGCATTACACCACGCTGAGGGTACGGGGGTGGGTTAGGGGGTTCCTCTCCTCCCTTCACATTTTATTACATCTTTAATGCCATGCCCTGTAGGCCTCATTCTATAGCCCTTGCCTCTGGTGTCCACCAGCAGGTACGGGGGTTACCGCCACGATTGGCACCGGCCGCCTTACTGAGACAGCTAGCAACAGCCGCCTCAACAATCGCAGAGCGGAACAAGTTCCATTCAGACTCAATGTCCCCCACTGCTCTCGGGACGCGGTCAAAGCTCTGCTATCATATATATTACTAGTAGATACCTTACCCATGCTGTTCATCAATGGACCCTGACGTAGCTATGCAGCGGCCATCTTACCACCGAGAGCTGCCCCTTTTCTTAACATTGGTGTCAATGGAGCCTGTACCATTAAATACCTCTAACTTGCTCAATTTTTAAGTGATTTTCAAACGGTTTGCATTTTTATAAACGTCAGAGACGTGGCTGTTAATATATATCAAAATATAACGATAATGGTCAGAAACTCATAAATTGTAAAATATCATATCTCAAGTCTATACATAATAAGGTTTGTAAGAAAGTAACCCGTTTGTAAATCTGTTCATTTTTCATTAAGTTGATCCTCGCCTTCCATCTGCTGCCATAGAGAGCAGAACATCAGCTCTCTGTGGTAAGATGGCCGCCGTGTAGCAAACCCCAGATGATCCATCTAGCCTTTATATATCTATGAGTTGAAGACCATCTTGACAGGTTCTTCTGCCAGGCGTTCCCAGAAGACTCTCACTATACGTTTGGGTCTACCAGGTCTGAGTGGTATCTTCCCCTGCCACCTGATCAACTCGCCACCAGGTGGTGATCAGCTGACAGCTCCGCTCCTCTCTTCACCAGTTTGTCCAAAACACACAGCCGTAGGTCTGATGATACAACTGCAAAGACAATCATCAACCTGCAAATTAGGCTGAATGTGGCGGCATGAAGCTCAGTAGGTAGAATGACCATTTAGCAACCATAGGGTTGCCGGTTCAATCCCAGCTCCAGTTGGTGGTGGTTGAAAGGACCTGGCGATCGGGCAGCTTTGGCTACAGTGTAGCTCACCAGTGTGTGAATGTGTGATAGCTGATGTGTTGTAAACACTTTGAACTCTAGGAAAGTGCTATATAAACACAGGCCATTTACCAGTCATCCCCGTGTTCCAACATGCTTTTGTTATGGCCAAACTGTGACTTGCACAGAAGTCTAATAACAGAACACCACTCGGGTTCAAATGAGGCCGTCCCTCCCAGTCACGCCCCTCCAGGTCACGCCGTCATTGCCCACGTGTTCGTTGAAGTCCCCCAGAAGGACAATGGAGTCCCCTGCTGGAGCGCCACCTAGCACTCGTCCCTACACTGGAGTGTAGTTTAGCTTAGCATACGTAGTTTAGCTTTACATTGTTTAACTTAGTTTATCATCATAGCTTAGATTACCTAAACTTAGCATAGATTAGCTTAGCCTATCATAGCTTAGCGTAGCTCATCCTAGCTTAGCATTGTTCAGCATAACTTCATTGAGTCAATTTTGAAATGATCATTAAATAGAAGATTAAACTCTCATTTATTAAAAAAAACTGAAAAACAGTTTAAACAAAACTAACAACCACCAGCCAGTCAACGCAACACAACGAAACCACGAAAAAACTGTGCCATGTATCACAAAGCGTCACTGGTTTGACCGTATGACAACAATCTGTAATAGACAAAAACATTTGTGTTATGCAACAAATGCATAATTTTCATCAATCAGCAACAACTGTGTCAATCACCAACATTTGTATCAACCAGCAACTTTTTTGTTAATCAACAAAAATTGTATCAATCATTTGTTGCAATTTGCATCAACATTTGTGTAGTTTGTATCAATCAGCATGTGCATAATTTGTGTTGATCAAAAACATTTGTAGCATCGATCAACATGTGTGTAATTTGCATCAATCAAAAACATCTCTGTCAATCAGCAACATTTTTTGAATGACGTTTTATTTTTGTTTTTAACTCTATAGAAGAAAGAAAGAAAAACAGAACATTCAAGTCTGAGCTTAAATGAAAAAAATGATAAAGATAATAATAAATAATAGAACCTAAATGTAGCTGGCCATATATGAACTCCCTCATGCATCATGTAAGTTAACACGCCATTCGTGAGCCTTTATCATCAGGCAAGCATTCCACAAGAGGGCGCCATATTTCCATAAATATAGTTCTACTGGGAGAGTAGGAGTTGTCCAAATGCAATCCATCCAAAGTTCTTCATCACAGTCCCTTTGGAGATCTTCTTCCCACCGCTTGTGTCTGTTATATTCTCTTAGTTTAATAACAACGTCCAATACATCGTTTTTGTAACTTAAAATTGACCAAGAACTTTTCAAATGGACCCAGTTGAGGCACACCTTGTGTCCTCTGGAGACTCGTCTGAATACAATGCCTGGCTTGGAAATATGCAAAAAAATGATTTCTGTCTGAGTTCATATTGTAAGTAAGTAAGTAAGTAAGTAAAGTTTATTTATATAGCACCTTTCACAGAAAAAATCACAAAGTGCTTCACAGAAAACAGAATCAAACATGATAAAACAAATAAAATCAATAAAACAAACAAAATATCATTACAAATCAAAATCATTAAACAACAACAAGAGAACATAAAAGAGTTATTTAAAAGCAGTTTTAAATAATTGGGTCTTCAACTGCTTTTTAAAGGAGTCCAGACTGTCTATACAGCGTCAGACTAAAGGAAGGTCATTCCAAAGTCGAGGTGCAACAGACTGGAAGGAGAGATCACCTGGACTTTAAATCTGGTCCTTGGAACTGTTAGTAGATTCTGGTCTGTGGACCTGAGGACTCAGGTTGGAACTGTTAGTAGATTCTGGTCTGTGGACCTGAGGACTCAGGTTGGAACTGTTAGTAGATTCTGGTCTGTGGACCTGAGGACTCAGGTTGGAGCGTAGGTCTTTATCAGGTCAGTAACATAAAGAGGAGCTTGACCATGTAGGGCCCTGAAAGTTAGAGTCAGGATTTTAAAATGAACTCTACATTTAACAGGTAACCAATCAGAGACCTCAGAATAGGAGTGATGTCATCTTTCCTGTTTGCTCCAGTGAGGAGCCTCGCTGCAGAGTTCTGGACCAGCTGAAGGCCATAAAGGGCTTTTTGGTTCAAACATGTGAAAAGTGTGTTACAGTCATCTAGACGGGAGGAGATCAAAGCATGAAGAACCATTTCCTGTTCAGGTTTTGACACCAACTTTCTCAGTTTGGAAATATTTCTCAGATGATAAAAACAGTTTCTGACCAGCTGTTTTGAGTGACCTTCAAGAGACATTGATTGGTCGAAAATACCCAGAATCCTCAGGTTTGACTTTACAGCAGAACTTAAATGTCCAATATGTTATATTGGACATTTAACATTATTGTTAATGTTAACATTACAATATTGATCCTGAGCATCAGAGAATGACATCATACCTTCAGCAAAAAGCTGACCTATCACCCTCATTCCATACCACCTTAGAAACGTTGGGAGGGAGTCCATATTGTTCATAAGTGGTGTCAAGAGGGAAGAGTTGGGTTTTATCAGCATAAACTCCAGGTCTCGAGAGCGTTCCCAATGAGGGCTAGTTTAATATGTTCCTTATTCATTACAAGTTCACCTATTAACATGACAACACGAGATCTGTTTTAATATTTTGATGATCTATGAGTCTATACTATAGATATCCTTAATGTTAGGGGTGATATACGAATCCCGAGCTGGACCAGGTGACAGTAAGTCCACCGGGCTCTACATGGCATGGCAATAGATTTCCCAAAGTTAACCTGAAAACCAGAGAGGAAACCAAAACGCCTGACATGAAAGATGGTATGGAGCTGTCAGGACTTTTAATAAAAATCAGAACATGTAACTTCCTGCACCGACTCTTCAACACAACAACAGTCTGAACTGAACTTTTAGTTCATGTTCATGAAACGCCTTCATGGATCTGGATTTGGTGTTGAACTGCTTTGACCTCACTGACGGTTTAAATTGTCCTCATGTCAAGTTGTTTTCATGAAGAAGTGGATAAACGATTAAAATATGAAAGTAAACTCAACAAGATGTGGCTTCAGCAGTAAATCAAACCAGATGAAAACATTTTGATCAGGTTGTCTTTGGGTTCATTCAGCTGTGAATAAATACTCTTAAATCTTTTTATTCAATAAATGAGTTTGCTGTTTGCTTCCTGCAGGAGGAGACTCTTCAGCGCTGCAGGGAGGACGAGGAGAAGAGGACGGAGATCACGTCCCACTTCCAGGAGATGCTGACGGAGATCCAGGCTCAGATCGAGCAGCACAGCGCTCGCAACGACAATCTCTGCCGCGAAAACACCAACCTGACCGACAAGCTGGAGAGCCTCATGACGCAGTACGAGAGGAGGGAGGAGGTGAGGAAGACCAGGAGGAGGAGGACCTCAGAACCTGACATAAACAGAAACTTTATTAATCCCAAACTAAGTGTTTCAGTTACTCCTTTGAGGTTTGTCCTAAAGTCATCCTGGGATGTCTGTAGGACGTTAGAAACCTCAGAGTCTGGATCAAATCTAAACCCGCCTCCAGCAGCAGCAACATCAAACCCTTGTGTCTCCTCGTCTTCCTGCAGAGTCTGGAGAAGATCAACAAGCACCGAGACCTCCAGCACCAGCTGACGGAGGCCAAGCTGCAGCAGGCCAACGCCCTGCTGGCCGAGGCGGAGGACAAGCACAAACGGGAGAAGGAATACGTGAGTTCACGTCAAAACACCGCCTCTAAGCTCCAGACGGCTCAGGGAACCTCTGATGTTTAAATGATTTAACCCTTTAAAGCCTGAAATATTTAACCATCTTGATTAGCTAATATTAATATACATAACTATTATATAACCATCTACTTTATTATAGAATAAAGAAATAAAGATGTCTCTTTCCAGCTGTAGCTCCTCCACCAGGGGGCAGCAGAGGTCTGGACGTGGCAGGATGTTGATGGTTGATGGAGGTGGTTTGAGTATTATGAACTTTAATCTACTGGATTCCAGTTAGCCGTCATGACGCTAAGCTAATAAACCACCAGTTCTTCTGTCTCAGGATTAAAACGTTTAACGCTGCAGTGGTGGTTAATAACAACATGATGTCACATATTTAAAGGGTTAGAAGCTGACAAATAAAGGAAAACTTAAACATTTAAACAAGTTCATGAGAATTCTGTTCCAAATGCAAAGGATTATGGGATAGAACAACACCTGATCCAGTGTTTCCTCCGCTGACAGCAGCGTTAAACGTGTTGTTGAACCTTCTACAGAACGTTCCCAGATGGTTTCTAGTGTTTTTTATATCTGAGTTTCACCAGAGAAAACTTCAACCCTTTGATGCTCCGCTAGACTCAACCTGGAACAGGTGAGAGATCATCAGAACAGATGGTACCCTAAAATACCCTCTGACCTCTACAGGTGACCCTAATGTGACCATCTGACCTCTACAGGTGACCCTAATGTGACCCTCTGACCTCTACAGGTGACCTTAATGTGACCCTCTGACCTCTACAGGTGACCCTAATGTGACCCTCTGACCTCTACAGGTGACCTTAATGTGACCCTCTGACCTCTACAGGTGACCTTAATGT
The DNA here is from genome assembly GCA_006937965.1 of Callopanchax toddi. NCBI lineage: Eukaryota > Metazoa > Chordata > Actinopteri > Cyprinodontiformes > Nothobranchiidae > Callopanchax > Callopanchax toddi. The sequence continues at coordinate 354,943 of SSNR01000376.1, read as the reverse complement.
GACCCTCTGACCTCTACAGGTGACCTTAATGTGACCCTCTGACCTCTACAGGTGACCTTAATGTGACCCTCTGACCTCTACAGGTGACCCTAATGTGACCCTCTGACCTCTACAGGTGACCTTAATGTGACC
>SSNR01000376.1:306152-333678 GCA_006937965.1 Callopanchax toddi | reverse complement strand
GATGATGGTGATGATGATGATGATGATGGATGATGATGATGATGGTGATGATGGTGTTGTTGATGATGATGATGGTGATGATGGTGATGAAGATGATGATGATGGTTGATGATGGATGATGATGATGGATGATGATGGTTGTTGATGATGGATGATGATGGTGATGATGGTGATGATGATGATGATGATGGTGATGATGGTGATGATGATGATGATGATGATGATGCTGATGGATGATGATGGATGATGATGATGGTGGTGATGATGGATGATGATGTGGATGATGATGGATGATGATGATGGATGATGATGATGATGATGATGATGATGATGATGATGATGATGGATGATGATGGATGATGATGATGATGATGATGGATGATGATGATGATGATGGATGATGATGATGGATGATGATGGATGGATGGATGATGGATGATGATGGATGATGATGATGATGATGATGATGATGATGATGATGGATGATGATGATGATGGATGATGATGGATGATGATGGATGATGATGGATGATGATGATGGATGATGATGATGGATGATGATGGATGATGATGATGGATGATGATGGATGATGATGATTGATGATGATGGATGATGATGATGGATGATGATGATGGATGATGATGGATGATGATGGATGATGATGGATGATGATGGATGATGATGATGGATGATGATGATGGATGATGATGGATGATGATGATGGATGATGATGGTGATGATGATGATGATGGATGATGATGGATGATGATGATGATGATGATGATGATGATGGATGATGATGATGATGATGATGGATGATGATGATGGATGATGATGGATGATGATGATGGATGATGATGGATGATGATGGATGATGATGATGGATGATGATGGATGATGATGATGGATGGATGATGGATGATGATGATGATGATGATGATGATGATGATGATGATGATGATGGATGATGGATGATGATGATGGATGATGATGGATGATGATGGATGATGATGATGATGATGATGATGATGATGGATGATGATGATTGATGATGATGGATGATGATGATGATGATTGATGATGATGGATGATGATGATGGATGATGATGATGGATGATGATGGATGATGATGATGGATGATGATGGATGATGATGAGGGATGATGATGGATGATGATGATTGATGATGATGGATGATGATGATGGATGATGATGGATGATGATGGATGATGATGATGATGATGATGATGATGATGGATGATGATGGATGATGATGATTGATGATGATGGATGATGATGATGGATGATGATGATGGATGATGATGGATGATGATGATGGATGATGATGATGGATGATGATGATGATGATGATGGATGATGATGGATGATGATGATGGATGATGATGATGATGATGGATGATGGATGGATGGTGGATGATGATGGATGGTGATGGGTGATGATGGATGATGATGGATGATGATGATGATGGATGATGATGGATGATGATGATGGATGATGATGATGATGATGATGATGGATGATGATGATGATGATGGATGATGATGGATGATGATGATGGATGATGATGATGATGATGATGATGATGGATGATGGATGATGATGATGGATGATGATGGATGATGATGATGGATGATGATGATGATGATGATGATGATGATGATGATGATGATGATGATGATGATGGATGATGATGATGGATGATGATGGATGATGATGGATGATGATGATGGATGATGATGATGGATGATGATGGATGATGATGATGGATGATGATGGATGATGATGGATGATGATGATGATGATGATGATGATGATGGATGATGATGATTGATGATGATGGATGATGATGATGATGATGGATGATGATGGATGATGATGATGGATGATGATGATGGATGATGATGGATGATGATGATGGATGATGATGGATGATGATGATGATGATGATGATGATGATGATGGATGATGATGGATGATGATGATGATGATGATGATGGATGATGATGATGATGTTTGATGATGATGGATGATGATGAAGGATGATGATGATGGATGATGATGGTGATGATGGATGATGATGGATGATGATGGATGATGATGATGGATGATGATGGATGATGATGATGGATGATGATGGATGATGATGATGATGATGATGATGATGATGATGATGATGATGGATGATGATGGATGATGATGATGATGATGATGGATGATGATGATGATGGATGATGATGGATGATGATGATGGATGATGATGGTGATGATGGTGATGATGGATGATGATGGATGATGATGGATGATGATGGTGATGATGGATGATGATGGTGATGATGGTGATGATGATGATGATGATGGTGATGATGGTGATGAAGATGATGATGATGATGATGGATGATGATGATGATGGTGGATGATGATGATGATGATGGATGATGATGGATGATGATGATGGATGATGATGGATGATGATGATGCATGATGATGGTGATGATGGTGATGATGGATGATGATGGATGATGATGGATGATGATGGTGATGATGGTGATGATGATGATGATGATGGTGATGATGGTGATGATGATGATGATGGTGATGATGATGATGATGATGATGGTGATGATGGTGATGAAGATGAGATGATGATGATGGATGATGATGATGATGATGATGATGATGATGATGGATGATGATGATGATGATGATGGATTATGATGATGATGATGATGGATGATGATGATGATGAGAGGGATGATGATGATGATGATGATGATGGATGATGATGGATGATGATGGTGATGATGGTGATGATGATGATGATGATGGTGATGATGGTGATGATGGATGATGATGGATGATGATGGATGATGATGATGATGATGATGATGATGATGATGATGATGATGGATGATGATGATGGATGATGATGATGGATGATGATGGATGATGATGATGGATGATGATGATGATGATTGATGATGATGGATGATGATGGATGATGATGATGATGATGATGGATGATGATGGATGATGATGATGGATGATGATGATGATGATGATGGATGATGATGGATGATGATGATGATGGATGATGATGGATGATGATGATGGATGATGATGGTGATGATGGTGATGATGGATGATGATGGATGATGATGGATGATGATGATGGTGATGATGGTGATGATGATGATGATGATGGTGATGATGGTGATGAAGATGATGATGATGGATGATGATGATGGATGATGGTGGATGATGATGATGATGATGGATGATGATGGATGATGATGGATGATGGTGGATGATGATGTATGATGGAGGGCACTGGGTTCTGCTCAGCTCTATGAGGGTCTAACCTGACCTCTAGACTCCTGGTTCCATTGTAGACCTGCTGCTGAGGTTCTGCTCACAGAAACATTTAGTGGAAACAGGTTAAAAGATCTCCCCTGACCCTGAGGGGCTCCACGTTGGAGGTCAGAGCTGATGGCTCCATATTGATGTTCTGAAATCAGGCTGTTCTCTTCAGAACGTCTGTCAGCAGAACATTCTGTCCACTGAGACCAAAATCACCTCTAAAGACCCCAAATAACCCGAGAGAGGCTGAAGGTGTCATTAGTGTGTGTGTGTGTGTGTGTGGTGTGTGTGTGTGTGTGTGTGTGTGTGGTGTGTGTGTGTGTGTGTGTGCTCGCGCGTGCGTGTTTGTGTGTGTGTGTGCGCGCGCGCGTGCGTGCGTGTGTGTTACTAGTTGTAGATAACATCTCCATCAGTTGCAGACACACACCATCAACTGTGAACTGAGCTGTGAGGAGCAATACACACACACACACACACATGCATGCACGCACGCACGCACACACACACACACAGGAAAACGAGAGAAGCAGAATTGACTCTGTGGAGTTCCTTTTGATTGGTTTGAATCACCTGGTCGTGATTTTTTGTCGACATTTTAAATCAGAAATCAGCTGACAGAAAAGAGACCAGGAGGTACAACGATCTGCTTCTAGAGCTGCAGAGAGACCAAACAAACAAAACAGGACAAAGATACCACAGAATAAACAATGTCAATAAACAACATCTGAATAAACAACAACTGAATAAACAACTGAATAAACAACATCTGAATAAACAATGTGAATAAACAACATCTGAATAAACAACAACTGAATAAACAACAACTGAATAAACAACTGAATAAACAACATCTGAATAAACAACATCTGAATAAACAACAACTGAATAAACAACTGAATAAACAACATCTGAATAAACAATGTGAATAAACAACATCTGAATAAACAACAACTGAATAAACAACAACTGAATAAACAACTGAATAAACAACATCTGAATAAATAACATCTGAATAAACAACAACTGAATAAACAACTGAATAAACAATGTGAATAAACAACATCTGAATAAACAACAACTGAATAAACAACATCTGAATAAACAATGTGAATAAACAACATCTGAATAAACAACAACTGAATAAACAACAACTGAATAAACAACAACTGAATAAACAACAACTGAATAAACAATGTGAATAAACAACATCTGAATAAACAACAACTGAATAAACATCAACTGAATAAACAACTGAATAAACAACATCTGAATAAACAATGTGAATAAACAACATCTGAATAAACAACAACTGAATAAACAACTGAATAAACAACATCTGAATAAACAATGTGAATAAACAACATCTGAATAAACAACAACTGAATAAACAACAACTGAATAAACAACTGAATAAACAACATCTGAATAAACAATGTGAATAAACAACATCTGAATAAACAACAACTGAATAAACAACAACGTGAATAAACATCTGAATAAACAACAACTGAATAAACAACAACGTGAATAAACAACAACTGAATAAACAATGTGAATAAACAACAACATGAATAAACAACGTGAATAAACAACAACTGAATAAACAACAACGTGAATAAACAACAACTGAATAAACAACAACTGAATAAACAACTGAATAAACAACAACTGAATAAACAACAACTGAATAAACAACAAGTGAATAAACAACAACTGAATAAACAACAACTGAATAAACAACAACTGAATAAACAACGTGAATAAACAACAACTGAATAAACAACAACGTGAATAAACAACAACTGAATAAACAACAACGTGAATAAACAACAACTGAATAAACAACAACGTGAATAAACAACAACTGAATAAACAACAACTGAATAAACAACAACTGAATAAACAACGTGAATAAACAACAACTGAATAAACAACAACTGAATAAACAACAACATGAATAAACAACAACGTGAATAAACAACAACGTGAATAAACAACAACTGAATAAACAACGTGAATAAACAACAACTGAATAAACAACAATGTGAATAAACAACAACGTGAATAAACAACAACGTGAATAAACAACAACTGAATAAACAACAACGTGAATAAACAACAACGTGAATAAACAACAACGTGAATAAACAACAACTGAATAAACAACAACATGAATAAACAACAACGTGAATAAACAACAACGTGAATAAACAACAACTGAATAAACAACAACTGAATAAACAACAACGTGAATAAACAACAACGTGAATAAACAACAACATGAATAAACAACAACGTGAATAAACAACAACATGAATAGACAACAACGTGAATAAACAACAACGTGAATAAACAACAACGTGAATAAACAACAACGTGAATAAACAACTGCTACAGTGTTTCTGAATGTTCACATTAGCGACCATATCATTTCATAGTGACATCCACAGTCCAAGTCCACGTGTCTGAAGACACCTGAGTCCATGTTGGTGTTAGCACCTGTGTGTGTGTGTATGTGTGTGTGTGTGTGTGTGTGTGAGCGCTTGTGTGCTTAAGGTTCCTCCATGGAGTGTTCTATAGTGAATGTGAGGAGACACAGGCCTGCCTCCCGTGGAAGACATGAGGGAGACACCCAGAGGACAGCCAGAGTACGGGAAGGCCCCACCAGCAGCCAGCCACACTGGGTAGATCCAGCCCGGACCCAGAGACCTGAGACCCAAGGGCAACTCGGCCCCCACAGAGGACTAGAGGGCCCAGGTCCATCCAGCTGTCTCCAGAGGCTGAGTGTTTCTCTGACCTGCTGTTAATTGATCCGTTAATGGTTTGAACCTGTTTCTGTTTCAGAAAATAAAGTTTTCAGAGAAAAGCTTCTGGTTTTTATAAACTGTTAGGGGTCAGAGACGTCACGTTCTTCAGCAGTAAACTGATGTTCTGTCTGCTTTGGACCTGAATCGGAGCCACATTTCATCCTGTTTCTGTGAAAAGATAAAAGCAGGGTGTCAAACGTGTTTGTTCCTCCACAGCTGCTCCTCTGCTGTCCTCCTACCTCTTTGTTCCAGGCTCCTCCTCCTCCTCCTCTTCATCCAGCTCTTTCCTCCAAACTGTGAGTTAAATCATCAGATGCAGGTGTGTAATGGTTGTGCAGGTCAACACGACAGTTTCAGGTGGATTCTTTCACCTGCCTGATGAAGGTGTCCTTCTCTTCTCCTCCTCCTCCTCTTCTCCTGCTCCTCCTCTCCTCCTGCTCCTCCTCCAGCTCCAGACCTGCCTCCGACTCAGAGCAGAAATGATCATGGTTCCAAGTGGCTCCTTTTTCTCTGGTTTGAAGAAGAAGAAACTTGTTTTATAACCATCACAAATCCAACATTATGAAAATAATTCCGTCTCCTTCATGCTTCTATCCAGCTATCATAAAAACTATTAGAATTTCTAAATCAATCAAAACAGCTTTTGTTATAATCAGTTCCATCTGCCAACAGCAACATGATGAGCAGAGTGATGCATGATGGGAAAGTTGTAAACAGCCAGATTCATCATGAACATGTCGTCTCACATGAGGCTGGAGGAAACATCACATCTCCTGTAGCGTTAAATGAAGTTTAGAGAGTGTGAGAGGAAAGATCAATAGTGATCAATACAGGTCTGCTCTGCTGCCATCGCCGAGGGAGGGCATCTACAGGAAGGACTGTCACTGCCCGATCGGTAACGGAAACCCAATCGGTTCTGCGCAAAGTGAGTCTACATCCGCTGAAGCTTTTTACGGTAATTACGAGTCAGAGTATCTGTTAAGATGTTAACAGTAATAAGTATTTATTATAAAGTTTACAATAATGACAACGTTTCATACAATGTTGAAGAAAATAAAAAATAAAAAGGGAGTTATGGATCAGGACGGCCCGATCCTTACTGCGCAGAGTCGGACGGTACAGATCAGGTCTACCCGATCGGTTCTGCGCATGTGCAGAACGCGTGTACTCGCAGTGAAGTATTTTACGGTAGTTACGGTTCAGAGTATCTTTTAAGGTGTTAACAAGTATATAATACATTTTTATACATACATAATGTATTAAAATGTTTATACACGTAGGTATCCATTGTTTAAATGGTCCGAGCAGTCGAGAAAGAGGCTAAGTTGTTGGTGAAAGCTAAGGGCTAACTGGGAGCTAACCGTCTCATTCAAAAGACTTGAATGTCGCTAAGTTGGCGAAAAGAGGAAGTGACGTAAGCTTCACGCATGCGCAGAACTGATCGTGCTACCGGGTACGGATCGGGCAGTGACAAGGACCACACCCCTCAGTGACATCACTCACAGTGGGCGGGGCCTAGTGATCAATCACCAGCTCATTATCAGGTATTTAGAACGATTCTGGTTTAAAGCGTCCCAGAGGAAATGAGTTTTACACAAATGAGAGAAACTTCCACCTCTTCACTCTGAAACAAAGAGAAGGGATTTGTTTATTTTTATTATCTTTATTATCATTATAATAATAATATTTATTTATTTTCTTATTATTATTATTGCTGTCATTGTTATTTTATTATCATCATTATTATTGTCATAATTATTATTATTATTATGATAATAATGATAATTATGATAATAATAAATATTATTATTATAATAATAAAAATAATCATGATATTATTATTATTGTTATTATTATTATCATCATAATAAAGTTATTTGTCAGTTATTATTATAAATATTGTTATTATTATAAATATTGTTATGAGTGTCTGACCTTGTGAGAGATGCTGTTCTGGTCGTGTTGAGCGGTCGTTGTGTGGTTTGAGCTGGTCTCCAGCTCGTCTCTCAGGTCATTCTTGGTGTCGTTGATTTGAACAGAACGTTATCAGCTGGACCTGAAGCTCTGATCAGGTCATGATGCGTTTCATTACCTAGTAACCCTTTAGTTCCAGCTGGAGCCGGGTTCGGCTCTGTGACCACGGACTCTCCTGTTCTAATGGGAGGTTCGTGTTACTGCTGATCAGACGTATCTAATCTGGGTCATTTGGGCACACATTGAATGTAAAACTATCACTTTTTCAACATGTGGTGCAGGAAGTCCTGAAACAGCAGAGCAGGTTTCTGTAAATCTGCTGTGAAGGACTCTGAATCAGCTGTTTGAGACTGAGCAGAAAGCTGCTGTCTGACTGATGAGGCTCTCTGTCCACCTCCAGGCGACTCACCGACAGTTTCTAATAAAATCAGTCAAAACCAGCCTGTGTGAGGGACGTGTGTGGGCCGACGAGCTGAACAAACGTCTGAAAGGATTATCTCCACACGTGGGCCCGACCGTCACGGACAGACGTTTTAATTAGAGCTCAGATGTTCCTCCAACTTTAAGGGTTCTGAAACTCTCCACGGGGAGACGGTCAGAACACAAAACAAACATCAAACCTCCTGGAATGGATGCACAGGTTCACTGTCTTCATTGTTTTGTTTTTGATCAAACTCAAAGTTTAAAGAAATCCATCTATTTATTACAGAATGAAACCTGAAACTGAGCTTCTGAAGGTTTAGATCTATCCGTTCTTTATCTACGTTAGGACCACACCCACTGGTGACCCAGAATCCCAGAGGAGTTGGAGAGGAGGAGTCTCACTTGACCCACAAGGTCAAGTGAGGACGACTCCGACAGCTGGTTGTACGGAGTCGAGGTGACAGTAGGTACACCTAACAGGATCGGTGTTCTGGGTGGAGACAGTCTGAACTAAAACCAGGAGACATGATCCGAATCCTCTAGAACCAGGAAGTCCTTCAGATGAGCAGCAGGTGGGCGGAGCTCTGAGTGTAAAGGTGATGTAGCTTACAGGTGGAGAGAGGGACATCCCCGATATCTGACCAACCGTTTACATTCCTCTTCTTTATCAGCAACAAGAATCATCATTAAAGTGTTTTAGCATCAACAAAATAAAAGAGTAAAACCCAAACAAACCTCAAAACCCATACAAATCCTCAGAAGTCCGGTCCATGTTTTAGTCTGGCAGCCGTTTAATGAAGCCTCAAAGTAAAACATACAGAATCATCTGTTCAGGTCTTTATACAGTCAGAAATATGAACAGAATGATAATATTACACATAACAACGTTACTGATCATCCCTTCATTCACTGATCAATAAATGACGACAAGTTCAAGAACAACTAATCCAGCATACTGGGTTATCTGATTAACTGTCCGTGTTTGATCACGTCTGGTTTATTTTGATTTAACCTGAAACTTTTACAAACATATTCACAAGTAAAACACAAAAAATAAACAAAAAAGGCTTTAAAAGTATTCAAAAAGTTACAATGAAGTTAAATCAACAAAAAATGTCATCAAAATGATAATAATAGAGGAAAATATCCATTTAACATCCCTTAATAACAGCGTGGTTCAGTGAGCGCTCTATGAAGGGTTAAAACGTTGTTTATATGTTAGTAATAAACGCATTAAAAGGTTTTACAAAGTACAAACGTTGAAAAAAGAAAACTAAATAAGTGAGAAATGATAACTTCCTTCAACCCTTCACAATAAAAGTCTCAAACACACGTGCAGCTCAAAGCTTGTAAAATAGTTTTGTTTTAATGAGGAACATTTTTAATCCTCTAAACGTCGCTCAGCAGCAGGACCACATGAGCGAGACCCTGAACCCTGAGCTGACCGCCAAAATGGCCGCCCACCGCTCTTCACAAGAGGACGGCTTCAATAATCAGCCATTGTTTAAGAAATCATTTCCACAAGGGATCAGCAATTGATAAATTATGATTTTTAAAGGGCGCTCATTATAAATACTTAGAAATTTAAAGCTTCAACCATTGAGGGGCTGTTGGGAACTTAAACTTTATTAAAACCTTTTCATCTTTTTCTTACTTTATTGTTTTACGTTTTAAAATAATTCAGGTTTAGCAGTGGCGTTCTGTGGATTTCACCCCAGGGCGTTCAGTGATTTCCTACTCAGTCCAACCCACACCTCATAAAACCATCAGCGCGACACCACGGCTCCAGAATCCCTACAGGATCACACAAACACATCACCCTTAATACAGCCGGGTCAACGCACATTTTTGCACTGGTCTGAACCGGTCCAGTCCGGTCTAGTCCGAACTGAACCGGTCTAGTCTGAACCGGACCGGTCTAGTCTGAACCGGACCGGTCTAGTCTGAACCGGACCGGACCGGTCTAGTCTGAACCGGACCGGTCCGTCTAGTCTGAACCGGACCGGTCTAGTCTGAACCGGACCGGACCGGTCTAGTCTGAACCGGACCGGTCTAGTCTGAACCGGACCGGACCGGTCTAGTCTGAACCGGACCGGTCTAGTCTGAACCGGACCGGACCGGTCTAGTCTGAACCAGACCGGACCGGTCTAGTCTGAACAGGACCGGTCTAGTCTGAACCGGACCGGACTAGTCTGAACCGGACCGGACCGGTCTAGTCTGAACCGGACCGGTCTAGTCTGAACCGGACCGGTCTAGTCTGAACCGGACCGGACCGGTCTAGTCTGAACCGGACCGGACTAGTCTGAACCGGACCGGACCGGTCTAGTCTGAACCGGACCGGTCCGTCTAGTCTGAACCGGACCGGTCTAGTCTGAACCGGACCGGACCGGTCTAGTCTGAACCGGACCGGTCTAGTCTGAACCGGACCGGACCGGTCTAGTCTGAACCGGACCGGTCTAGTCTGAACCGGACCGGACTAGTCTGAACCGGACCGGACCGGTCTAGTCTGAACCGGACCGGTCTAGTCTGAACCGGACCGGACCGGTCTAGTCTGAACCGGACCGGTCTAGTCTGAACCGGACCGGACCGGTCTAGTCTGAACCGGACCGGACCAGGCAGCGGTGTGTTAGGTATGAAGCGCAGCCTGTGATCACTTAGCGGCGGCTGCTGTACGGCTCATTAACCTGGTTTAGTGATCAATTATGATCCTTCGACCTTTACGGGTTATTAAAGGAAAAGTTTAGATTCACATGGATGTTCATGAACCTTCATTTCTCCAACTAAAACTGAAAACTTTGAAATTGTTTAAATTCAAACACTCAGTTGTAAAATAAACCACGTAAAGTGTCTGAGAAACAAAAAACTAAACTTTTGGTTTATATCAGTTACAGTACTTTAAAAAAAAAACTCTGAGTTAAATGGAATATTCTTCACTATAATAAAGTCCCTCTAAACTTTATGAAATTTAAAATGTTAAGAAATGAAAATACTCAACAGAGGTTTGGTCCTTTAGTTTGTGTAAATAATCAGAGTTAAAAATAAAATAGGCTGTAAGCAAAATCAATAGAAAACTCTCAGTCTGACCAACAAACAAAACTATTTATTTTCTTTAAAATTCACGTTCATACAGTTTTGTGTTGATGAAAGAAATGGAAACACGTTAAGAGTAAACATTCTGTTGAGCGTCACAGTGAAACTAAAGAGGTTAGAGCGACTCTTCCTCCATTCTAAAGTGAGTTTAGTGTCAAGGTTCTAAATAAGTTCTATCTTATTCACTGCAGAGTGCCAGCTAATGGCTAGTTTGAGCTACGTAGCCATTAGCTCAAACTAGTAAATTAGCTTTAGCCAATAGGTCATACTTACCATTAGCTCAAACTAGCAGTTAGTTCACACTAGCTATTAACTGTAGCTAGCTGTTAGCTTAGACTAGCTGTTAGCTTAGACTAGCTGTTAAGTGAAGCTAGCCATTAGCTCTGTTAGCCCAAAAGATGTGAAGGACATCAGCTCTAAGCCCCTGAACAGAGGCCGTTAGGAATGGTTTATGAGTTTTACACAGAAACACTTCAGAATGGAGGAGACGTCCCTTTGAAGGAACCCAGTGAAAGAAACCAGAACTAACAGAACCTTTTGGTTTTAGACCCAAAACGGAAACCTTCTGGTGTCTGCAGCAGCGCCTCCCTGACTGGGTTTTGGTTGATCAGCTGGGATGCTAACCACATCATGCTACGTCACATCCCGCGTTGCCTCGTCTACATGCCGAGAAGCTGAATTAGTCACGGAGAGGCAGTTTTTCCCCTCCAGGCCACATTCCTTCACCCAAAACCTCCTCTTGTATCTCGCCCTGGACAAAACAACGGTCCCCTTCCTGCAGAGGTTCTTTAGTTCTTCATAATGGAACGGTGTCTCCTCGAGGTATCTCAGCAACAGGACCAACAAGCACTAGTGAAGCTGCTGCTGCTGAGGAAGAGGTTCCAGATGGACCTTCAGGCTGTTAACTCCTCTGGTTCTTGTGATTCTGTTTAGGTTTATGGACTCTGCACCTCCATGTTATCAATCAGGTTCTCCTTCTTTGTGAACTGCAGGTGTCTGATGGACCTCCACACTCCTACGAAGCCGTCGCCGGCTGATGGACTCGATTCAGTGGTCTCCCGGTGGAGGTGCTCCCGCTGCATCTCTAGAACCTCTTTTTCAGTCATCACTCCACATTTTAAGCCACCTTCTACATCTCCTGTTTCACCGTCTACTGCTTGAACCTCTCCATTAGCTACAGGAGGCGTTGGCTCCCTCCCGTCACTGCCCGACTCCTCTCCGGTCTGTGGTTGTCCCGGGTCGGAGCACGCAGTGGGCCCGGCCCCATCTGGTGGTGGCTTCTCACTGTAAGGGTCACCGGGCTGAGAGAAGTCCTTCTCCACCTTCTCCAGGTCCTCGTACAGACTCTTCTTCTTGGTCTCGTAGTATTTGACCACGCAGTAGGTGATGGAGCCGACGGTGTTCACCACCACACCGCCAATGAAGAGTCGGGTCGGAGACACGTCCTTGAAGGCCAACATGCCAACAGTGATGGTAGCGATGCTCTTCACCACGCCCACAAAGCTGGTGGTGACAGCTGAGTTGATGTAGGTGCAGTGCAGGGTGGTGAAATTCATGGCACATCCGATGAAGATGCAGAGGACGAAGATGATAGTGATCGGAGGCTCCTTCCAACCCTCATAGCTCCACATGTTGAAGGCATCCATGGAGATGATGGAGCACATGAGCAAAACCTGGCAACCAGAAGACAATTTAACAACTCAGAGATCCAAGCAGAGCTCACAATCACATGGGGGCGATAACGTACTGGGGAGGCCATGATGGCGATGGCATACTGAGCGGTCAGAGGTCCGTACTCGCTGTCCAGACTGGTCTTCTGGATCAGAACCAAGTAGGAGGCGTGAACGATCACAGCCAGGACTCCGGTGACGTAGCCGAAGGGATCACCGGTGAGATCTCCAGCACCTGGAGGGGGAGTCACACGACGACACACAATGTAACACAGAATCACAACGTTGAGTCTGAATAGTTTGTTACGTTTGGTCTCCAAAGCGTCTCACATTCCTCCACTTCTCCCCCCTCAGAAACCTGAGCCTGGTGCCATGTGAATGTGGCCCTTTAGGGTTGATTGAGTACCCCTGGAGTAGAAGAGGGACTTTTCTGTGTCCACATACGTAGATACCTCAGTAAACGTAGTGGAATTTGTTCTTTGTATTAGACCCGTCACTGAGTGGGTACCACCTGGGAGGTTCAGTACTCTGCCCAATGATACTTGACCGGGGTTTAAACCCGAGAATCCCACATGGGTTCTAGAAGAAGAAGAGCCAACACTGGAGATATTCTGTAAACTTTAAATAAAAACCTGAAACACTAATTCTACTTCAGTAACCATAGAAACATCTGACAGAAAGACCTGAAAACGGAAGCAGAGGACTTTGGGTTGTTCTCCAGTCAGCTGTAGTTTTGGGTGAAGCTTACCGGCGAGTACGGCTCCTCCGGTGGTGATGAGCACGGCGGTCACCACGCCGATGGACGGCATGGCGTTCCGCAGCACGCACACGCCGATGCAGAGCGTGAAGAGCGGCAGGCAGCGTTTGAACACCACGTACATGGGCAGGCTGAGGCCGCGCAGAGACCACAGGGTTAGAGTGGACTGTAGAGTGGAGAGGATACACACCGAGGCAAACTCCTGCAAACACACACACACACACACACACACACACACAGATTGTTGTTGTGTTAAAGTTGGAGAACCTGAGCAGTCGATGTATCAACTGTAATAAACTGGATTCTCTCACATGTTCTGTATTCTGGAGCCTGGTTCTCTGTCCCAGGTCTCAACAGGAACCAGGGCTGAACGGTTCTGGATAAAAGGAGAGTCATGATCTTTTTTTCGTAGAACTGAGATCACGATTCTCTTATGATTTTTTTCCAATATAAATTAGGGATCGGTATTGGTTAAAGTTACCCGATACCAGGAACCGATACCAGTGGCTTCACTGTCTGTGACTTGTGATTTATGTTGTAGTTTCCTATATTGAACACTAGGGGGAGCTATTGAGCTAAAGAGGAACAGTGTGGGTTGAGAGCTGGAGATGGTGCCAAATAGTTCATTTTATTTGGTTAAAATGTGGAAAACTGCAATAATTTCACTGTGAAATCACAGAAAATGGTTATTTTTCACCTTATATTTTAGTTTTGTGATCATTTTTATTAATTAATTATTATTTATTTATTATTTGTTATTATTTATTATTTATTTATTAATATATATATATATATATATATATATATATATATATATATATATGTATGTTTTTTTTATCTAACTCAGTTATTTGTTGTAAAAAGCAGAGAAGAAAAAATAAAACCTGTATTCCAATTTGTTGCATTTTTTTGTGTGGTAGAAGTATCGGTATCGGTACTCGGTATCGGCGAGTACTCAGATTTAAGTATCGGATCGGATCGGTTTTGAAAAAAGTGGTATCGGTACATCCCTAGTAGAAACTCTTTGCTGAATTCCTTCCAGTAAAGTGGAGATTCAACTTGGTATCAGTATCGGGCCGATGCCTACTTTCTACCTAACAAACAAAAAGACGAAGCAGCTCGTTGTTTTTCTGCTGGTTCTCTGAGTTTTAGACGTAGAGGATGAAAGCGGTTCTGATGTAACCTGTGGAGCCTGAGCTCTCACTTCCTGTTGGTTGGGTTTGCATCCCGCTGTGTGGTCCATGGTCAGCTGGTCCTGGGGTCATCGGAGGTCGCTATGGTTACTCTGTGAATCAGGTCACGAGGAGCCGATAGAATCGATCTAACTGGCTGCTTTGTTCAGACTGGATTCTTGTGTTTACGTGTTGTACCTGAATGCACCATCAGGCCTGTTACGGTCAGACGATGTGTAAAAATCCTATTTTAGATTTGTTCCCATAAATGTGAACAGAACATGGTTCTCAGTCCTCATGGAGCCAAACAGCTGTTCAGAGGGGATTTCAATGTAAAGGTCTCACTAGCTCAGTGATTCTAAGGCTAATCCCCGCCCACACAGAAACCAACCAATCCAAATAAAGAAGGCTTTCACTGCAGGAGAGCAACAATAAACCGTAAATGAAAACAGAAAGGGAGAAGGTGTAAATCCTGCAGATAAACAAATGTAATCCTGTAGGTTTGATGTTTGGCAGCAGAGATTAAAAAATATAATTCAGCTCTGAGACGAACTGATATCTGCAGGATTCACCGGACAGCACGTGGTCTGGGACCGCCCTCCGCCAACAGAGTCTGCTAGGTAGAAGATCTAGGATGCTCTGAAACCACTTCCTGTTTCCTGCTTGGTGACATCACAAATATTAACACGGGAGTGAGGAAATGCACCAATCGGGTCTGAGCATCGCCATGACTTAAGAACTGGAATGAAGGTTGGATCAGGTCCCTCTGAGAGGTAAAGACTGGGGTCTAGACCTGCTGGGGTGTCTGGTCCAGAGCCTGCAGCCTTTCTACACCGGGCTCTGGGGCTCTGGGGGTCTGGGGGGGTCTGGGGGTCTGGGGGTCTGGGGGTTGGGGGGCTCTGGGGGGGTCTGGGGCAGCTCCTGGTCCAGGTGGGGTGGACGTTAGGCAGACCTCATTAACAAATCACTCCAGGTGACAATCCACACACAAACACTCATAGTAACGATGACAATTCACAGCCATTACACACACACACACGATTATAGATACAGACACACAAAAACACAATCAGGTAGAAACAATAACGACTCACTAACAGCATAAACCTAGTCCGTATTCATAGAAACGCACTAATAAAGATTGAGTTTGAATTGATTTCGTTTTATAATCATGATTGTTTTTAAACGTCGTTGTTTACTATTATAAAATATTACGTAATATGATGTTTATGACTCCTCAACACGCTAAAGGTTTCTGATGATGGAACTTCTCCTGAAACGTCTTTAAAACTTTTAGGACCAGACTATTTTCAGCTGCAGATTAAAAACATGTGAGAGATCAGAGGGTCTTAATATCCTCCAATCAGAGACCAGCCAGTGCACATGCTCAGTGGAGTCGCCTCATTAACCACTGCAGCCAAAATCTGACCTTCTGGTTTCCATAGATCAGCTGTTTGAAGCTGGTTTCTATCAGAGTGAAGTTCTCCTGAAGTTCTCCTGATGTTCTCCTGGTGTTCTCCTGGTGTTCTCCTGATATTCTCCTGGTGTTCTCCTGATATTCTCCTGGTGTTCTCCTGATATTCTCCTGGTGTTCTCCTGATGTTCTCCTGAAGTTCTCCTGAAGTTCTCCTGATGTTCTCCAAATGTTCTCCTGATGTTCTCCTAATGTTCTCCTGATGTTCTCCTGAAGTTCTCCTGATGTTCTACTGAAGTTCTCCTGATGTTCTCCTAATGATCTCCTGATGTTCTCCTAATATTCTCCTGATGTTCTCCTAATGTTCTCCTGATGTTCTCCTAATGTTCTCCTGATGTTCTCCTGAAGTTCTCCTGATGTTCTACTGATGTTCTCCTGATGTTCTCCTGATGTCCTCCTAATATTCTCCTGATGTTCTCCTAATATTCTCCTGGTGTTCTCCTGATATTCTCCTGATGTTCTGCTAATGTTCTCCTAATATTCTCCTGATGTTCTCCTGATGTTCTCCTGATGTCCTCCTAATATTCTCCTGATGTTCTCCTAATATTCTCCTGGTGTTCTCCTGATGTTCTCCTGATGTTCTCCTAATGTTCTCCTAATATTCTCCTGATGTTCTCCTGATGTCCTCCTAATATTCTCCTGATGTTCTCCTAATATTCTCCTGGTGTTCTCCTGATATTCTCCTGATGTTCTGGTAATGTTCTCCTAATATTCTCCTGATGTTCTCCTGATGTTCTCCTGATGTCCTCCTAATATTCACCTGATGTTCTCCTAATATTCTCATGATGTTCTCCTAATATTCTCATGATGTTCTCCTAATATTCTCCTGGTGTTCTCCTGATATTCTCCTGATGTCCTCCTAATATTCTCCTGATGTTCTCCTAATATTCTCATGATGTTCTCCTAATATTCTCCTGGTGTTCTCCTGATATTCTCCTGGTGTTCTCCTGATATTCTCCCAATATTCTCCTGATATTCTCCTGGTGTTCTCCTGATATTCTCCCAATATTCTCCTGATGTTCTCCTGGTGTTCTCCTAATATTCTCCTGGTGTTCTCCTAATATTCTCATGATGTTCTCCTAATATTCTCCTGATGTTCTCCTAATATTCTCATGATGTTCTCCTAACATTCTCCTGATGTCCTCCTAATATTCTCCTGATGTTCTCCTAATATTCTCATGATGTTCTCCTAATATTCTCCTGGTGTTCTCCTGATATTCTCCTGATGTTCTGCTAATGTTCTCCTAATATTCTCCTGATGTTCTCCTGATGTCCTCCTAATATTCTCCTGATGTTCTCCTAATATTCTCATGATGTTCTCCTAATATTCTCCTGGTGTTCTCCTGATATTCTCCTGATGTCCTCCTAATATTCTCCTGATGTTCTCCTAATATTCTCATGATGTTCTCCTAATATTCTCCTGGTGTTCTCCTGATATTCTCCTGGTGTTCTCCTGATATTCTCCCAATATTCTCCTGATATTCTCCTGGTGTTCTCCTGATATTCTCCCAATATTCTCCTGATGTTCTCCTGGTGTTCTCCTAATATTCTCCTGGTGTTCTCCTAATATTCTCATGATGTTCTCCTAATATTCTCCTGATGTTCTCCTAATATTCTCATGATGTTCTCCTAACATTCTCCTGATGTCCTCCTAATATTCTCCTGATGTTCTCCTAATATTCTCATGATGTTCTCCTAATATTCTCCTGGTGTTCTCCTGATATTCTCCTGATGTTCTGCTAATGTTCTCCTAATATTCTCCTGATGTTCTCCTGATGTCCTCCTAATATTCTCCTGATGTTCTCCTAATATTCTCATGATGTTCTCCTAATATTCTCCTGGTGTTCTCCTGATATTCTCCTGATGTCCTCCTAATATTCTCCTGATGTTCTCCTAATATTCTCATGATGTTCTCCTAATATTCTCCTGGTGTTCTCCTGATATTCTCCTGGTGTTCTCCTGATATTCTCCCAATATTCTCCTGATGTTCTCCTGGTGTTCTCCTGATATTCTCCTGATGTCCTCCTAATATTCTCCTGATGTTCTCCTAATATTCTCATGATGTTCTCCTAATATTCTCCTGGTGTTCTCCTGATATTCTCCTGGTGTTCTCCTGATATTCTCCCAATATTCTCCTGATATTCTCCTGGTGTTCTCCTGATATTCTCCCAATATTCTCCTGATGTTCTCCTGGTGTTCTCCTAATATTCTCCTGGTGTTCTCCTGATAGTCTCCTGGTGTTCTCCTAATATTCTCATGAAGTTCTCCTGATAGTCTCCTGGTGTTCTCCTGGTTTTCTCCTGGTTTTCTCCAGATGTTCTCCTAACATTCTCCTGGTGTTCTCCTAATATTCTCCTGGTGTTCTCTAAATA
This sequence comes from Callopanchax toddi, assembly GCA_006937965.1. Taxonomy (NCBI): domain Eukaryota; kingdom Metazoa; phylum Chordata; class Actinopteri; order Cyprinodontiformes; family Nothobranchiidae; genus Callopanchax; species Callopanchax toddi. The sequence continues at coordinate 314,560 of SSNR01000376.1, read as the reverse complement.
TTCCCCTGATGTTCTCCTGATATTCTCCTGGTGTTCTCCTAACATTCTCCTGGTGTTCTCCTAATATTCTCCTGGTGTTTTCTAAATATTCCGCTGACGTTCTCCTGATGTTCTCCTGATGTTCTCCTAATATTCTCCTGGTGTTCTCCTAATATTCTCCTGATGTTCTCCTAATATTCTCCTGATGTTCTCCTAATATTCTCCTGACGTTCTCCTGATGTTCTCCTAATATTCTCCTGGTGTTCTCCTGATGTTCTCCTAATATTCTCCTGATGTTCTCCTAATATTCTCCTGATGTTCTCCTAATATTCTCATGATGTTCTCCTAATATTCTCCTGGTGTTCTCCTGATGTTCTCCTAATGTTCTCCTAATATTCTCCTGATATTCTCCTGATATTCTCCTGATGTTCTCCTAATATTCTCCTGATGTTCTCCTAATATTCTCATGATGTTCTCCTAATATTCTCATGATGTTCTCCTAATATTCTCCTGGTGTTCTCCTGATATTCTCCTGATGTTCTCCTAATGTTCTCCTAATATTCTCCTGATGTTCTCCTGATATTCTCCTGATATTCTCCTGATGTTCTCCTAATATTCTCCTGGTGTTCTCCTAATATTCTCCTGATATTCTCCTGATATTCTCCTGATGTTCTCCTAATATTCTCCTGATGTTCTCCTAATATTCTCATGATGTTCTCCTAATATTCTCATGATGTTCTCCTAATATTCTCCTGGTGTTCTCCTGATATTCTCCTGATGTTCTCCTAATGTTCTCCTAATATTCTCCTGATGTTCTCCTGATATTCTCCTGATATTCTCCTGATGTTCTCCTAATATTCTCCTGGTGTTCTCCTAATATTCTCCTGATATTCTCCTGATATTCTCCTGATGTTCTCCTAATATTCTCCTGATGTTCTCCTAATATTCTCATGATGTTCTCCTAATATTCTCATGATGTTCTCCTAATATTCTCCTGGTGTTCTCCTGATATTCTCCTGATGTTCTCCTAATGTTCTCCTAATATTCTCCTGATGTTCTCCTGATATTCTCCTGATGTTCTCCTAATATTCTCCTGGTGTTCTCCTGATATTCTCCTGATGTTCTCCTAATATTCTCCTGGTGTTCTCCTAATATTCTCCTGGTGTTCTCCTGATATTCTCCTGATGTTCTCCTAATATTCTCCTGGTGTTCTCCTAATATTCTCCTGGTGTTCTCCTAATATTCTCCTGGTGTTCTCCTGATATTCTCCTGATGTTCTCCTAATATTCTCCTAATGTTTTCCTAATATTCTCCTGGTGTTCTCTAAATATTCCCCTGATGTTCTCCTGATATTCTCCTGGTGTTCTCCTAATATTCTCCTGGTGGTCTCCTGATGTTCTCCTGATGTTTTCCTAATATTCTCCTGGTGTTCTCTAAATATTCCCCTGATGTTCTCCTGATATTCTCCTGATGCTCTCCTAATATTCTCCTGATGTTCTCCTGATGTTCTCCTAATATTCTCCTGATGTTCTCCTGAATCATTAGAAGTTTCAGAATGTCCTGATGAAGGAGATATGATGGGACTCAGAACCGAACCCTGAGGAACGTCATGGTTGAGTTTTACCACCAGCAGGTTGATCAGGAACCAAAAGTGGGTCAGAAACCAGAAAAAGTCCAGAGAACCCCTTCAGAGTCTGCAGAACCGGATCAGAACCACTGCAAAGGATTATGGGAAACTTCTGGGCTGGATTATTATTATTATTATTATTATTATTATTACTAATAAAAATAATTGTATTATCACTATGTTTCACTGTTTTCATCAACATGAATAATAATAATATTAATAATAATAATGATGATAATTATTATTATTAATATTATTATTATTATTATTATTATTATTATTATTATTATTATTATTACTAATAATAATAATAAAAATAATTGTATTATCACTATGTTTCACTGTTTTCACCAACATGAAGTATTATCTAGTACTAATACTTTCTCCTACTACATCACTACTTACTACCAGACCATGACACCTGTCGGACGCGCCGACAGGAACTCGTAGGACCTAACTGGGACTCCGGTCGGACCCGGACCGAGAAGCGGGTTCCTGACCTTGGACAGCTGCAGGCTGAAGGCGGGGATCTGGACCCTCCCGAGCCGCCTCAGGGTCTCCAGGGTGAGCGCCGCCGTGAAGCTGGTCAGGAACTGGACCAGGGTCAGGAAGCTGAAGTGGTAGTTACTGATCAGGAACTTCAGCAGGATGTTCAGAGACCCGGAGAACACACCGTGCGCCACGGCCACGGAGATCCCCAGCAGCCGGCTCCGGAACACGTCCATCACTCCGCTTTTACGCACCGCGGCTGGTCGGAGACACGGGACCGGGATCAGGTCCTGGAGGAGACATCCAGAACTCTGGAGGTCTGGAGTTCCTGGTCCAGAGTAGAGACGTCCCGGTCCGGGCTGAGGACTCCTCCTGGTCCGGTTTGTGGAGACTTTAGAGAGATGGACAGGAGGACTGAGCGCTGCAGCTCTCTGAGGCACTCAGGAGATTTTTGCCGCAGCGCCTTTTGGCTGAGCATCGGGGTGGGGGGGTAAGAGGGGGGAGGAAGGAGGAGGGGGGTAGGAGGAGGGGGAGGACTCTTTCATTCAACATCAGTTTTTATAAAGTGACTCGCTTTAGCTCTCTGGACTCATCTCAGACTAAAAGCTTCCATCAAACTGATTTTAAACTTCATTCATGAATCGAGTTTCAGCTTTTTCTTCATCATCCGGGTCCTGATCCAAACCACCAAGCTGTCAATCACCTGGAGGACTCAGTGACGTCATGATATCAGGACAGAGTTCAGACTGGTTTTTCATAAATCTTCACTTTGATGCTGCCTTCGTTTTTTATTGGTCCTCCAATAAAAAACTTCTATTAGAAATAAAACTGTTGACTTCAAAGCAGAATTTAAATGATCACATTTAAATAATAAAATTAAAACTATTTGGAAAAATAATTATAAGACTCCTCCTTAACGCTCCAGCGCCCCCTGGTGGAGCAGTCTGAGGGCCCTAGTGGTCCCAGGAGCCATGCTAACCCTGGTAGGTCTCCCATGGCAGACTGGTCCAAGGTGAAGGGTGAGACCAAGAGAGGAGCACAAGACCTTGAACGAAACATCAGAGTCCGAGTACCTGGCCCAGAGGGTCACCAGGGTCCCGTCCTGGAGCTAGGCCTATAGTACTGTGAGCTAAACCTGGGGGCCGGGCTTTCACCCAGGGCCCAGCCCAAACCAGTTACATGGGCCCACCATCTGCAGGAGGAACATGAGAGGTCTGGTCTGATGTGGCTCGGGTAGCAGGCTAAGGCGGTCCGATCCCCGGACAAGAAGACTGTCTGTTGGAACATGGAACAGTACCTGGTGGAGAAGGAGCTGGAGCCTGTGGAAGAGGTTATCAGCTAGATAGAGTTGGATTCATCTACATAGTGCTGGCTCTGGAACCCAAGTCCTGGTGAGGTTAGACTCTCTTCTTTGCTGGAGTTGCTCCAGGTGAGAGGCAGAGGGCTGGAGTGGGCTTGTTAGCCCCAAAACCCTCAGAGTACCCACCCTGTTTGGAGTCTCTGGGACCAGTGCTGGATAGCGCTCCTACTGGGGACTCCATAGTCCTGCTGGGGGACTTCAACGCTCACGTGGGCAATGACAGCGTGACCTGGAGGGGCGTGATTGGGAGGAACGGCCCGCCCAATCTGAACTCGAGTGGTGTTCTGTTTTTGGACTTCTGTGCAAGTCGCAGTTTGGCCATAACGAACACCATGTTGGAACATAAGGATGCCCACCGGTACACCTGGTACCAGGGCAGCCTAGGTTACAGGTCGATGATTGACTTTATAGTTGTATCATCTGACCTGAGACCGTATGTTTTGGACACTCGAGTGAAGAGAGGAGCGGAGCTGTCAACTGATCACCACCTGGTGGTGAGCTGGATCAGATGGCAGACCTGGTAGACCCAAACGTATAGTGAGGGTCTGCTGGGAACGCCTGGCAGAAGAGCCTGTCAAGATGGTCTTCAACTCCCACCTCCGGCAGAGCTTCGACCGCGTCCCGAGAGCAGTGGGGGACATTGAGTCCGAATGGGCCTTGTTCCGCTCTGCGATTGTTGAGGCGGCTGTTGCTAGCTGTGGTCGCAAGGTAGCCGGTGCCAGTCGTGGCGGTAACCCCCGTACCCGCTGGTGAACACCAGAGGTTAGGGGAGCCGTCAGGCTGAAGAAGGAGGCCTACAGGGCGTGGCTGGTCTGTGGGTCTCCAGAGGCAGCAGATGGGTATCGGAGGGCCAAGCGGGGTGCAGCAGTGGCAGTTTCTGAGGCAAAATCTCGGGCGTGGGAGGAGTTTGGTGAGACCATGGAGAAAGACTATCGGTCGGCTCCAAAAAGGTTCTGACAAACCATCCGACGCCTCAGGGGAGGAAGGCAGCAACTCGCTCACACTGTTTACAGTGGGGACGGGGAGCTGCTGACGTCAACTGGGGCTATAGTCGGACGGTGGAAGGAATACTTTGAGGAGCTCCTCAATCCCACAACGCGCATTCCTATGAGGAACCAGAGCTGGGAGACCTGGGGACGGACTGTCCAATCTCTGGGGCAGAAGTCGCTGAGGTAGTCAAACAACTACGCAGCGACGGAGCCCCAGGGGTGGATGAGATCCGACCTGGGTATCTCAAGGCGATGGATGTTGTAGGACTGTCGTGGTTGACACGTCTCTGCAACATTGCGTGGTCATCGGGGGCAGTTCCTGTGGAGTGGCAGACCGGGGTGGTGGTCCCCATTGTCAAGAAGGGGGACCAGAGGGTGTGTTCCAGCCAATCTATAGAAATACTTAAGGGGTGGTAAGAGAGGGGCAAGAATTTTTTGGAACTAGCACCATATACAAGAATATTATACAGTATCTATACCGGCTGAGGTGGCAGCAGGGGTTACAAGGCTTTCTTTTGGGGTGGTAACTGCCACCCTGTGCCACCCCAGTAGATCCGCCCATGGTTCCAACTATAGGGGGATCACACTCCTCAGCCTCCCTAGAAAGGTCTACTCCAGGGTTCTGGAGAGGAGGGTCCGGACTTCCTGCTGGGGATCCTGCCCTCGAGACCCGGATCCAGATAAGAGGAGGACAGCAAAACCAGATCAGAAATGGAAACATTTATAAAATAAAATACGTAAAACTGAAACCTAGTTATTAAAAAACAGATGTATTTAGAAATGTTTGTTTCATAAACGGCTGCAGAATAAAACCTTATTTTATAAACATAACAGTATTTTCTATTGAAAAATGTGGGTTAAATTTATGCTCGTATGGATTTCTCTCTGTAATAAATGAGTTTGGCTCTGTTTGTTGTAACTTTGTTTCTGTGATTCACATTAAGCCACCTCTGAGTAGAACCCTGTCAGGAACAAGTTCCTGTAACGAGAAAGTGAAAAACGTTTGACCTTTTCTGGTGAATGGAACCCTGGTGTCAGAACGCTGCAGTCGGAGTTGTTTGGACGTTTCTCATCAGGATGAAGAACTTGACTTCCTCCTCGTCTAACAGCCGTGGAAATGACTCCAACCCGTTTTAATTGAAATATTTGATCAGAAAATCAGTTTCCAGGCCACGAGGGAGGAAGATCCGCCCTTATCGACTTCATACGATTAGCTGCCAATTAACACGCAGAAACAGAAGATGATGCTCGGTGAGGAGATTAGAACCGGGCCGAGGATTAGAACCAGGAAACTCACCGACCTCGCGCGGGCAGCTATTGTTCTGAAAACTGTAGCTCGTAGAGATTAGTGCCAGCAATTTCACTTAAACAGAGCTGGACTCATTTTATATGGATTAACACTTTAATATGCAAAACACACACACACACACACACACCTGATAGGTTGAGGCGGCTCAGTGTGAGCTGCTGCTGAATAAAGTCACTTTTTGATATTTTCTGTTGATTAAAACAAATACAGATTTTTTTTATTCTGTGAAAAACTTCATTGTGAGTTTTTTTTAGGTTAAAAAACATCTGGGTGGGTTGAAATGAAGGCAGCTGGACTTACTAAAGGCCACTATCTGGAACATTGGAGAGTCCAGCTGGTGACCTTTTCAGCTCCTAAATGCAGCTCTGAACCTGATCCCCAGTCAGTTTCAGTCTAACTCACACCTTCCTGCATCTGATCAAAACAACTCACCAGAGGACCGGTCCAAAAGCCAACAACTTCTCCGGGAGGAGAGCGATTTCTGAGTCCCACAGGAAATGTCAGTGCTACATCTTTGGCGATTCTTCTGTTCTCACAGTTCCTGAAGCGGAGCACCGGTGAACGCTGCTTCGTGCAATAGTCACAATATTGTGGGTCTTTTGATCTGTACATGGTCAGAACTACCTTGATGAATTGTGGGACTCTTATATTCTTCAACAAGAGGTAACTGAGCCACAGTACATGGGAATGGTCCATTTCTAAAAGCTCAATAAAAGAAGCACTCCTCGTCCGTGTACTGGTGGTTGTTGTGTTTGTCGTACTAGTAGCAGTTCAGCGTATTGTCATAAAGTACTACAGCACTGCAGAGTGGACTGGTGCTTCTGGGACACGAGGGCTGCTCTCCATGAGACCACTTCCATTGACTACAGTGGTTTTGATTTAAAATCCCAGTGGTTCTGCCTCTGGTGGGCCTCGGTCTGTAAGCAGCAGCAGCTACAGTTTATACGCGTGACTCTTTCCTACTCCAGTTAGAACTGACAAAGGGGGAAAGATGACTGAGAACCCGAATCACCAGCATATCTAAAAACATCTAAACAGTCCACAAACACAGGAGGAGAAAAATGACTGGTTTCATACCTGATTTAACCAACATTTTTAAGGAGTCACACAGAAAGAAAAAGCTGTCCTCCAGTCCTCTTATCGCCCCCTTCAGGCTGAATCTGAGCTCCTAACATCTGGAGACACTCAGAGCAACCAGCAACAGATGGAAAACTTCATTCCTCTGATTTTATGTCATCAGGTTGATTGTTTTGTCAATTCAGTCTGATGGCTTCAAATTCATATTTGTACAGATTTGATGTGTTTTCTTACTGTTGGACTGACTGTGTGGTTTGAATGTTTTTCACCTGACGGCAAGACGAATGTCCCTCCAGGGACAACAAAAAAAATATGACTGCAGCCCAGTTAAAACTGTGCTTTGTAATAAAACCAAGTATTTAACTAAGGTCATGTTAAAACATGCATTTGAGTTCTAAAAACAGTGTTTAATGGAAAAAATGTGTGATTAAATATGATGAATCTGTGTTTTTGTTTAAGAAAATAAGTTACTTTGTGATTAAAAATGTATTGGGTTTTAAAAAGCAGAATAACAGTTCATATTTGTTAAAGAAAAACTGAGTTAAGCTGATTAAATCAATCATTGTCAAATTTACTACGTCCCTTGAATGTCACACAAGTTTGTTTAGAATGTACATGGCAGCCGCATGGCAGGCCCACAACCTAATATTCAGTGATGTCATGTGTCATTCTTGTTCTGTTGTGTTTTGCATTGGACAAATGAATTTTGTACTGACCAATCTGATGTAAGTGGGTGGGACTAAACGTGCTAGAGGGCAGTGTGCATATCAGAGCAGCAGAGCATGAAATGGAGCTGAAGGTGAAGATGAGAGCCTGTAGCTGTCCAATACTGAGGTTAATGCAGAGTTGCCAACAAGTAACGGACTTTAAGAAGCATAAAGAAGGTAAATACCTTTGTGTTTATGGTTTATGCTGCTTCAGAAAGATGCAGTGTGCTAGAGTAAATGATTCTAAGTCCACCTAGCATTTTAGCTTGCTAGCATGATGTAGCATGTATGTCAAGAATTTAACAGCAGATGTTATGGTACATTGAATGTAAATGCTAACATGAGTGGCTAGTAAAACTCTTAATATCTCGACATGAGAAGAAAAATGAGTTCTGTGAATGATGGCTTAGGAACTGAGAACTGTTCCTGTATTCAGTGGACCAGGAGCTAATCTTTGGACCCGCTGGAGAGAAGCAGAAGTTCCCCATTCAGCCGTTGAGGGCACATGTGAGGTTGCTGCTGAGAGGGACCTTGGAGTTTCACCTTTGTCATCGCCTGCCTGTTCAGCTTGCCTAGCTGCACATTAAAGGGATCATTACAACTGTTTTTCCCATTCCAATTGGAACTCAAAAGGATTCGTGAGTACAAAAACTCTAACCAGTGCACTGCTTTAATTTTGTTTTGCTCAGTGAGTGAAAGGGCTGTTTGTTTTTGGCCACACCGCACCCAAGCATCGATTCAGGCCTGCAACGGGTTTTATTTTATTTAGAATTTGGACTTTTAGAAACCTTTACAAGGTAAAGGTTATGTCAACTGAAAAGTGTGGTTTATTTTGAAATACCTTTGAAAGGTAACTACACTAAAGGACTAT
>SSNR01000376.1:267072-288223 GCA_006937965.1 Callopanchax toddi | reverse complement strand
GGGTTATGCTGACTCATCTCTTTAGTTAGAGTTATCTTGGGTTATGCTGACTCATCTCTTTAGTTAGAGTTATCTTGGGTTATGTTGGTGAAGGTTCTCAGTCATTAGGTCATGATGATCCTAAAAGTGTTTTAAATAAAGACAACTGGACTTCTTTGGTTCTCTGAAGACGTTTCTGCTCATCCCAGTAGCTTTGTCAGTTCTGTCTGTAGTAAAGGAGAGAGAGTCTTCTCTTCCTCTGTCTGTGACACACCTCCTTCTCCCCCTTGAGGAGGTGTTCGCTCCACTGTATTCAGCTGGAGTCCTGGTGAGGTGTTCTGATCAGAGGAGAGAATGAAGTTCAGAGCAGACTGGTAGGAGGTGGAGAGATGAAATCTGAGTCCTCCTCTGGTTAAAGCTGGTTCTTCACGTTTGACATAGATGTCTTCTTTAACTCCTCTCTCAGACCATCGGTCTTCTCTGTCCAAAATGTGGACGTTGTGGTTTTCAAAGGTGTGTCCCTTGTCTCTGAGGTGGACTGCTGAGTCCTGTCCTGATGATGTGTCTCTCCTGTGTTGAGACATGTTCTTGTGTAGTTGTTGTTTAGTGTCTCCAGTGTAAAGGTCTGAACAGTCCTCAGAAACAACACCACTGGTCTTCTGTCTGGGAGTCTTGTCCTCAGGATGGACCAGTTCCTGTCTGAGGGTGTTGTTGGGTTGGAACTTTACTGGGATGCTGTGTTTGGAGAAAACTCTTCTCGGTGTCTCTGAGACTCCTGCTACGTATGGGATGACGGAGCTTTAGCGCTTGTTGTCCTTGTCTTTTGTAGCTGCTGTGGAGTCTTTTCCAGATTTCTTTCTTGATTTAGTGAAGGCCCAGTTTGGGTAACTGCAGGTCTGGAGAGCTTCTTTGACGTGTTTCTGTTCCTTTTGTTTCTCTTCAGTTCTGGTGGAATGTTCTCAGCTCGGTGGTGTAAAGTCCTGATAACTGATAGTGTGTGCCCCAGTGGCCGATGGGAGTCAAAATGCAGGTACTGGTCTGTGTGAGGAGGTTTCCTGTAAACCTCAGTGCTGAGACTTCCATCCTGTTGAATTCGTACAGCGCCGTCCAAGAAGGGCAGTTTGTTGTTGTGTGCGTCCTCCTGGTGACCCTGATGTTTTGATCCACAGCGTTGATGTGTTTGGTGAAGCTTCTACTTCAGGAGTCAGGATCTTGACCCATGTGTCGTCCACATGTCTGAACCAGTGGCTCGGTGCTGCTCCATTGGAGGAGTTCAGAGCCTTGTTTTCCACTTCCTCCATGTAGATGTTAGCCACAGTGGGTGACACTGGAGAGCCCATGGCACATCCATGTTTCTGCCTGTAGAACTGTGGTTGTGTTTGAAGTAGGTGGTGGAGAGGCAGAGGTCCAGGAGGGACCAGATCTGGTCTGGAGTCAGCTTTGTTCTGTCAGTTAGTGAGTCATCTTGTTTCAGCCGTTTCCTAACAGCTTCCACTGCTTCAGCTGTAGGACATGCTCACACAAGCATGGACTCAGGTGTCTTCAGACACATGAACTTGGCTGTGGATCTCACTGATCACACCTTGAATCAGTCACTACTGTGAACATTCAGAGACACTGTAATTGTTGTATATTCACATGTTGTTTATTGCTGTGGTGTCTTTGCCCTGTTTTGTTTGTTCTCTCTCTCTTTTTACAGGTCTAGAGGCAGATCCTTTGTACTCTTTTCTTCCTCTGTTAACCCCTCACCCCCATCTTTCTGCATCCTTCCCGAGTCATCTCCGTCTCCGTTGGGATTTAAATGAAACCAAAAACTAGTTCCAATACAGATTTTGTCTTAGAATATCCATCAGGTGGAGCGTTATAGCAGCAGCCTGTGATAGTGAATCTGTAAGGCTTGTTTTTGGCATTCAGACATCAATTCTAAGTGATATACTGCCAGACAGGACACAGGAAAAAACTTCTAAACCTCCACATTTATGCAGTTAATTGTTGTAAAATGAAATCTGTTGAACTGACTAAAGAAATCACATTCAAGGATTATTCCGTTATTCTCTTCCAGTTGAAATCTGAACATTACAGGCTGCAACTAAGAACAAAAAGGTTTTATGGAAGAAAAAACAGAGGACTGAACAAAAGGAGGAGAAGACGCAGCAGAACGATCTCATAAGAACCCGGAGGCGGTCGAGCTCGAAATGACAGATTTTATTAACGGAGTCTCGCTAAAGAATCAGCTCCTATTGAGTCGTTGTGTTTCTGTCTTCATCTCACACATCAGTTCACCTGATCACACACCCCTGTTCTTCACCATTACTCTCTGATGATGCCTCCATCCCCCATGTCAGCGTGTAATCGAATGAAGAGGCGCAGCATGTAGAAATAAAACCCAGAAACATTTGCTTTATTCTGGATTTAATCTGTCAGGAGGACTTACGTCGGTTAGTTTTACACCTCGAGCTGCAGCCCAATTTGTTTTTTCATTTTTTAAAGGAAACGTTTCAGCTCCAGCTACATTTTTCTTTACATCTCTTAAATGTTGGCTCATCTTATAGATTGAGTTTGGAATGAAGAACTAATCAAAGGTTTCAGTGAACATGTTACCGTCCTGAGTCCTTCTGCTTCAGTCCATCTGTAAGGAAACACTTATCCTGATAAAAACTCCTCCTGGATGAAATTTAAATTCATTTCATAGGATTGATAGGACAAATCATTCACTTAGAAAAAAAGGAACATATATATATATATATATATATATAAAAACAAAGTAACCAGTTTCAAACTAAACATCAGAGGCTCATTTTGGATCTATGACAGAAGAAACTGGGGTGAATCCAGGACGGTAGAGGAAGTGTTGTTTCAGTTTGTCAGAATTATTTTGAAAACCCTGATCCAGACCCCTACAGCCTTTGACCAGAACGTATCACGAATAGAATCATTCTACAACATTCACATGTTTTATTATTCAGGTCCCCAGGTTTTCACTCAGTGCTGTTACCAAACACCCCTCTGAACATGTAGAAGTTTGATTTTTCCTTCACTGTAAGGATATGTTAGCTATGATGTCAGAGATTGCTAATTGTTGTGTTCTGTTCCCTCACTGATCTCAAAGACAGAATTAGTTAATTTTAAAATTCTGATCAATCTTAAGAATGTATTCTGTGATCAAGCTATTGGCATACATGCTATGTAGCTGGATTTTACACAAAATGCTAATTTAATGCTAAAAACTCAGGGCTGTTACTCAAATAAAGAGTAGCAGCAGCGAGTAGAGACAGGTAACAGAGGGCATGAATGAACCCAACATGTGAGTTTACCTGACGGTGAAGTCGTAGGAGCAGGATGCCAACACAGTCTGACTGAACGGAGAAAACTGAAAGGAAAAGATTAAGAACAATAAATATCAGAACTGATGAAAACGACTGAAAACACAAAGCAGAGGACCAGATTCTGGTAGTGATGTATTTAGTAGGGGTGTGCCGATTCACTAAAAATCGATTAGTCGTGATTTAAAATGCTCCAAATCGATTCCGATTCATAAGTGTTCAAAATCGATTATTTATATTTACTTTTATTTATTTAAAATTATGGGAACACAAAATGCCGCCTGGACATTTTTTGGGGACGGACCGCCGGAAACACAAGATGGCTTCCGCTTGTAGATCAACAGTGCGAAATTCATTCAGTAGGTCTAAGGCAGGCGTCTGGAAATATTTTAGTTTTTATAATAACATGAACGGAAAAGGCCTGAGAAGATTTATTCCCTGTTACGTGAAGAAAAGTAAAATATAATGATACGAACGAGCGTCAGCGCTTCCCCGTTAACGCTGCGGGTACGAGGAGACGAACCATCAGCTGTTGCTCCAAACAGCGAATATTTGAGGAAGGATTCAAACTTTACACAGCTCCGAAAGGGAAAAGGATTTCCGTCCATATGATCTGTTAACAACCAGGACTTTCTGCTGTGACGCGGACGCTGGAGTCCAGGTAAGAACTTCTTAGACAGGAAGTTGTAAGTTTCCCGTCCTGAGGCTGATGGCAGCAGTGATGATGAGAGGCTGTAGGAACATTTACTGCTGATGTTCTCTTCTATGTCCTGGTATTATTAGTTTACATTTATTTGATCAGTTTAACTGTTGTTTCAAAACGTTTCCACCAGTGTTATTAGAGCTACTGTTAGTGAATTTGCTAAAACTACTTTAATTGTGGGGAAATATATTTTATTTGATGGATTTAAATTTGGATATGTATTTTTTATTGTTGCTGAATCGGTAAGATCTTGTATTTTTCAAAAGAAATAAAGGCAGTGCAGAATTATTAGTCAAATGAGTATTTTGACCACATCATCCTCTTTATGCATGTTGTCTTACTCCAAGCTGTATCGGCTCAAAGCCTACTACCAATGAAGCATATCAGGTGATGTGCATCTCTGTAATGAGAAGGGGTGTGGTCTAATGACATCAACACCCTATATCAGGTGTGCATAATTATTAGGCAACTTCCTTTCCTTTGGCAAAATGGGTCAAAAGAAGGACTTGACAGGCTCAGAAAAGTCAAAACTAGTGAGATATCTTGCAGAGGGATGCAGTACACTTAAAACTGCAAAGCTTCTGAAGCGTGATCATCGAACAATCAAGCGTTTCATTCAGAATAGTCAACAGGGTCGCAAGAAGCGTGTGGAAAAACCAAGGCGCAAAATACCTGCCCATGAACTGAGAAGAGTCCAGCGTGCAGCTGCCAAGATGCCACTTGCCACCAGTTTGGCCATATTTCAGAGCTGCAACATCACTGGAGTGCCCAAAAGCACAAGGTGTGCAATACTCAGAGACATGGCCAAGGTAAGAAAGGCTGAAAGACGACCACCACTGAACAAGACACACAAGCTGAAACGTCAGGACTGGGCCAAGAAATATCTCCAGACTGAGTTTTCTAAGGTTTTATGGACTGATGAACTGAGAGTGAGTCTTGATGGGCCAGATGGATGGGCCCGTGGCTGACTGGTAAAGGGCAGAGAGCTCCAGTCCCACTCAGACGCCAGCAAGGTGGAGGTGGAGTACTGGTTTGGGCTGGTATCATCAAAGATGAGCTTGTGGGGCCTTTTCGGGTTGAGGATGGAGTCGAGCTCAACTCCCAGTCCTACTGCCAGTTTCTGGAAGACACCTTCTTCAAGCAGTGGTACAGGAAGAAGTCTGCATCCTTCAAGAAAAACATGATCTTCATGCAGGACAATGCTCCATCACACGCGTCCAAGTACTCCACAGCGTGGCTGGAGAGAAAGGGTATAAAAGAAGGAAAACTAATGACATGGCCTCCTTGTTCACCTGATCTGAACCCCATTGAGAACCTGTGGTCCATCATCAAATGTGAGATTTACAAAGAGGGAAACCAGTACACCTCTCTGAACAGTGTCTGGGAGGCTGTGGTTGCTGCTGCACGCAGTGTTGATGGTGAACAGATCAAAACCCTGACAGAATCCATGGATGGCAGGCTTTTGAGTGTCCTTACAAAGAAAGGTGACTATATTGGTCACTGATTTGTTTTTGAATGTCAGAAATGTAGATTTCTGAATGTGGAGATGTTACATTGGTTTCACTGGTAAAAATAAATCATTGAAATGGGTATATATTTGTTTTTGTTAAGTTGCCTAATAATTCTGCACACCTGATATAGGGTGTTGATGTCATTAGACCACACCCCTTCTCATTACAGAGATGCACATCACCTGATATGCTTAATTGGTAGTAGGCTTTGAGCCTATACAGCTTGGAGTAAGACAACATGCATAAAGAGGATGATGTGGTCAAAATACTCATTTGACTAATAATTCTGCACTGCCTGTAATCTAGAGCTGCTGGTACAAAAACTGTGAAAGTTGTAAAGGATTTAGGTTAAAGGAAGTTTAACTGATCACCAGAGGAACTTCTTTCCCTGCAGATGTCAGCTTTTTGTAGGATTTTATTTTTCTAATTATTTTGATAAAGCAAATATTTTGCACTTTAATTGTCAAAGGAGCATCTTTGTTGTTGTTTTGTTTCTATTTCTAACTCACTATGAAACATCATTTGAACGTGTTGGTGTTATTTGTGGTTTCACTAAAATAAAATATATTTCATTAAATTATTTACATACCTCAATTAATGGAAACTAAATAGATTTAAAAGGAGAAAATAGTTATTCAAGGGAATGAAGGAAAAAAATCCTAAATGGGGGAAAAAAATGGGGCGACAAAAAATGTAAAAATTGTTTTAAAATCGAATCGTAGCACCTGAATCGTAATCGAATCGAATCGTGAGGCACCCAAGATTGCACACCCCTAGTATTTAGTAGTGATGTATACAGTAGTGATGTATTTAGTAGTGATGTAGACAGTAGAGATGTATATAGTAGTGATGTATATAGTAGTGATGTAGATAGTAGTGATGTATACAGTAGTGATGTATTTAGTAGTGATGTAGACAGTAGAGATGTATATAGTAGTGATGTAGACAGTAGTGATGTATATAGTAGTGATGTAGATAGTAGTGATGTATACAGTAGTGATGTATTTAGTAGTGATGTAGACAGTAGAGATGTAGATAGTAGTGATGTATACAGTAGTGATGTATTTAGTAGTGATGTAGACAGTAGTGATGTATATAGTAGTGATGTAGATAGTAGTGATGTATACAGTAGTGATGTATTTAGTAGTGATGTAGACAGTAGAGATGTAGATAGTAGTGATGTATACAGTAGTGATGTATTTAGTAGTGATGTAGACAGTAGAGATGTATATAGTAGTGATGTATACAGTAGTGATGTATTTAGTAGTGATGTAGACAGTAGTGATGTAGATAGTAGTGATGTATACAGTAGTGATGTATTTAGTAGTGATGTAGACAGTAGAGATGTAGATAGTAGTGATGTATACAGTAGTGATGTATTTAGTAGTGATGTAGACAGTAGTGATGTATATAGTAGTGATGTAGATAGTAGTGATGTAGACAGTAGTGATGTAGATAGTAGTGATGTATACAGTAGTGATGTATTTAGTAGTGATGTAGATAGTAGTGATGTAGATAGTAGTGATGTATACAGTAGTGATGTACATAGTAGTGATGTAGACAGTAGTGATGTAGATAGTAGTGATGTGAACGGTAGTGATGTATATAGTAGTGATGTATTCAGTAGTGATGTAGATAGTAGTGATGTAGATAGTAGTGATGTATACAGTAGTGATGTATTTAGTAGTGATGTAGACAGTAGTGATGTAGATAGTAGTGATGTATACAGTAGTGATGTATTTAGTAGTGATGTAGACAGTAGAGATGTAGATAGTAGTGATGTATACAGTAGTGATGTATTTAGTAGTGATGTAGACAGTAGTGATGTAGATAGTAGTGATGTATATAGTAGTGATGTATTTAGTAGTGATGTAGACAGTAGTGATGTAGATATTAGTGATGTATATAGTAGTGATGTAGATAGTAGTGATGTAGATATTAGTGATGTATATAGTAGTGATGTATATAGTAGTGATGTATTTAGTAGTGATGTAGATAGTAGTGATGTATTTAGTAGTGATGTACATAGTAGTGATGTACATAGTAGTGATGTATTTAGTAGTGATGTAGATAGTACTGATGTAGATAGTAGTGATGTATTTAGTAGTGATGTAGATAGTAGTGATGTAGATAGTAGTGATGTATATAGTAGTGATGTAGATAGTAGTGATGTAGATAGTAGTGATGTATTTAGTAGTGATGTATACAGTAGTGATGTATACAGTAGTGATGTATACAGTAGTGATGTAGATAGTAGTGATGTATATAGTAGTGATGTATTTAGTAGTGATGTAGATAGTAGTGATGTAGATAGTAGTGATGTAGACAGTAGAGATGTATATAGTAGTGATGTATTTAGTAGTGATGTATTTAGTAGTGATGTAGATAGTAGTGATGTATTTAGTAGTGATGTAGATAGTAGTGATGTATTTAGTAGTGATGTACATAGTAGTGATGTATTTAGTAGTGATGTAGATAGTAGTGATGTATACAGTAGTGATGTACATAGTAGTGATGTAGACAGTAGTGATGTAGATAGTAGTGATGTGAACGGTAGTGATGTATATGGTAGTGATGTATTTAGTAGTGATGTAGATAGTAGTGATGTAGATAGTAGTGATGTATACAGTAGTGATGTACATAGTAGTGATGTAGACAGTAGTGTTGTAGATAGTAGTGATGTGAACGGTAGTGATGTATATGGTAGTGATGTATTTAGTAGTGATGTAGATAGTAGTGATGTAGACAGTAGTGATGTAGACAGTAGTGATGTAGATAGTCGTGATGTATATGGTAGTGATAGATATAGTAGTGATGTATATAGTAGTGATGTATACAGTAGTGATGTATACAGTAGTGATGTATTTAGTAGTGATGTAGACAGTAGTGATGTANGTGTGCATATCAGAGCAGCAGAGCATGAAATGGAGCTGAAGGTGAAGATGAGAGCCTGTAGCTGTCCAATACTGAGGTTAATGCAGAGTTGCCAACAAGTAACGGACTTTAAGAAGCATAAAGAAGGTAAATACCTTTGTGTTTATGGTTTATGCTGCTTCAGAAAGATGCAGTGTGCTAGAGTAAATGATTCTAAGTCCACCTAGCATTTTAGCTTGCTAGCATGATGTAGCATGTATGTCAAGAATTTAACAGCAGATGTTATGGTACATTGAATGTAAATGCTAACATGAGTGGCTAGTAAAACTCTTAATATCTCGACATGAGAAGAAAAATGAGTTCTGTGAATGATGGCTTAGGAACTGAGAACTGTTCCTGTATTCAGTGGACCAGGAGCTAATCTTTGGACCCGCTGGAGAGAAGCAGAAGTTCCCCATTCAGCCGTTGAGGGCACATGTGAGGTTGCTGCTGAGAGGGACCTTGGAGTTTCACCTTTGTCATCGCCTGCCTGTTCAGCTTGCCTAGCTGCACATTAAAGGGATCATTACAACTGTTTTTCCCATTCCAATTGGAACTCAAAAGGATTCGTGAGTACAAAAACTCTAACCAGTGCACTGCTTTAATTTTGTTTTGCTCAGTGAGTGAAAGGGCTGTTTGTTTTTGGCCACACCGCACCCAAGCATCGATTCAGGCCTGCAACGGGTTTTATTTTATTTAGAATTTGGACTTTTAGAAACCTTTACAAGGTAAAGGTTATGTCAACTGAAAAGTGTGGTTTATTTTGAAATACCTTTGAAAGGTAACTACACTAAAGGACTATTTTGACCTTTTTTTTTTTTTTCTTCTTTTATATTTGGTGTTAAACTAATAATTGTTTACTAAACTGTTCATTTAAATTTGAATCCTGCTTCAGTGTTTTGTTTCTTAATCATTTTAAAGCTTTTATATTTCATGGGAGTGTATGAAACATTAGGATTAATCTAAACTAAATTCTTAGCAGGTTATTAAAGGTGAAATAATTCATATTCTCCTGCTAAGTTGAGGCACCGCCAATAAATTTGAAGGTTTGATGAAAAAAAAGGAAACTAATAAATAGAAAGTTGTATGTCCTGTAAGCCAGTAGTACGGCAAGCCATAACTAAATGTTCCCAGGGCCCCGTCCAGAGTACTATACCCAGTTTAACCTACTGGTTAACCATCTGGCTACTTGGTACGGGTGCTACATGACGTTTTTATGATTAAACTTGACAGTGAACTTTGATTTCAGGAGGTTTGAAACTGATGCTGCTTCATTCAAACAAAGTACAACGTATAGACCTCGGTACAACGTATAGACCTCGGTACAACGTATAGACCTCGGTACAACGTATAGACCTCGGTACAACGTATAGACCTCGGTACAACGTATAGACCTCGGTACAACGTATAGACCTCGGTACAACGTATAGACCTCGGTACAACGTGTAGACCTCGGTACAACGTATAGATTTCGGAACAACGTATACACCTCGGAACAACGTATAGACCTCGGAACAACGTATACACTTCACTACAACGTATACATCACAACGTGATACGTACAACATATATACTTTGTATTGAGGTATATACGATGTACTTAGGTTTATACTTTGTATTGAGGTACTGTATATACTTTGTACTGAGGTATATACCTCAGTACGTTGTAGTGGAATATGTTTTCTGACCCATGGCTGAGGAGCAGAGGGCAGCCAGGTTCACAGTGACCAGGAGGTCGTTGGAGGTTCAGGATCTCATATCCCCTTTATGGCCGAGCCAGGGTTTGAACCCCGGTCCCCCCATATGGTAGGCGACCTCTGCTCCCCCTGAGACACACGTCTCTGTACTGTTCCATCTCTCTACTGCTAAAAAGTTGGACATAAAAATACTAAAACTATTTCTCTTTTTGTCGTCAACTTAAATACATCACTCTGTAATTCAGCTCTAACAAGAACCTCCTCTGACCTGAAACTCCCAGAGGACATATCTATCTATCTATCTATCTATCTATCTATCTATCTATCTATCTATCTATCTATCTATCTATCTATCTATCTATCTATCTATCTATCTATCTATCTATCTATCTATCTATCTATCTCTCTCTCTCTCTCTTAAAATGAACCATTGGACACGTCCCTTTGCATCATGGGTAATGCTGTGCATGAAATAAAAACATGACAGAATCCTGATCTTCTAAACTGAGTGAGCTCCATTAACAGAGAAAGAAAAGGTCTTTATTGACACAGGTTTGTGATTTTATTGATAAAATAAATAAAAACAGACTCAAACAGTGAAACTAGCTGCTTTATTAAAGGCACTTCAACACATCAGAGGAGCAGCAAACATTTACAGACTGAACGTCTTCACAGATCTGAGAGAAAACATGATTAAAACATCAAGTCTTTGTTAATGGGCTGTGAGTTGTGTTACAGTGCTGTGAGTTGTGTTACAGGGCTGTGAGTTGTGTTACAGTGCTGTGAGTTGTGTTACGGTGCTGTGAGTTGTGTTCCAGCAGAGAGACAGGCGGGTGTGTAGATCTTCACCGTCTCATCCCAGGAACAGTCCAACACCTGCAGACAGGACACCAAACTCCAGCTGTTACAGATGTTCAACCATCACATTCAGGACCTTCATGTTTGTTTGTTGTTTCATGAAATCAATCAGTCTCTTTCACTATAGAACAAATGTACAACACATTCCTAGTCCTGGTCCTGGTTTATGGTCCAGGCCCTGGTTTTATTTACTGGTTTCTGATCCTGGCCTTGGTCTGGGTCTGGGTCCTGGTTCTGAGTATGTTGTGTTTCTGGGAGTTTTTCACAGCAGGAGAATAAAACTGATTTCACTGCTGAAAGAAACCACATGGCTGTCCTGCAGGTGAAGACGTCTGAGGCAGGACGAAGGTCGAGAGCTGAAACATCAAAGGGTTTGACCTGAGTCAGCCTCCATGATCAGGTCAGAGACCTTAGTCCACTTCCTGCAGGGTTCTACAGACCCAGACCCGTCACATGGTTTTATCTTTTGTTTAAAGAACAAACAGATTCATTCTCCTGCTTTCATCAAACTAAAATAGAATAAACCTTTAATCATGTTTCTGATCTTCAGCTGCTTCAAAAAGGAAAAACTCCACAGGCTCCATTTAGATTTTGAGATTCACATTTTTAATGCTGTGTAATAATTATCAGATTATTTAATTCAAACTTTACATGTCAGGGCCAGGCTATCACCTGGAAAAGTGTCCATCAGGGCCAGGCTATCACCTGGATAAGTGTCCATAAGGATCCGGCTCTGACCTGGATAAAGACTATGTCAAGATCAGGCTACCACCTGGATAATGACTCCATCAGAACCCGGCTAACACCTGGAAAAGATTCCATCAGGACCAGGCTATTACCTGGAAAAGATTCCATCAGAACCAGGCTATCACCTGCAAAAGTGTTCATCAGTACCAGGCTATTACCTGGAAAAGTGTCCATCAGGACCAGGCTATCACCTGGAAAAGATTCCATCAGGACCAGGCTATCACCTGGAAAAGATTCCATCAGGACCAGGCTATCACCTGGAAAAGATTCCATCAGAACCAGGCTATCACCTGGAAAAGTGTCCATCAGTACCAGGCTATTACCTGGAAAAGTGTCCATCAGGACCAGGCTATCACCTGGAAAAGATTCCATCAGTACCAGGCTATTACCTGGAAAAGTGTCCATCAGGACCAGGCTATTCCTGGAAAAGATTCCATCAGGACCAGGCTATCACCTGGAAAAGTGTCCATCAGGACCAGGCTATCACCTGGAAAAGTGTCCATCAGGACCAGGCTATTACCTGGAAAAGATTCCATCAGAACCAGGCTATCACCTGCAAAAGTGTCCATCAGTACCAGGCTATTACCTGGAAAAGATTCCATCAGGACCAGGCTATCACCTGGACAAGTGTCCATCAGAACCTGGCTATTACCTGGAAAAGTGTCCATCAGGACCAGGCTATCACCTGCAAAAGTGTTCATCAGTACCAGGCTATCACCTGGAAAAGTGTCCATCAGGAAAAGATTCCATCAGGACCAGGCTATCACCTGGAAAAGATTCCATCAGGACCAGGCTATTACCTGGAAAAGATTCCATCAGAACCAGGCTATTACCTGGAAAAGTGTCCATCAGGACCAGGCTATTACCTGGAAAAGATTCCATCAGGACCAGGCTATTACCTGGAAAAGATTCCATCAGAACCAGGCTATTACCTGGAAAAGATTCCATCAGAACCAGGCTATCACCTGCAAAAGTGTCCATCAGTACCAGGCTATTACCTGGAAAAGTGTTCATCAGGGCCAGGCTATTACCTGGAAAAGATGCCATCAGAACCAGGCTATCACCTGGAAAAGTGTTCATCAGGGCCAGGCTATTACCTGGAAAAGTGTCCATCAGGGCCAGGCTATCACCTGGAAAGCATTACATCAGGACCAGGCTATCAACTGGAAAAGATTCCATCAGTACCAGGCTATTACCTGGAAAAGATTCCATCAGGACCAGGCTATCACCTGGAAAAGATTCCATCAGAACCAGGCTATTACCTGGAAAAGTGTCCATCAGGACCAGGCTATCACCTGAAAGTGTCCATAAGGATCCGACTCTGACCTGGATAAAGACTATGTCATGATCAGGCTACCACCTGGATAATGACTCCATCAGAACCCGGCTAACACCTGGAAAAGATTCCATCAGGACCAGGCTATCACCTGGACAAGTATCCATCAGTACCAGGCTATTACCTGGAAAAGTGTCCATCAGGACCAGGCTATCACCTGGAAAAGATTCCATCAGGACCAGGCTATTACCTGGAAAAGATTCCATCAGAACCAGGCTATTACCTGGAAAAGTGTCCATCAGGACCAGGCTATTACCTGGAAAAGATTCCATCAGAACCAGGCTATCACCTGCAAAAGTGTCCATCAGTACCAGGCTATTACCTGGAAAAGATGCCATCAGAACCAGGCTATCACCTGGAAAAGTGTTCATCAGGGCCAGGCTATTACCTGGAAAAGTGTCCATCAGGGCCAGGCTATCACCTGGAAAGCATTACATCAGGACCAGGCTATCAACTGGGAAAGATTCCATAAGGACCGGGCTATCACCTGGATAACATGTCGGGGGAGGCCTTTTCTGACTCTCAGGTGTCATTAATTATTAATTGGGGTGGCATTAGCTCAGTTGGGAGAGTGGCCGGTCTGATAACCGGAGGGTCACCGGTTCAATCCCCAGCTCTGGCTGGGTTAGATTGTCGTTGTGTCCTTGGGCAAGACACTTCACCCACCTTACTGTGTGAATGTGAGTGTAACTGTGTGTGAATGTTGGTGGTGGTCAGAAGGGCCGATGGTCAGAATGGCAGCCTCTCTTCTGTCAGTCTGCCCCAGGGCAGCTGTGGCTACAGACGTCTGTCGTAGTTTACCACCACCGGTGAGAATGACTGTGAATGAATGATACAACTCTGTAAAGCGTCTTTGAGTGACCTGAAAAGCGCTATATAAAACTGATGCATTATTATTTTTATTATTAAGCTAACCATGGAAGCACCATCCGGTCAGAACCAACCCCCACCCCACCTCCACCCTGTGATGCTTCTGGTCTTTGAGTCTGGGTCAGGACCTCCTACAGAACTTCACTACCTCTTGGTTTTTGTCCTGTTTGATGATCTAAAGCCTGATTTCAGAATCAGGACACGAGTAAGCAAAGAGCGGTGACTCAGCCTCAGAGAAGAGGAATGCCCTTCTTTAATTAACTCTAACAGCCTGTCGTGAAGCCAAGGCTGCCAAGACTGCAGCAAAGCACTGGGAGTGAGCGCCAATGAAGACAAACAAGGAGAGAGAGAGAGAAACGAGACAAAGGCCAGAAGACCAAAGGGACTGAAAAGGTAGGAAAACGTTTAATGTTTGAGATGAATAAAGAAACACTAATTAACCACTAACGGGCTTAGAGCAGCTCTCTGAGGTGAAAGTCAAACAGCAACGATACAAACCCTGAGCTATCAGCGTCAGACTGTCCCTGAGCAGGCGCCCGCTGTCCAATCCTCCAACAAACAACCGCTGCTCACAAAGCTTTGACTAAATGTTCATTAAAAGACAGAAGGTCCTTTCACCTCCACAGCTTCATTACAGATTCCATCTTTACAGCATTACAAACTAAAACCAGCTCCAACCTGGACTGGTTTCTCACCCTGTAAAGTTCTGGGTTCTTCTCTGACCCTTGAAGACATTCTGATAATGAAACGAGGGACGAAGATAAACCCTGTCTCACTCAAACAGACATCTAAAAATCACCTGAAGAGAAAACATCTTGAACATCCCCACCATGGAGACCAGAGAGCTGTCTGAGGACACCGGGGACTAAACCTAGATCTACACAAGGCGGGGATGGACTACAGGACACCAGGGACTAAACCTAGATCTACACAAGGCGGGGATGGACTACAGGACACCAGGGACTAAACCTAGATCTACACAAGGCGGGGATGGACTACAGGACACCAGGGACTAAACCTAGATCTACACAAGGCGGGGATGGGCTACAGGACACCAGGGACTAAACCTAGATCTACACAAGGCTGGTTTATGTTGGTTTAGGCTGGTTTACGTTGGTTTAGGCTGACTTATGTTGGTTTAGGCTGGTTTGGGTTTGTTTAGGCTGGTTTAGGCTGGTTTATGTTGGTTTAGGCTGGTTTGGGTTGGTTTAGGCTGGCTCATGTTGGTTTGGGTTGGTTTAGGCTGGCTTATGTTGGTTTAGGCTGGCTTATGTTGGTTTAGGCTGGTTTACGTTGGTTTAGGCTGGTTTGGGTTGGTTTAGGCTGGTTTAGGTTGGTTTATGTTGGTTTAGGCTGGTTTATGTTGGTTTAGGTTGGTTTGGGCTGGTTTAGGCTGGCTTACATTGGTTTATGTTGGTTTAGGCTGGTTTAGGTTGGTTTAGGCTGGTTTAGGTTCGTTTAGGCTGGCTTACATTGGTTTATGTTGGTTTAGGCTGGCTTAGGTTGGTTTATGTTGGTTTAGGCTGGCTTAGGTTGGTTTATGTTGGTTTAGGCTGGTTTATGTTGGTTTAGGCTGGTTTATGTTGGTTTAGGCTGGTTTATGTTGGTTTAGGCTGGTTTAGGCTGGCTTACATTGGTTTATGTTGGTTTAGGCTGGTTTATGTTGGTTTAGGCTGGTTTAGGCTGGCTTAGGTTGGTTTATGTTGGTTTAGGCTGGCTTAGGTTGGTTTATGTTGGTTTAGGCTGGTTTATGTTGGTTTAGGCTGGTTTAGGTTGGCTGGTCATGTGACTAGCTGTCGTTCTGCATCTGATCCTGGTTCCTCATGCCGGGTTATGGTTAGTGAGGTTTTTCTGCCTCAGATTGACCGGGTGACCTCCAGCCGACCCCTGCTGAACGTCCTTTAAACGCTGGACTTTCGTTAGTTTATTTCAGCTACAGAAGAGAACATTTCCAGGTTCTGAGTCTGTATTAGACACGAGAGGCCTTTTCAGTCTCTGACTGACTCAGACCCATCAGGCCAGACCCTGGTGTCGGCCATCGCTGCCTGCTGGTTTGCAGACAGCTTGATGGACGACCCAGTCCTGTTAGAACACAGAGATTAGATGATTATCTGACAGAGGACAGCACAGAGACGAGGAGACGATCCTCCATCTGGAACAACAAACTGAGTTTTGATTTACCTTCAGAGGAAATCCTCAACATCTTTATGATTTCCTTTATTCCCCAGCAATTAACTAAAAATCCATTTAAAGAGTGGAATCATCGTCAAATAAAGAAAAAGAAATGATTCAATTAAATGGTCGTTAAAATGAAACAAAACCAAGAGACCTGTGTGTGTGTGTGTGCGTGTGTGTGTGTGAGACCTGGTTAGGGATGTGCAGGTTAAAGTCCAGCCCACAGACGAACTCTGAGTGATGCTCCATGGAGTCCAGGAGAGGCTGGGTTCTGCTGAAGTCCCAGAACCTGAACACAGAAACACCCAGATGTCTGACCCGGTTCTGCTCCAGAACTTGTTGGTGAGTAAGCTGAATTTATTAAAAAGGTTTCATCTGCATAAAAAGGAACTTCCCATTAGTTACACCTCGACACAAATGATTTATGTGCACAGGGAATAAACTGGGGCCTAATCTGAAGCCCTGGGGGACGCCCCTAAAAACCCAGGAGACTCACATGTGGGTTTGGTTTGTAGAGGATGAGAGCACCTGTAAACATGAACTCTCACTATGGGAGACTTAAAGTATTATTAATAATAAAATACACAAATGTACTATTTTTAGGACAAAACAGCAACAATCAGAGAGACATCTCTAAATCCATCAGACTCTCAGTCCAGACCAGGTCTGTGGTTCTCTAGCTGGTCTGGGTTTCTGTTCGCTGTCCGAATAATGATGAGAGATGTTTTCATCGTCTGTAAAACCAACTGAAACTTTTAATCTCAAAACTCCAAACGGACTGGGGGAGGGGGGGGGGTGCGAGGAAGACAGCAATCTAGAAAATTAAGTTTTGAAAAATAACGATGATGAAGAAGAGCGGGCGAGGTAAGTAGAGAGAGGCAATATAACACAGGCTGCAGCAGCCAATCAGACTAATTGAAAGAGTGTTTCTCTTCCTGGTTCTGACAGAGCAGTGTGTGTGTGTGTGTGTGTGTGTGTGTGTGTGTGTGTGTGTGTGTGTGAGCCCTGACGCAGCAAACACTCCCTCCAGACTCATCCACTTTGCAAATTCAATTAAATCATTTTCAGGAGGGACTGCAGGTCTCAATGGGCTCCATTAGGCCTGTATCAACACACACACACACACACACACACTGAGGTTTGGATTGGGTTGTTCCTGGTTAAATGCTGGTTTTGGTGCTTTGGTAACGTTTGGTATTTGTGACGATATTTTCCTGGTTGTTGTTAATGAAGTCGTTGAAGTGTTTTCTTTAGACACATGCTGGTGAAGGTTCTTGTTCTTTGCCATCTGGTTGGTGGTTGGATGGTTGGTGCCATCTTGTTCTAGGTTCTTTAGACACAGCATCAGCTCAAAGTCCAGACTAACCTGACTTCTTCCTCTAACAGGACTCTGAAATCAGTCAAATAAAAACATTTAGTGTTTTAGTGTCACTCTGGAGGAACCGGATGGTGTGGAGTAAAAAATCATTAAAATATCCAACATGTTGATCTATCCTGAGCAAACAGAACAGAACAATCAGTGTGTGTGTGTGTGTGTGTGTGTGTGTGTGTGTGTGTGTGTGTGTGTGTGTGTGTGTGTGTGTGTGTGTGTGTGCTCAACAACCACCATGTGACTGGTGTAAACACTCTCTTTTGTCTGCAGTTAATTATTTATCCTGTTTGTTTTTCACTGAGTGGAACCGTTGGCTTTGTGCTTTTATTGTGAAAGTCTTTGAGTGAAAGAGGAACTGAGGGAGACCAGAACAAAGAGAACCTGAGCCGAGCCCCAAGAACACAAAGGAACTCAACACACACGACACAAAGGAGGAACACGGTAACTAAACATGACAGCATCCAGAGGAAACCTGAGGTTAGTCAAGGTCCAGAGAAAAACTCTGACCTTCAGCAGGTCTGGAGAACTGGTCCAGAGAAAAACTCTGACCTTCAGCAGGTCTGGAGAACTGGTCCAGAGAAAAACTCTGACCTTCAGCAGGTCTGGAGAACTGGTCCAGAGAAAAACTCTGACCTTCAGCAGGTCTGGAGAACTGGTCCAGAGAACAACTCTGACCTTCAGCAGGTCTGGAGAACTGGTCNGATGTATACAGTAGTGATGTATACAGTAGTGATGTACATAGTAGTGATGTAGATAGTAGTGATGTATATAGTAGTGATGTATTTAGTAGTGATGTAGATAGTAGTGATGTAGATAGTAGTGATGTAGACAGTAGAGATGTATATAGTAGTGATGTATTTAGTAGTGATGTATTTAGTAGTGATGTATTTAGTAGTGATGTAGATAGTAGTGATGTATTTAGTAGTGATGTACATAGTAGTGATGTATTTAGTAGTGATGTAGATAGTAGTGATGTATACAGTAGTGATGTACATAGTAGTGATGTAGACAGTAGTGATGTAGATAGTAGTGATGTGAACGGTAGTGATGTATATGGTAGTGATGTATTTAGTAGTGATGTAGATAGTAGTGATGTAGATAGTAGTGATGTATACAGTAGTGATGTACATAGTAGTGATGTAGACAGTAGTGTTGTAGATAGTAGTGATGTGAACGGTAGTGATGTATATGGTAGTGATGTATTTAGTAGTGATGTAGATAGTAGTGATGTAGACAGTAGTGATGTAGACAGTAGTGATGTAGATAGTCGTGATGTATATGGTAGTGATAGATATAGTAGTGATGTATATAGTAGTGATGTATACAGTAGTGATGTATACAGTAGTGATGTATTTAGTAGTGATGTAGACAGTAGTGATGTAGATATTAGTGATGTATATAGTAGTGATGTATATAGTAGAGATGTATATAGTAGTGATGTAGATAGTAGTGATGTATTTAGTAGTGATGTACATAGTAGTGATGTAGATAGTAGTGATGTATTTAGTAGTGATGTAGATAGTAGTGATGTATTTAGTAGTGATGTACATAGTAGTGATGTATTTAGTAGTGATGTAGATAGTAGTGATGTATACAGTAGTGATGTACATAGTAGTGATGTAGACAGTAGTGATGTAGATAGTAGTGATGTGAACGGTAGTGATGTATATGGTAGTGATGTATATAGTAATGATGTATTTAGTAGTGATGTAGATAGTAGTGATGTAGACAGTAGTGATGTAGACAGTAGTGATGTAGATAGTCGTGATGTATATGGTAGTGATAGATATAGTAGTGATGTATATAGTAGTGATGTATACAGTAGTGATGTATACAGTAGTGATGTATTTAGTAGTGATGTAGACAGTAGTGATGTATATAGTAGTGATGTATTTAGTAGTGATGTAGATAGTAGTGATGTATTTAGTAGTGATGTACATAGTAGTGATGTACATAGTAGTGATGTATTTAGTAGTGATGTAGATAGTAGTGATGTATACAGTAGTGATGTACATAGTAGTGATGTAGAGAGTAGTGATGTAGATAGTAGTGATTTATACAGTAGTGATGTAAACGGTAGTGATGTATATGGTAGTGATGTATATAGTAATGATGTATTTAGTAGTGATGTAGACAGTAGTGATGTAGACAGTAGTGATGTAGACAGTAGTGATGTAGATAGTCGTGATGTATACAGTAGTGATGTATTTAATAGTGATGTAGACAGTAGAGATGTATATAGTAGTGATGTATTTAGTAGTGATGTAGACAGTAGAGATGTATATAGTAGTGATGTAGATAGTAGTGATGTATACAGTAGTGATGTATTTAGTAGTGATGTAGACAGTAGAGATGTAGATAGTAGTGATGTATATAGTAGTGATGTATATGGTAGTGATGTATATGGTAGTGATGTATACGGTAGTGATCAATACGGTAGTGATGTATACAGTAGTGATGTATATGGTAGTGATGTATATAGTAGTGATGTATGTGGTAGTGATGTATACAGTAGTAATGTATATAGTAGTGACGTATACTGTAGTGATCAATACGGTGGTGATCAATACGGTAGTGATGTATATAGTAGTGATGTATGTGGTAGTGATGTATATAGTAGTGATGTATACAGTAGTGATGTACTGTATACAGTAGTGATGTATATAGTAGTGATGTAGATAGTAGTGACGTATATAGTAGTGATGTAAATAGTAGTGATGTAGGTAGTAGTGATGTGTATATAGTTGTGATCTGTATATGGTAGTGATGTGCATATATATAGTAGTGATGTGTATATAGTAGTGATGTATACGGTAGTGATGTATGTGCTAGTGATGTATATAGTAGTGATGTATATAGTAGTGATGTAGTAGTGATATATATAGTAGTGATGTATATAGTAGTAATGTATATAGTAGTGATGTAGATAGTAGTGATGTATATAGTAGTGATGCTCAGTTTCATTTATTTGATCTGAGATTTTATTTAGAAGATCTGAGACATTTAAACCTAAATAACTGCTGAAAGAGAGTCTCAGTCCCACACCTGGAATGTTTTGTTTGTTCTCCAGTCCAGATTACCACACTGCAGACCTCAAAACTACAGACCACCAACCACAAGACTACAGACCACCAACCACAAAACTACAGACCATCAACCACAAAACTACAGACCACCAACCACAAGACTACAGACCACCAACCACAAAACTACAGACCACCAACCACAAAACTACAGACCACCAACCACAAAACTACAGACCACCAACCACAAAACTACAGACCACCAACCACAAAACTACAGACCACCAACCACAAGACTACAGACCACCAACCACCAGACTACAAAACACAAACCACCAGACTACAGACCACCAACCACCAGACTACAGACCACCAACCACCAGACTACAGAACACAAACCACCAGACTACAGAACACAAACCACCAGACTACAGAACACAAACCACCAGACTACAGACCACCAACCACAAAACTACAGACCACCAACAACAAAACTACAGAACACAAACCACCAGACTACAGACCACCAACCACCAAACTACAGACCACCAACCACCAGACTACAGACCACCAACCACCAGACTACAGACCACAAACCACAAAACTACAGACCACAAACCACCAGACTACAGACCACCAACCAC
>SSNR01000376.1:240319-253919 GCA_006937965.1 Callopanchax toddi | reverse complement strand
TCTATATCACACGCCTGTTCTCTATATCACACGCCTGTTCTCTATATATCACACGCCTGTTCTCTATATATCACACGCCTGTTCTCTATATCATACGCCTGTTCTCTATATCACACGCCTGTTCTCTATATCATACGCCTGTTCTCTATATCACACGCCTGTTCTCTATATCACACACCTGTTCTCTATATCATACGCCTGTTCTCTATATCACACGCCTGTTCTCTATATATCACACGCCTGTTCTCTATATCACACGCCTGTTCTCTATATATCACACACCTGTTCTCTATATATCACACGCCTTTTCTCTATATCATACGCCTGCTCTCTATATCACACGCCTGTTCTCTATATCACACGCCTGTTCTCTATATCACATACCTGTTCTCTATATCACACGCCTGTTCTCTATATATCACACGCCTGTTCTCTATATCACACGCCTGTTCTCTATATATCACACGCCTGTTCTCTATATCACACACCTGTTCTCTATATCACACGCCTGTTCTCTATATATCACACGCCTGTTCTCTATATATCACACACCTGTTCTCTATATATCACACACCTGTTCTCTATATATCACACACCTGTTCTCTATATATCACACGCCTGTTCTCTATATATCACACACCTGTTCTCTATATATCACACACCTGTTCTCTAGATATCACACACCTGTTCTCTATATATCACACGCCTGTTCTCTATATATCACACGCCTGTTCTCTATATCACACACCTGTTCTCTATATCACACACCTGTTCTCT
The DNA here is from genome assembly GCA_006937965.1 of Callopanchax toddi. Lineage (NCBI taxonomy): Eukaryota > Metazoa > Chordata > Actinopteri > Cyprinodontiformes > Nothobranchiidae > Callopanchax > Callopanchax toddi. The sequence goes on along the minus strand of SSNR01000376.1, from coordinate 253,142 downwards.
ATATCACACACCTGTTCTCTATATCATACGCCTGTTCTCTATATCACACGCCTGTTCTCTATATCACACACCTGTTCTCTATATCACACGCCTGTTCTCTATATCATACGCCTGTTCTCTATATCACACGCCTGTTCTCTATATCACACGCCTGTTCTCTATATCACATACCTGTTCTCTATATCACACGCCTGTTCTCTATATATCACACATCTGTTCTCTATATATCACACGCCTGTTCTCTATATATCACACGCCTGTTCTCTATATATCACACACCTGTTCTCTATATATCACACGCCTGTTCTCTATATATCACACACCTGTTCTCTATATATCACACGCCTGTTCTCTATATATCACACACCTGTTCTCTATATATCACACGCCTGTTCTCTATATCACACGCCTGTTCTCTATATCACATACCTGTTCTCTATATCACACGCCTGTTCTCTATATATCACACGCCTGTTCTCTATATCACACACCTGTTCTCTATATATCACACGCCTGTTCTCTATATATCACACGCCTGTTCTCTATATCATACGCCTGTTCTCTATATATCACACGCCTGTTCTCTATATCATACGCCTGTTCTCTATATCACACACCTGTTCTCTATATCACACACCTGTTCTCTATATCACACGCCTGTTCTCTATATCACACGCCTGTTCTCTATATCACACGCCTGTTCTCTATATATCACACACCTGTTTTTAAATCACACCTATTCTCTTTACTCAGACCTTTTTCATGACCTTCCACCAATAAGTGAGCTTTTTGTCTGTCCTACAACGAAGTGACATCAAATATGTGTGAAAAAGAAAACTTCTCATATTCTCAGTAAATAAATAAAAAAACCTTAATTAATGCATTTTTAAAGTATGAGTCAACCCCAGTTTTTTAATGTTGTTTCTTTCAGACACTTTGTAAATGTTACCTATAGGTGCTACAGAAGTAAAGTTAACTAAATGTTGTATTAAAGTCTCTGGCTAACTCCGTTATCAGTAAATATAACAAAAGGGAGTCCGCTGGCTGATGGTGTGTTGGTACCTGGTCATATTTGCACCAATCACAGCTGAGGATCTCAGCGTTGTGGGCGGGGACAGCCAATCGGCACACTCCAGCCTTCACGTCCCAAATCCTGAGTGTTCCATCACCTGAGAGCAGAGAACACCTTTTGATTACAGGTAATCATTCTTTTAGATAAAATACTTTGACTTATGTATTTAGACAAACTTTACTTCCTGTATCATCCTGTTAAAACTGGAGATTTTCTACATTCATCTACTGGAATCCCACAGGGCTCTGAACCGGGTCCAGTTCTGCTCAGTACGCGTAATAATGATGTGGGGAAAGGCAAAGTTCTAAACCCAGACTTAGACCCAGACCCAGACCTGGAGCAAAACCCAAACCCAGAGCTAAACCCAGATCCAGACCCAGAGCTAAACCCAGATCCAGACCCAGAGCTAAACCCAGATCCAGACCCAGAGCTAAACCCAGTCCCAGAGCTAAACCCAGATCCAGACCCAGAGCTAAACCCAGTCCCAGAGCTAAACCCAGACCCAGAGCTAAACCCAGACCCAGAGCTAAACCCAGATCCAGACCCAGAGCTAAACCCAGTCCCAGAGCTAAACCCAGATCCAGTCCCAGAGCTAAACCCAGACCCAGAGCTAAACCCAGACCTAGAGCTAAACTCAGACCCAGAGCTAAACTCAGACTTAAACCCAGAGCTAAACCCAGATCCAGACCCAGAGCTAAACCCAGTCCCAGAGCTAAACCCAGACCCAGAGCTAAACCCAGATCCAGACCCAGAGCTAAACCCAGACCCAGAGCTAAACCCAGACCCAGAGCTAAACTCAAACTTAAACCCAGACCCAGAGCTAAACCCAGACCCAGAGCTAAACCCAGACCCAGAGCCAAACCCAGACCCAGAGCTAAACCCAGACTCAGACCTAGACTCAGACCCAGTCCCAGTCTTAGACCCAGGCTGGATCCAGAACCTGATTCTGAGCGTTGTTTTGAAGTTCTCTGATATTTTCCAGGAGCTAATCTGGTTCCATTCGCAGTGCAGGAGGTTCCAGCTGAAGAGGAGGAGGTGGAGACACTTCAGAGAGACGAACAGAGACGACTCAGAGGACATAAAAGACTGAAGGTTAATTAAGTTCTACAGAGATCAGACGTATGTTCTCTGGTGGATCTTTGAACTCATTTAAAACAAGTCAAGCAGACTTTAGGTCCTTATCTCTTCAGGTCTGGGTCTGAGGGTCTGCTTTGGGGATCTGGGACCCGATTTATACACCGGAATGAGTTCACCGGAACATAAACACAATCTGATCCTGGAGAGCCGTGGATACAGTGTTCCTCTCTGGACCCAGAGCAGAACCAAGTCCTTAGCTTTTAGTTTCTACGTTTGTGTTGTTTTGATCCTTGTGGGACGTTTCAGCTGGAAGAAACCAGCTAAGGAAGAGCTGAGCTTAATTTAGACACCAGAGGAGAGAAACGGCCTGTGGAAGCAGAACGTGTCGCTCTGAGAGCCAAACTCATCACATCCTGATTGTTTGTTGCAGCAAAGAAATTAAAGAGCAGGACGGAGTCGTTTCCTGGTTTCACCTCCTGCTCTGTGTGTGTGTGTGTGTGTGTGTGTGTACTACTCATGGTGTGTATACACATCGTATCTTTCTCATATATACTGTATGACGGTACATATCATCTCTGGTAAACGTCCTGTACTCTATAGAGCTGTTCCCCCCCCCTCACTGATCACTAATCATCATCTTTGTCTAACGGACGGGAAGAACCCGGTTCTGCCTTCCTTCCATCAGATCAGATCTCGACACCTCAGCAGTAAATCGATCTACGCTTGACCTGAGACGCCGTATGACCCGCTTCCTTCTCATCGATTTAAAGTTTGAATGTTGCTCTGAATGAATGCTCATGTTTTTACTCACAGGAGAGATGACTGTCGAACTTAGTTAAGGACTATTATTAGTACTGCAACCTTTGAGAACTTTGTGTAAACAGGTTTCTCTTATAATGGGATCTAAAAGAAACTCTTCTTCTTTTATGATTTCTAAAACCATTTCATTTTTATGTCAAATCAAAGAAGAAGAAGAATCCATTGAGGATCTCTATTCCAGTATTGTCACGTCGTTTCCCCCCCGCCCGCTGCAGACCTGGAGCTCCTTCAGAGACAGGCTGCTGCATCCTGATGCACAAAGGAGCGTTATGGTAGATCCCTCCTCCAGCAGCTGGTAGACCCTGTGACATCACTAATTCCATCAAACTGCTGTTGTTTGCAGTTTATTTTTCTTTTCATGCACAGATATATCTGAACATGTGTTTATGCTGTGAGTGTCCTTCCTTTATTCCTATTGGATATTTCTTACCTTTGTGTGAATCTGCTGGTGAACCTGAATATCCTCACTGCTGGACAATAAAGGACATTTCTGTTCTATACTACTCTATTTCTGTTCTATTATTTTACTACTGTGTTTAAACCCTACATTTTTTTTCTTGTTTCGCCCGTTTACCTGTTCTGTGTTTCACTCTAACCTTCTGTTTACTGGTTTCATTCATTTTGTCTTGTTTTTTTTGGCGTTGTGCCTTTTTGGATTCTTTTTGTACATTCTCTCTGGTGTTTCTTCTCAGTATATATTCGTGTGCGTGTGTGTGTGTGTGTGTGTGTACACCTTTCAGGCTGACTTGTGTAAACGGCCCTGCTCTGCTAAGCCGGGTATCACTGCTGTATCAGCAGGTTCCAACACTTTTCTCCCACATGCAGCTTTTTTATCATCACTGATGTGTGACAGCTTGGAAATCGAGCTGCTGTGTAAAACACACACACACACACACTGACCCTCCTAGATCTTCTGGTATCCACTAAGGTGTATCAACATCACCAACCCTCCAAACTGAGGACGTTGGGGGTCTGACCCGGGATCTCCTCCTACTGGGAGGAGACCAGGAGAAACTGCTGGGCTGATAAAATGTGATGTAGAAAAAAGGAGACGAGATGAAGGAAGCAGTCCTTGGAAACCATGGCAACCAGATCTAGAAACCCAAGTGGGGGACCTGAGGAAACCCACATATGAACAGGGAGAACACACTAACTCCACACAGAGTAACAGTTGGGATTTGAACCTGTGACCTTCCTGTTCTACCACCATGCAGCAGTAATAAGGGACCAACTCTTTGGGGCGGACTTTTTTATCCATCTGTATTTTTTGGTTGTTGCTGGAGAACTACATTCTATTATTTTTAAATGCAGTTAAGACCAAATCCCACAGAGGGCCACAAATGCCCCCCCCCCCCCCCCCCCCCCCCCCCCCCCCCCCACACACACACACACACACACACACACACACACGCACACACACACACACACACTGAGCTGGGAGGTGGTGGTTGATGCCCAGGCTGACAGTCACATCAGTAATCAGCTTGTTGCTCAGTGTGACGCTGGGGCTGTGTAGGTGACTGGAGCTAAAGGCTCTGAATGCTGAGCTGCTTTCACCAACATTCACACCACTGTTTCATGATCAGCTTATCTTTCCCAGCATGAATACTGGAGCAGAGCTGGCTGACAGGAGTGGTGTTCCTGCTGAGGAGAGGAGGTGGAGAAACACAAACAGAGACACAGAGGATCAGGAGCACCCAGCAGCCTCTGGTCCCTGAGTCTGAGACAGAAAACAGGATCTGACTGTTTCAGCTGCTGGGCGTCAAGTGGACTTCACTTCCATTCAAACTGTTAGAGAAAAGGTTGGATTTGAACAGACTCAGCTGAGAGGGGTTAGGGCTCAAACTAGAGTTTAACCCTGGTCTACAGGCTCTCCACAGAACCACCTGACTCCACTTACTCCTGGTGGTCCTCCTGCTCCAGAGGCATCAGAGTTCTAGGACAGCGCCACCTGCTGGCAGCTTGTTTTAGCTTTTTTTGTTTGGGTAATTTCTCTTCATGTTTCTGATTGAAGCTGCTCTTTGAGGGACTCTGTAGTTCTGGACTGAATCCTGTGCTGCTTGGAGGATTTCTACTGTAACATTTCTACTTTTTGGTCACTGGTGATGATGCGTAACCATAGCAACAAGAGACTTGTTTACAATCTCTCCTGAACCAGATGGACCAGCTTGAAGCTCTGATGAGGATCCATCCAGAACATCACGTGTGTCACTGACATGGTTCAGGATCAGATCCAGACTCCGTCTCTCTGCCCGGCTTCCTGTCCATCTCAGACCACTAGAAGATCCTTCCTGTCCATCTCAGACCACTAGAAGATCCTTCTTGTCCATCTCAGACCACTACAGAAGGTCCTTCCTGTCCATCTCAGACCACTAGAAGATTCTTCCTGTCCATCTCAGACCACTAGAAGATCCTTCTTGTCCATCACAGACCACTAGAAGTTCCTTCCTGTCCATCACAGACCACTAGAAGGTCCTTCCTGTCCATCACAGACCACTAGAGGATCCTTCTTGTCCATCACAGACCACTAGAAGGTCCTTCCTGTCCATCACAGACCACTAGAGGATCCTTCTTGTCCATCACAGACCACTAGAAGGTCCTTCCTGTCCATCACAGACCACTAGAAGGTCCTTCCTGTCCATCTCAGACCACTAGAAGATCCTTCCTGTCCATCTCAGACCACTACAGAAGGTCCTTCCTGTCCATCACAGACCACTAGAAGGTCCTTCCTGTCCATCACAGACCACTAGAGGATCCTTCTTGTCCATCACAGACCACCAGAAGGTCCTTCCTGTCCATCTCAGACCACTAGAAGGTCCTTCCTGTCCATCACAGACCACTAGAAGATCCTTCCTGTCCATCACAGACCACTAGAAGGTCCTTCCTGTCCATCACAGACCACTAGAAGGTCCTTCCTGTCCATCACAGACCACTAGAAGGTCCTTCCTGTCCATCACAGACCACTAGAAGGTCCTTCCTGTCCACAGCTAGAACAGGATGCAGTGACTTGATGGTTTTAAGTATTAATTACATTGTTTTACTGCCTCCTACTGAATTAAGATGATATTTTCTTCATTTTCCATTTATGGTAAATTGACATCATCAGGTAGAAATCCTTCAGAGCTCCACCTGAAGCTTCAGGTCTCAAATGAGATGCAGGTTTTAGACTTTTCATCTGAGGAGGATCATTAGTAGTGATCTGAAGGAGTTTCTGAGGGAACATTTTTGTGCTTAGGGATGTAAACACTAGTGTTTTAGATCACACTGTTTACACCAGGCTAAAAATAAAAGAATATATGAAAGTTAAGAACTCTTGAATAAATGATCAACAATATGCATGAAAAACTGATCCAATCTGATCAAAATAAAACACAAAAAGTGCTCAAGCACATCAAAGGGTTAAAGAAACCGAGAACAGAGCTGGACTGTGAGTCCTGCTTCAGGTTTCACTCTGGATGAATCATAAACAGATCTGGAGGCTAAACTGAAGCTTAACACAAACAGACACACATGGTGATGCTGGAGGAGGAGATCTCATGTGGAACTGAACTGTGATAGGAGGAGAAGAGGAGCATGGGAAACCCTGATAAGCTCACAGAATCAGCCGGCTGACTTCCTGGTATCTCTGCCGTCCTCTCGCTCATCTTCAAAGGAGCTACGGCCTCTAAAGCTCAGTGCCACCAGAGGGGAAACCTCCACACGGAGATAAGAGACCGCCTGACATCCAGACCCAACAGAACCAGGCCCGGAAAAATAACCTCAGAATAGTATCGGAAAGAAGTATTGGGAGATCCTTTTTTGTCATTACAGTACACTACATGGGTGGAAATAGACCATAATGCATTGCGGTTGGGACTCATAAGTTTAGATGTAATAATAATAACCCAGGTGATGGTAGAGACTTAAAACAGACGGGTCTAGATCACTTCCGTCATCATTTCACTGCTAACCCTTTACATTACATATTAACTAGCAAGATTTTCTTTAAATACAGCCAGTTCATTTAGTGCAAATGTCTCTGAAGCTTCGAGAATGAAATGGAAAAAACCTCTGAATGTGTCCCCAGCCCTGCATTTGTTTTCCATCTTCTGAGCAACAAACAAGAGCTGAGACCTGCAGGACTCATCTGGTCTCTGGAGCATCAAGTTAAACGGAACTCAGCCCAACTTCACTTTAATGGTTCAGACGCTCCGAGCTTTAAGCTTCACTGAGTTCACAGACAAAAATCCAATCCAGAGGCTAATCAAAGGTCAGCAGTCAGGGGACACAACACCACACACACACACACACAAACATCACGACACACAAAGTAACTCAACACTCACTGTCCAGCCATTTAAACTAGAAAGTTCCTGGAGAAACTCTGAGGTGTGAATGACCCAGCAGCAGGTTTAGGCCTTCAGTCAAACTAAACATTTAAAGATACTGATTTGAAACCACTCGTGTCATTCAAACGTTCCACCCAACAGAACCAGGCTGGTCTGTGTAAAACCCTCACACATGGAAATGTAAGCTGACACTGGGGGTGGGCAGTAGGAACGGTATACGGTAGAGACTTTACCGCGGTAGAGCGTGTTGATTAATTACAGGTGGGATCTGAGACTTAGAGCAGGGTCCAACAGACCGTTCCTCTGGAATTCTACACCTCCAACTTCATCAATTATTCCTAACAATTCTTTTGTTTATGGTTGTTTATGATTTCCCCGTTTGGCTGTATTTCCGATTTAAATTTGATAAGGCAAAAAACAAATAACAGCTACTTCGGTTCTTCCGTTTCCGTCTCAGAAGTGAAATAACAAGTTTGCACTCTTACAGCACTTCAGTCAACAGCAGTAGCCGTTGGATTGACACTGGATTAAAGACAAAAAAAAGGTCTACGTGTTGATATAGAATTTGTTTAAGCAAGAAGTAAGAACAGTTTGCTAAAGTTTTTGGAAGTTGAGACAACTTTCAGCTATCGTATCTGAAACTGGACAGAATGGTAACAAATACCCAACAACTGCCTGACTGCTGTGTCTCCAGCTCAGTCTCAAGAGCACGGAGGAGATCCAAGGAGACAGGAAGTGACTCTAGGAGATCTGGACAGGACCTGTAGGAGGTCTTTAACCCATCAGCAGAACCTCCATCTGCTCCTTAGTGCAGGACAAACAAGATGAGTTCTACCAGAGTCCTACAAAACCTCCAGGGGCCACTGGTGTGAATGTCTCTGGCCAAACCCTTAGACTTCATGAGTGTGGCCTGAGGGCCCCAGGTCCTCCAGGGCCCCACGTCCTCTAGGGCCCCACGTCCTCTAGAGGGCCCCACATCCTCTAGGGCCACACATCCTCTAGGGCAACACATCCTCTAGAGGGCCACACATCCTCTAGAGGGCCACACATCCTCTAGATGGCTCCACGTCCTCTAGAGGGCTCCACGTCCTCTAGGGCCCCACGTCCTCTAGAGGGCCCCACATCCTCTAGGGCCACACATCCTCTAGGGCAACACATCCTCTAGAGGGCCACACATCCTCTAGAGGGCCACACATCCTCTAGAGGGCTCCACGTCCTCTAGGGCCCCACGTCCTCTAGAGGGCCCCACGTCCTCTAGGGCCCCACATCCTCTAGGGCCCCACACCCTCTAGAGGGCCCCACGTCTTCTAGGGCCCCACATCCTCTAGGGCCTCACACCCTCTAAAGGGCCCCACGTCCTCTAGGGCCCCATACACTCTAGAGGGCCCCACGTGCTCTAGGGCCACACGTGCTCTAAAGGGCCCCACGTCCTCTAGGGCCCCATACACTCTAGAGGGCCCCACGTGCTCTAGGGCCCCACGTGCTCTAGGGCCTCACATCCTCTAGGGCCCCATATCCTCTAGGGCCTCACATCCTCTAGGGCCTCACGTCCTCTAGGGCCTCACATCCTCTAGGGCCCCACGTCCTCTGGGGCCCCACACCCTCTAGAGGGCCCCACATCCTCTAGGGCCCCACACCCTCTAGAGGGCCCCACGTCCTCTAGATGGCCCTACATCCTCTAGAGCCCCATGTCCTCTAGACTGCCCAACACCCTCTAGAGGGCCCCACGTCCTCTAGAGGGCCCCACATCCTCTAGATGGCCCTACATCCTCTAAGGCCACACGTCCTCTAGAGGGCCCCACGTCCTCTAGAGGGCCCCACGTCATCTAGAGGGACCCACACCCTCTAGAGGGCCCTACACCCTCTAGAGGGCCCTACATCCTCTAGAGGGCCCTACACCCTCTAGAGGGCCCTACATCCTCTAGAGGGCCCTACACCCTCTATAGGGCCCCACGTCATCTAGATGGCCCTGTGCTCAGTGCCCACCCCACTGGTATTTACCAGAGTTCAGAACCAGCAGGTTCAGTTCTGGAGCTCTGAGCTCTACCAGAGGAGAGCAGGTTGACTCTGAGCTAGGGCTGAAACGATTCTTCGAGTACCTCGAATAATTAGAGTACAAAAAAGCCTCTCTTTGCAATCGCCCGCGGTCATGTTTCACCCGGACCGAAATAAGTGGCGCACATACACACTGCACTGAATGCACACGCGAGTAGCGAATGTTTTCTCTTAAGCCATGGTGGACAACTAGACCGTACTAGCACTACTAGTACTAGACCGGTACAGACCGAAAAACGTCGGTAGGTACCGGTAGCGAAAAAACACGGTGTCAACTTTGGTACTGAGATGCTTGATTTATCCGCCTGCGCAGCTACACGGGTGGAGACACAGGTGAGACGGAGGAGCAGAGAGCCCCTCCCCTCCGTGTCAAAACAGCGTAGCAAGTTTCGGGTTAAAAATTCTGAAAAACTCTAAAGTTTCGCCGCATTTTGGAAAGGTAAACAGGAACAGAGCAAAATGAAACATATGCTATGAGATTTCTGATGAGAAAAACAGGCATTCCAGCAATTAGTCGAGGCCACGCATCGCACATGGAATTAACTTGCTGCTGCAGCGCTGTCACTTCAGTCTGACTGAAAAAAGGTGTGTGAGGAGAAGACAGTGGCATAACAGAAAGTTCAGAGGTAAGCAATAAATACCAGTAATAATAGTAAATGCACTTATATGCCACAAAACCAAGGTTTATATCTATTTTTTATTTAAAAAATGTTTAATACTTTGTTATTTTCTCTCAGATTTATACATTGTACAAGTAATTTATACATACATATATATTTATATGTATGTATATTCATGTATATTTATATATACATACATACATGTAATTTATTAGAGTACTCAATTAATCGATAAAAGATTCGATAGAGTGCTCGATTACAAAAATATTCATTAGCTGCAGCCCTACTCTGAGCTGATGTCTCAGACGTTAAAGGTTCTGGAGAAGCTGTGGAGAACGTTCTGCTGCTACATCGTTCATCAGGATGGGTTTGGTGTTGGTCTGAGGAGGCAGGTCCATGGAGGAACACAGACCTGTAAATGATGGAAACCTGACTGTCATCAGGTACCAGGATGAAACCCTTAGACCCATTAGACCTTCACTGGTGCAGAGGGTTCCTCCTGGTCCACGATGAGACCTGACCTCAAGTGGGACGAGTCTGCAGGCAGTTCCTGGATGCTGGCCTAACCTGAATCCAGTAGACGTCTCTGTTTAGGTCCACCAGGTGGACCTCAGACGTTGTCAGGATGCTACCAGTATCAAATATTTCTGTGTACTTTCCATCCTCCTGGAAACCTTTTCATCCGGTCATGGAGAAGAGACCAGCTGCTGGAACTCTCAGAAACCCAACGTCTCTGTTATCAGCTGAAAGCTGGAGTTAGAGCCGTGGGAAGAGAAGAGATAAGCTCTGAACAACAGGTGCACCTGGGGCGTTAGTTCCAGCGTGGGCGACGCACGTGTCGACATCCAAGAGATAACCAGGAAACCAGTGAGGAGCCTCCAGTCAAAGATCCATAAGAAGACACAAAGGGCTGGTTCTGATCGCCCCAGGGTGTCTCACTGCATTGTTACAGATCCTCTTAAGGGTTTGATCGGATTGTTTATTTGATTCTTGTCTGCATTCCGGGTTGGAAGCAGCTCTACCTCCTCCACATGTCCAGGATGCTCGTCTGCTGCAGCCTGATGGCAGAGATTTCCTCTGCTAGAAAGACGAGAGACTTTTTAATGTCCTCCACTCCCTCAGCCGTTAGAATCTGGGACCAACTGTAGATGTATTTATCAGTTTGAAATTCATTTAATCAGCCAGATTTAGAGGTGAAGAGTAGAATCCAGGACCGTTTTCATTCATTCACTAATGTGGCGTCCCTTTGCTCCTCCTCAGGATGGAGATCAGCAGGACTCAGATCTGATGTGTGTCCATTAGGGACCACTTAGAGCAGCTCCTGTTTGTGTGGCTTCAGACGCCTGAGGGCGAGGAGATCCGATCTCACCTGTTTTCTCACCTGAAGTCAAACATCGATGAAGACAAAAGGGTTTCACGGCTTACTGGTTCAGAAGAGCTGTAGTCGTGTTTCTACAGAGCTCCTCTTTCATCTCTTTCTCCATCTATCGATCGCTGCTGTCCTCTCATTACCGCCCCGACCGGGCCTGCAGCAGAACTCTGATAGGAGCCCTCTGTCAGCACACACACACACACACACACACTGCTCTGTGTGTGTCACTGAGCACAGAGCTCAGATAATCACAACCATTTAGGAACAAATCCACCAATTAAAGCAACACAAACTGTTTCAGGCCTAACGGACGGAGGTACTTTTACTTTAAGGTACTTTTACTTTCACACAACAACAGATCTATAACATTTTTCAAAGGGGGGCAGAGATGTGAGGTTCCGACAGGGGGTGGAGCTTATTGTCACATGCCTAGGGGATTTGTCTATGAAATAGATAAATGACACAAATCGACACTTCATCTAGTGTGTATGCTGTAAACCAGCATCCGTCTGATAAAAACTATCATATATTTACTTATATTTATAACCCAAAACTGCCAGGTGATTGTCCTGATGCAACATTTCATGGTCTAAACAACAACAACAATAATATAGTATCATTATGTTTGTTTACCAGTCTGACTTACAGATGATATGCTAACGAAGAAGTTACCATTTAGGCTAGCGACAAACTACCGTATGGACCCGAATATAAAACAAGGTTTTTATTTTTTATTTTATTTTTTATTTATTTATTTTTTAAAACAAGGTTTTTTTCATTGACAATAATGTAAAATGTGGGTCTATAATATGATCAGGGTCTAATTGTTTAGGGTCATTACCCGACCACACCAGCAGAGGGCGCCAGCGTTTTATACAAAGCCGATGCCGACCGGAACAGACTGGATTAAAGTGTCGTGTGGCGAGTTAACCGACAACTGAGGCACAGTATCAACGCTAATTTTAAGATAAATATTAAAGAGCATATTTTAAGTTAGACACTCCCTTAAACAAATGTTTAGAGAAATATAATAGAAACTTTTTCTGAATAAAAATTTACACAAATTCAGCTTATTTAGGCTCTTGGATTCGTTTTTGTGAGAATTGTCAATTTTTTCACCAAACCGGAAGTGACGACAGTTCAGGGAGACCGTTGGTTCTCTATATAGAAAACTGATCCACTGATCACTGCTTGTGACGAGCAAAACAAACCCCCAGAGTGCCGTTATTTTATTACTTTATTACTATAGTGAGAAGTTATTTTATTAAGATTAAAAAAAAAAAGATAAAAACAATCAGTCCTGTAAGGCTGTACCCTGTCGGTCCAGCTGTAGACAGTGACCCACCTCCTCACTCGGGTCTGGATAAAATACCAGCGTTTAGCACCAGGTTTGATCATCAGAGCTCCAAACATTGAGCTGCGTTCAGGTGGATTGTTAAGAAATGAAAGAGTTTATAAAAAGTTTCACAGGATGCAGCTA
>SSNR01000376.1:179903-199839 GCA_006937965.1 Callopanchax toddi | reverse complement strand
CAGCCAGCGAGAGGCTGCTGACAGCCTATCAGCTGGAAGAAAGGACGAGCCCTGTGTGTGTGTGTGTGTGTGTGTGTGTGTGTGTGTGTGTGTGTGTGTGTGTGTGTGTGTGTGTGTGTGTGTGTGTGTGTGGAGAAGGAGGTTGAATTCCTGTGAGAAGGTGGTGATGTCAAGCAGTGGGATGTTTGAGGCGTCGCAACAACAGATGGGTGTGAGCACCGTCTATAATACACCTCTTCCTCCCTTCCTCTCTCTATATACAGTATATACACACACAATATTCTGTTGTGGTCCTCAATTTAATTTAACTTCCATGGTTGAGGGGCACAAGGTCAGCTGGTCTCAGACTGCTGCTCGTCAGCGTGTGGTCTCAGGCTGCAGCTCATCAGCGTGTGGTCTCAGGCTGCAGCTCTTCAGCGTGTGGTCTCAGACTGCTGCTCATCAGCGTGTGGTCTCAGGCTGCAGCTCATCAGCGTGTGGTCTCAGGCTGCAGCTCTTCAGCGTGTGGTCTCAGACTGCTGCTCGTCAGCGTGTGGTCTCAGGCTGCAGCTCATCAGCGTGTGGTCTGAGGCTTCAGCTCGTCAGCCTGTGGTCTCAGGCTGCAGCTCGTCAGCGTGTGGTCTCAGGCTGCAGCTCGTCAGCCTGTGGTCTCAGGCTGCAGCTCGTCAGCGTGTGGTCTCAGGCTGCAGCTCGTCAGCGTGTGGTCTCAGGCTGCAGCTCGTCAGCGTGTGGTCTCAGACTGCAGTTCGTAAGCGCGTGGTCTCAGGCTGCAGCTCGTCAGCGTGTGGTCTCAGGCTGCAGCTCGTCAGCGTGTGGTCTCAGGCTGCAGCTCGTCAGCCTGTGGTCTCAGGCTGCAGCTCGTCAGCCTGTGGTCTCAGACTGCAGCTCGTCAGCGTGTGGTCTCAGGCTGCAGCTCGTCAGCCTGTGGTCTCAGGCTGCAGCTCGTCAGCCTGTGGTCTGAGGCTGCAGCTCGTCAGCCTGTGGTCTGAGGCTGCAGCTCGTCAGCCTGTGGTCTCAGGCTGCAGCTCGTCAGAGTGTGGTCTCAGACCGCAGTTCGTAAGCGCGCGGTCTCAGGCTGCTGCTCGTCAGAGTGTGGCCTCAGGCTGCAGCTCGTCAGCGTGTGGTCTCAGACTGCTGCTCGTCAGCGTGTGGTCTCAGGCTGCAGCTCATCAGCGTGTGGTCTCAGACTGCAGCTCGTCAGCGTGTGGTCTCAGACTGCAGTTCGTAAGCGCGTGGTCTCAGACTGCAGCTCGTCAGAGTGTGGTCTCAGACTGCAGCTCGTCAGCGTGTGGTCTCAGACTGCAGCTCGTCAGCGTGTGGTCTCAGACTGCAGTTCGTAAGCGCGTGGTCTCAGACTGCAGCTCGTCAGAGTGTGGTCTCAGGCTGCTGCTCGTCAGAGTGTGGTCTCAGGCTGCTGCTCGTCAGAGTGTGGCCTCAGGCTGCAGCTCGTCAGAGTGTGGTCTCAGGCTGCAGCTCGTCAGCGTGTGGTCTCAGACTGCAGCTCGTCAGCGTGTGGTCTGAGGCTGCAGCTCGTCAGCGTGTGGTCTCAGGCTGCAGCTCGTCAGTGTGTGGTCTCAGGCTGCAGCTCGTCAGCCTGTGGTCTCAGGCTGCAGCTCGTCAGCCTGTGGTCTGAGGCTGCAGCTCGTCAGCCTGTGGTCTCACTCTGAGAGCAGATCTCTACTTTCTGAGCAGCTGCTGAGTTTCAGCGACAACCTGAGAGAAAGACTCTGGTTTGTGTTCCTGACAGGAGGAGCTCAGCCAGCGAGAGGCTGCTGACAGCCTATCAGCTGGAAGAAAGGACGAGCCCTGTGTGTGTGTGTGTGTGTGTGTGTGTGTGTGTGTGTGTGTGTGTGTGTGTGTGTGTGTGTGTGTGTGTGTGTGTGTGTGTGTGTGTGTGTAAGGGAGAAAACATCATAATTGCTGCATTAAATTCTTGCTGTATTGCTACCAGATTAGCAGGCGAGAAAAGACAGACGCTTCTGTTGGAGCGACTCTGGTGTCTGTCTCACACACACACACACACACACACACACACACACACACACACACACACACACACACACACACACACACATTCTTGTCTTCAGAGGTGATGAGAAGCCCTGAGTCAGAACCACAACAAGAGACAAAAACACACAACAAGAGATAAAAACACACAACAAGGAGACAAAAACACACAACAAGAGACAAAAACACACAACAAGGAGACAAAAACACACAACAAGAGACAAAAACACACAACAAGAGACAAAAACACACAACAAGGAGACAAAAACACACAACAAGAGACAAAAACACACAAGGAGACAAAAACACACAACAAGGAAACAAAAACACACAACAAGGAGACAAAAACACACAACAAGGAGACAAAAACACACAACAAGGAGACAAAAACACACAACAAGAGACAAAAACACACAACAAGAGACAAAAACACACAACAAGGAGACAAAAACACACAACAAGAGAAAAAAACACACAACAAGAGACATAAACACACAACAAGGAGACAAAAACACACAACAAGGAGACAAAAACACACAACAAGGAAACAAAAACACACAACAAGGAGACAAAAACACACAACAAGAGACAAAAACACACAACAAGAGACAAAAACACACAACATTCTCAGCACACACACTGAACCAGACTAGGAGGACCAGAGAGCTGCACAATCCTTCGTCTCATGTGTGTGTGTGTGTGTGTGTGGTTCCTAGACGCCGTGGGAACTCTCCTGCAGGAGGAGGAGACTCCAGTCTGCAGGAGGCTCTCCTCTGGACCAGGTCTCCTTTCAGAGACTTAGTCTGGAAAAGTTTGACTTCATCTGATGAACCTGGAGAACTATCAGACCTCATCCTTCGATGTCACTCTGGAAGGAACTTCAAACTCTACAAAACCTTTGGATTAAATAAAGGGAACACGTCAGACCTGCTCCAGACCTCCTCCAGACCTCCTCCAGGTCTCCTCCAGACCTCCACCAGGTCTCCTCCAGTTTTCCTCCAGGTCTCCTCCAGACCTCCTCCAGGTCTCCTCCAGGTTTCCTCCAGGTCTCCTCCAGACCTCCTCCAGGTCTCCTCCAGGTTTCCTCCAGGTCTCCTCCAGACCTCAACCAGGTCTCCTCCAGGTTTCCTCCAGGTCTCCTCCAGACCTCAACCAGGTCTCCTCCAGGTCTCCCCCAGACCTCCTCCAGGTCTCCTCCAGGTCTCCTCCAGACCTCCTCCAGGTCTCCCCCAGACCTCCTCCAGGTCTCCTCCAGGTCTCCTCCAGACCTCCTTCAGACCTCCTCCAGGTCTCCCCCAGACCTCCTCCAGGTCTCCTCCAGGTCTCCTCCAGTAGACTTGATCCAGCCTCCAGGTCTCGTTCCGGTCTCGTCCAGGAGAAGACCCTGCACCATGAGGCGTCCCTGTGAGGACACTGTGGACAGAGAGACGGTCCCTTCAGGGTAAACTCATTTAGAACCTTTTGATCTGAAGAACCAAACAGGTCTTTTCTCCGTCAGCAGAAGAGAAAACATCAGGTTTTAGAGTCGCTCACCTTTAATAAAAGAGTGAAACTAAAACAGTCTATGATAGAAACCACTCTTCTTCTTCTTCTTCTTCTTCTTCTTCTTCTTCTTGGGGCTAAAAGTGACAGGTTTCTGTTTTTATTAGAACTTTTTCGTTCACTATTTCAGGAACTTTTACATTTTTTTTTCTTTTTAGAATGTTCTGTCAGAGTTTCCTGTTGATGCTCCTCTAGATGTTAGTGTTCTCTCGTTCTGAGGGTTAGATGATCCACGTTCTCCAGACCTCGTCTATCAGAGGAAACTAAGGAGAACTAAGACTAGATGTTCTGGACATTTGTAGGACTGATTTGTTTAAAACAACAACTCCTAAATGAGTTTTTAGTTGATTGTTTTTTCTAAAGTCATTTAAAGGTTTTAACTCCTCCGATGGTTTAGAGGCTGGTAGTTTGAGCAGAACTGAAGTTGTTGAAAAAGTATTAGCGGTAATTTATAAAGTTTTTATATCCGTTTGTTGGATTTTAATGACTCAACCTGTGGTTTAAAGTAGAAACAGGGAGGAGGCTCCAGACCTAACGGAGGATTTGTTCTTCAGACCCACCAAGGCCTCGTTCATCAGACATGGATCTCCAACCACGACCACTCAGGTGACGGCGAGGAAACGGCGCAGAGGGGTACGTCATGACCTGCTGAGGTCCACCGGGCTGAAAGGGAAGGTCAAAGTTCACCTGGTGTTCTGTGATGTTTTAGATCATCGAGAAGCGACGCAGAGATCGAATCAACCACAGTTTGTCAGAGTTACGCAGACTGGTCCCGACCGCCTTAGAGAAGCAGGTTTGTTTGGATGTATAATGGTTTAAGTTAAAGAAAACCCTAATAGTTCAAACCTGATTTAAAATAACTGTCATGGTTTCTGACTCGACTCAGGAAACCTGTAAATGTTCAAATGATTCCTGATGGTTTCTGTTCAGCTCATGTTAAAGTGATAATATGTAGTTTTGCTTGTTTTGGGCTCCCTCTGGTGTCCGTTTTAAATCACTGCATTACACAGGTTAGCATATTGTTTCAGCTTCTAAACGCCTAAATCTACCTGTTGAAATGTCTCCTCAGCCTTCATAGCTTTCTACAGGAGCGGTTATTTACTCCTTCAAAGAAATCAGCTGTGTTCAAGCAGGGAGAGATGGGAAAAATCAGGAATCATGAGCTAAAAACACTCCAGAGCTAGCATAACAGCTAGCCACTTTGGGTTAGCCTAACCCTCGTGAGACACGTGACTTCCTGGGTACCGCGACGGAGATCGTGGTATTCTGGATCTAACCACCAGATGGGGCTAAGTGACTTTTCATTAACTCTGTAAAGAGTCAGATTAGCACAGACTGGCTCAAGGAGAAGATTTTAAAATATGGAAAAGTTGCATATTATCACTTCAATATGGTTAGCGTTAGCGTGGATTTCATCTGCAGCTTTTAGAACCAGCTGACGTTTAACTGGGAGAAGAAACAAAGAAAGTAATAAAGCTGAAAATAAAGGACCGAGTACTCAGCCCTGAGGGACTCCTTAGAGAAAATGAAGGTTCACTCCAAAGGAAAAAACACATTTGTTCTGGAAAGCATTACTGAACATTTCAATGTGAAAACATGTGTTTGTACATTTTCACATCTCAACAGTACTGAACCCCAAAAAGGCCTGTAAAACTAGACATTCTGTTTTTACTGCTGTAACTTTTTATTTTTAGGAGGATAAAACCACTTGAGACGAAACATCTCGTTTTCAAGTGGAAACAAGAAAACCAAGAGAACAGAACAATAACTTGAATTCAAAACAAAATGACAAAAAGTAACACTACACAACTTAAAAATATTAATAAATAAAATGAAGATAATAAAGAGTAAAGCTAATCCAACAGGATAAATTACACCAATATACATTCACATCATTATACAATAACAAACAGCTGGTACAGAGACAACTACACAACACAGAGGGATTTAGGGTCAAATGAATCAGAGTAAGATCTGACTACAGTAAATGCAATAATAAATTCAAAAACAGCTGCAGGTGGGTAAAATATGATCCTAGACCAGGGTTTTAAACTGCCTAAAAGAAGTAGTGGACCTTAAAACATCAGGTCAAGTGTTCCAGTCAGTCAGAGCTTTGACAAAACAACCAACACTATGTGGGTGGGGGGGCAGGAACTTCCAATACAGCCCCTGTGACGGGAGGGGAGCGAAAGTCAGGGTCCAAGGAGCGCACTGAGGCGGATAAGGTGGTGAGGAGCACATCAGTAGAGTGTTGTGTCTGAAATCAGAAAATAAATAAAGCTGTCAGATAAAGCTGCAGCAGCAGGTGAACAAACCTGATTCCATAAAGATTATGAAACCATTTCCTGCTGTTTCATCAGGGTTCAGCTAAACTGGAGAAGGCTGAGATCCTCCAGATGACCGTGGACCACATGAAGATGCTGCAGGTGACTGGAGGGAAAGGTAACCATGGCAGCAAATAACACAAAATAAAGACCTAAAAAAGAAGTGGAACTGGAAGTGAAAACCATTAAAAAATACCTGTGATTGGGCTTTGGGTTACAGGTACGTCATGGTGTGGAATACCATCTCTGCAGTCCTGTGGCCCAATTTTAATACACAACTTAAACACTTCCACTCATGACATACACATCTAGGGTCTTTGGAGTGAATACACCCAGTGATATCTGACTGGGTGGAGCCAGTCTCCAGTGATGTCTGAGTGGGCGGAGCCAGTCTCCAGTGAAGTTTGAGTGTGTGGAGCCAGTCTCCACTGATGTCTGAGTGGGCGGAGCCAGTCTCCAGTGATATCTGCCTGGGTGGAGCCAGTCTCCAGTGATGTCTTTGTGGGTGGAGCCAGTCTCCAGTGAAGTTTGAGTGGGTGGAGCCAGTCTCCACTGATGTCTGAGTGGGCGGAGCCAGTCTCCAGCGATATCTGCCTGGGTGGAGCCAGTCTCCAGTGATGTCTTTGTGGGTGGAGCCAGTCTCCAGTGATGTTTGAGTGGGCGGAGCCTGTCTCCAGTGCTGTTTGAGTGAGTGGAGCTAGTCTCCAGTGGTGTTAAAGTGGGTGGAGCCAGTCTCCAGTGATGTCTGAGTGGGCGGAGCCAGTCTCCAGTGATTCTGAGTGGGCGGAGCTTGTCTCCAGTGATGTTTGAGTGGGTGGAGCCAGTCTCCAGTGATATTTGAGTGGGTGGAGTCAGTCTCCAGTGATGTCTGAGTGGGCGGAGCTTGTCTCCAGTGATGTTTGAGTGGGTGGAGCCAGTCTCCAGTGATATTTGAGTGGGTGGAGTCAGTCTCCAGTGATGTCTTTGTGGGTGGAGCCAGTCTCCAGTGATGTCTGAGTGGGCGGAGCCTGTCTCCAGTGCTGTTTGAGTGAGTGGAGCTAGTCTCCAGTGGTGTTAAAGTGGGTGGAGCCAGTCTCCAGTGATGTCTGAGTGGGCGGAGCCAGTCTCCAGTGGTGTTAAAGTGGGTGGAGCCAGTCTCCAGTGATGTCT
The DNA here is from genome assembly GCA_006937965.1 of Callopanchax toddi. NCBI lineage: Eukaryota > Metazoa > Chordata > Actinopteri > Cyprinodontiformes > Nothobranchiidae > Callopanchax > Callopanchax toddi. The sequence goes on along the minus strand of SSNR01000376.1, from coordinate 192,817 downwards.
GAGTGGGCGGAGCCAGTCTCCAGCGATTTCTGAGTGGGCGGAGCCTGTCTCCAGTGGTGTTAAAGTGGGTGGAGCCAGTCTCCAGTGATGTCTGAGTGGGCGGAGCCTGTCTCCAGTGGTGTTAAAGTGGGTGGAGCCAGTCTCCAGTGATATTTGAGTGGGTGGAGTCAGTCTCCAGTGATGTCTGAGTGGGCGGAGCTTGTCTCCAGTGATGTTTGAGTGGGTGGAGTCAGTCTCCAGTGATGTCTGAGTGGGCGGAGCTTGTCTCCAGTGATGTTAAAGTGGGTGGAGCCAGTCTCCAGTGATGTTTGAGTGGGTGGAGTCTCATAGCAGTGACCTAAGGTGTGTCCTCTTGTCCTCAGGTCACCTGGACACCTCCGTTCTGGCTCTGGACTTCCTGTCTCTGGGTTTCAGGGAGTGTGTGACCGAAGTCTCCCGCTATCTGAGCACCATGGAGGGTCTGGACTCCTCTGACCCGCTTCACTCTCGCCTTCTCTCCCACCTCACCTCCCTGACGGCCGCCTGCCACCAACAGCCCCACCCCTTCCCTCACCTGTTCCACGCCCACCACTGGGTGGCGCTGCATCCTCTGCCCTATGGACTGACGGGCCTCGCGGTCTCACCGGACTCCGGGGGAGGAGATGGCGCCCCCCAGAGGCTGGTGGAGCTGCCGCAGCATAGCGTGACCTCCTCCCTCCTCTCAGCATCACTTCCTATCACTTTCCACAGAGGCTTCCCCCTCCTCCCACCTTCCTCCTTCACCTCCTCTAGCCCCAGTCCTCCCATCATCTCCTCCTCCTCCTCACAGCCCCCTCCCAGCAGCAGCAAGGCGTCCCGGCTGTGGGGCGCCGAGGTCGGAGCGTTCTGACCTTTTAACTGATGTTTGTGTTTTGAGCATTTCTGCTGCCGACACTCGACTCAAACAAACAACTAATCCAGAGAATCTGATGTTTTCTAGATTTGATTTACGTAATGTTCACCCTGTTGGATCAACACTAAATCCATGAGCCTGCTGCTGAAGCACACGTCGTTCCTCCAGAGAGGAGCCCGAGGACTGACAGCTCTCCCTTCATTCTACTATTATAAACTTTAGATACCAGAAGTAAACCTGCAGTCTGATGGAGACATCTGGACCCAGATCTCTGATAGAAGACGGAGCTGATCTTTGGGAGCTTTAGAAGTTAGAAGCTAAACTTTGAATTCAGTTCTGGATCTAACAGGAAGTCAGTGAAATGATGATAAAACTGTAGAAACCTGATCTCTCCTCCTGATTCTCATCAGACTCTGGCAGCAGCATCTGGATCTCTGCTGACTCATCGATTTAAAACCATAAGGTCAACTTTAAAATAACCTTTAAACTCTGGAGAGGAATTAAAACTACTAAAAGATTAAACTGTTCTGGTTTTGTTGCTCGTTTCTGAACTAAATGTAAGAGTTGAGATGAAGAAAATAAACTTCAGTCTGAATTCACTGAAAACGATGATCTGAGGTTTGCTGCTGAATAAAACCACTGGTATTGAATTCTTCACATCTTTATTGTGACTTTCTGATCCATCTCAAACCTTAAAGCTGCAGTCTGCTCATTTCAGCGAGAGGACTTGTTGAATCCTGTAAGGTTTTGAGGACAGAGGCTCAGTCGCTCTCTTTAATTTGACCGACGTCGGAGAGCACAACGACGATCTGTTCTGTACAGGGAAGCCAACAACAGAGTCCTCGTTCCACATGACGTCTCCCCCTTTTAACTGTTCTTGGTACTATTATGTGCAGGAACAGCACTCTCATTACTTGTAACAAGATAGAAAAACATTGTTTAGCAAACAAGACTGCAAAACCTTTCAAAGTCTTTTTTTTTCTAGCTGAGGACATGGGTAGACTGCCACAATCCCTCCAGATGGGACACGATTATTCTGTCCATCTCTGCTAGCTAACATACTTCCTGGACCAGCGCAGACCTGGGGAGGCAGACGGGTCTGGATCGACCGGTGCAAACCCAGCGTGGGTCGATCCAGACCCGTCTGCCTCCTCAGGTCCATCCACGCAAAGCATCAGGTCATAATCCCCAAAACCCTCAGAGAAGAACTGCATCCACACACGGGCCACATGGGCATTGGAAGGAGCAAGAACCATGCCGGTGACGTCCTCTTCTGTCCTGGAATGGGACAGAGTCAGTAAAAACCAAATAGAACGCCTGTACACAAACACAAAGAACCACTGATATCGTAGGCCATACCAGGAAGACCATGGCAGGTAGTAGGATCAGACCTGTTTCCATGGCGCTCAAAGGATTACATCGTCATCACGGACTACTACAGTTGCACGTTGACTGACAGCTGACAACGTGGAAACTTGAATTCTATTGGCTGAAAAAGTTCGCCAGTCAGAGAGACTTCAAAGGGGTCTCTAGGAGGACGGAGGGTCTTCATCAGAATGACGGGTGTTATAGATCATAGTTTAGATCTGAACTATCATTTAGAAAACTTTGATACATAACAAACTACTCCACCTAGTGGCTTTAAACCAGTGAGGTTCTGCACAAATCTGAATCAAACGGACCTCTAAGTGACTAAAACCTCCAACCATCAGCTGATCAGAGACAATAAAACAGGAAAACCAAATCAGAAACGGAATTTATTTTTAAATTAAAAACAAAAAGTATCAAGGTTCCAAAGGTCTGTACAGCGTTCAGGTCCAGACCAGAGCCTGGTTCAGGTCTAAACGGAGGATGAGGAGCAGGTCTGGGGTTAGGATGAAGACACAGAGGACAGGAGGTCATCTCCGAGTCTTGTGGGCCTCCAGCAGCTGGACCACCAGGCGGCTCTTCAGAGACGGCAGCTTGTTGCTGTAGTTCTGCTGCAGGACGGCCGACAGCTTCTGGCGGAGGATCCGGAGGCTCGGCAGGGTCCGGCAGTCCGGAACGTTCAGCAGGGTGTGGAAGAACTCCACCCACAGGTCTCCGTGAGGGTTCCTGTGGAGACAAGAACTCATGAGGGGCGGGGCCAGGTCTCACTAGGAGAAGAACAGACAGAACCTACCTCCTGAAGACTCCGTTTGTGGTCCAGACCCCGTCTCGCTGAGAGACCTGCATGTAGGTCCCAAAGAGCAGGCAGTACACCGTTCCTGCTACTCCAAAGTAATCCGTCTGAAACAGAAGACCCAGGACGAACCGTGAAGGACTGAACAGAACCAGGTGACTTCACGAGAACTGCAGGTCTGATGAACCGTCACCTGGTAGTTCCAGGGTCTCCCGCTCATCATCTCCGTACACTGGAAGCCTGACGTCAGACACCTGGAGGTGAAGGCGGTCCCGCGGGGGAACAGCGTCATGTCGACGCTCTGTCCCAGGTCGATGAGGACCACGCCGTGGTTCACGCTCTCTGGGTCAAAACGCTCGCTCTCCAGGAACCTGAAACAGACCCAAACCTGGGATCAGAGCTACAGAACGCCACGACCTTTGACCTGAACTTTATTCAACTCCTGAACATCTGGAACACATAAGTCTTTACAGTCAGACTAGAGAGAGAGAGACTGGTGGTTCAGTTACATCCTATCCCTCCAGCCCTGCTACCTGTCCCTGTGAGACATGGTGTCAGTCCGACAGGAAACACTGGTGTGTACCACTAGAGGGAGCTGGTGTGTACCACTAGAGGGAGCTGGTGTGTACCACTAGAGGGAGCTGGTGTGTACCACTAGAGGGAGCTGGTGTGTTACCACTAGAGGGAGCCGGTGTGTACCACTAGAGGGAGCCGGTGTGTACCACTAGAGGGAGCTGGTGTGTACCACTAGAGGGAGCTGGTGTGTACCACTAGAGGGAGCTGGTGTGTACCACTAGAGGGAGCCGGTGTGTACCACTAGAGGGAGGGAGCTGGTGTGTACCACTAGAGGGAGCTGGTGTGTTACCACTAGAGGGAGCTGGTGAGAGGGAGCTGGTGTGTACCACTAGAGGGAGCTGGTGTGTACCACTAGAGGGAGCCGGTGTGTACCACTGGAGGGAGCTGGTGTGTACCACTAGAGGGAGCTGGTGTGTACCACTAGAGGGAGCTGGTGTGTACCACTAGAGGGAGCTGGTGAGATGGAGCTGGTGTGTACCACTAGAGGGAGCTGGTGTGTACCACTAGAGGGAGGTGGTGTGTTACCACTAGAGGGAGCTGGTGTGTTACCACTAGAGGGAGCTGGTGTGTACCACTAGAGGGGGCTGGTGTGTTACCACTAGAGGGAGCGGGTGTGTACCACTAGAGGGAGCTGGTGAGAGGGAGCTGGTGTGTACCACTAGAGGGAGCTGGTGTGTACCACTAGAGGGAGCTGGTGAGAGGGAGCTGGTGTGTACCACTAGAGGGAGCTGGTGTGTTACCACTAGAGGGGGCTGGTGTGTTACCACTAGAGGGAGCTGATGTGTTACCACTAGAGGGAGCTGGTGTGTACCACTAGAGGGAGCTGGTGAGAGGGAGCTGGTGTGTACCACTAGAGGGAGCTGGTGTGTACCACTAGAGGGAGCTGGTGTGTACCACTAGAGGGAGCTGGTGTGTACCACTAGAGGGAGCTGGTGTGTTATCACTAGAGGGAGCTGGTGTGTACCACTAGAGGGAGCCGGTGTGTACCACTAGAGGGAGCTGGTGTGTTACCACTAGAGGGAGCTGGTGTGTTACCACTAGAGGGAGCTGGTGTGTACCACTAGAGGGAGCTGGTGTGTTACCACTAGAGGGAGCTGGTGAGAGGGAGCTGGTGTGTACCACTAGAGGGAGCTGGTGTGTACCACTAGAGGGAGCTGGTGTGTACCACTAGAGGGAGCTGGTGTGTTACCACTAGAGGGAGCTGGTGAGAGGGAGCTGGTGTGTACCACTAGAGGGAGCTGGTGTGTACCACTAGAGGGAGCTGGTGAGAGGGAGCTGGTGTGTACCACTAGAGGGCGCTGGTGTGTTACCACTAGAGGGAGCTGGTGTGTTACCACTAGAGGGAGCTGGTGTGTTACCACTAGAGGGAGCTGGTGTGTTACCACTAGAGGGAGCTGGTGTGTTACCACTAGAGGGAGCTGGTGTGTTACCACTAGAGGGAGCTGGTGTGTTACCACTAGAGGGAGCTGGTGTGTTACCACTAGAGGGAGCTGGTGTGTTACCACTAGAGGGAGCTGGTGTGTACCACTAGAGGGAGCTGGTGTGTACCACTAGAGGGAGCTGGTGAGAGGGAGCTGGTGTGTACCACTAGAGGGAGCTGGTGTGTACCACTAGAGGGAGCTGGTGTGTACCACTAGAGGGAGCTGGTGTGTACCACTAGAGGGAGCTGGTGTGTACCACTAGAGGGCGCTGGTGTGTTACCACTAGAGGGAGCTGGTGTGTTACCACTAGAGGGAGCTGGTGTGTTACCACTAGAGGGAGCTGATGTGTTACCACTAGAGGGAGCTGGTGTGTTACCACTAGAGGGAGCTGGTGTGTTACCACTAGAGGGAGCTGATGTGTTACCACTAGAGGGAGCTGGTGTGTTACCACTAGAGGGAGCTGGTGTGTACCACTAGAGGGAGCTGGTGAGAGGGAGCTGGTGTGTACCACTAGAGGGAGCTGGTGTGTTACCACTAGAGGGAGCTGGTGAGAGGGAGCTGATGTGTTACTACTAGAGGGAGCTGGTGTGTTACCACTAGAGGGAGCTGGTGTGTTACCACTAGAGGGAGCTGGTGTGTTACCACTAGAGGGCGCTGGTGTGTTACCACTAGAGGGAGCTGGTGTGTACCACTAGAGGGAGCTGGTGTGTACCACTAGAGGGAGCCGGTGTGTACCACTAGAGGGAGCCGGTGTGTACCACTAGAGGGCGGTGGTGTGAACCACTAGAGGGAGCCGGTGTGTACCACTAGAGGGCGGTGGTGTGTACCACTAGAGGGAGCTGGTGTGTACCACTAAAGGGAGCCGGTGTGTACCACTAGAGGGCGCTGGTGTGTACCACTAGAGGGAGCTGGTGAGAGGGAGCTGGTGTGTACCACTAGAGGGAGCTGGTGTGTTACCACTAGAGGGAGCTGGTGAGAGGGAGCTGGTGTGTACCACTAGAGGGAGCTGGTGTGTACCACTAGAGGGAGCTGGTGTGTACCACTAGAGGGAGCCGGTGTGTACCACTAGAGGGAGGGAGCTGGTGTGTACCACTAGAGGGAGCTGGTGAGAGGGAGCCGGTGTGTACCACTAGAGGGAGCCGGTGTGTTACCACTAGAGGGAGCCGGTGTGTACCACTAGAGGGCGGTGGTGTGAACCACTAGAGGGAGCCGGTGTGTACCACTAGAGGGCGGTGGTGTGTACCACTAGAGGGAGCTGGTGTGTACCACTAGAGGGAGCCGGTGTGTACCACTAGAGGGCGCTGGTGTGTACCACTAGAGGGAGCAGGTGTGTACCACTAGAGGGCGGTGGTGTGTACCACTAGAGGGAGCTGGTGTGTACCACTAGAGGGAGCCGGTGTGTACCACTAGAGGGAGCCGGTGTGTACCACTAGAGGGAGCCGGTGTACCAGTTTGAGAAGGAGCGTTTTAAAGGAGGCTACGCGAGTGATTCGTCGTACCTCTCTCCGAGCAGGAAGTTGTCGGGCTTGATGTCGGCGTGGACGATGTGCACAGCGTGCAGCTGCTCCACCATGTGCAGGATGCAGACGGCGAAGTAGAGGACGAGAGGCTGGGGCATCACTTTGTCACTCAGCGTTCGGTAAATGTTCACAACGTTCTGAAAATCAAGAAGGTCAGAGACAAATCTGAAGCACAAGGCCGAATGATCCCAGTGAGTCAAACCGTAACACCTGAGGGGTTTTAGCTGGTGGACTTTTTGTAAATATAGTCTGATAGAACAGAACTGTGCTGATTATGAGAACCCTTCTCTGAAAAGCACCATCAGACTAAAGGTTATGTGTGAAGCTCGTCTGAGCCTGTTACACGGACCAGCAGCGTGCCGTGGTTGTGAAGCTCTCCCAGCAGAACGCTGCCGTTGTGGAACAGGTGAGCCGAGCGGATGTTGCTGTACATGTGACGGAGGTCAGGCTGCAGCCGGGCGTCCAGACAGGTGTTGATGTAGAACTCCCAGGGATTGGCCGGTTTCTGGACCTGCAGTCGAGACAAACGGCACATTTTATGGACTTTAACCCTCACTGCAGACTTCCTGCATGAACTCGATTTATTTACAATATTCAGAAACTACAGACATAAAATCATGTGATCTGTCGTCACCAAGGACAGACAGTTAGTCCAGACCAAGACTGGTCCAACAAAGGAGAACCAGGATGCACACAAGAGAAGAGCCAGGTGTCCTGTTCCTGTCAGTAGGATGCTAACGCTAACAGTGGTACCTGACGGGTACTGTTAGCTAATGATGCTAACGCTAACAGTAGTACCTGATGGGCACTGTTAGCTAATGACGCTAACAGTGGTACCTGATGGGTACTGTTAGCTAATGATGCTAACGCTAACAGTAGTACCTGATGGGCACTGTTAGCTAATGACGCTAACAGTGGTACCTGATGGGTACTGTTAGTTAATGATGCTAACGCTAACAGTGGTACCCAACGGGCACTGTTAGCTAATGACGCTAACAGTGGTACCTGATGGGTACTGTTAGCTAATGATGCTAACGCTAACAGTGGTACCCGATGGGCACTGTTAGCTAATGACGCTAACGCTAACAGTGGTACCTGACGGGCACTGTTAGCTAATGACGCTAATGCTAACAGTGGTACCTGACGGGCACTGTTAGCTAATGACGCTAACAGTGGTACCTGATGGGCACTGTTAGCTAATGACGCTTACGCTAACAGTGGTACCTGATGGGCACTTTCAGCTAATGATGCTAATGCTAACAGTAGTACCTGACAGGCACTGTTAGCTAATGACGCTAACGCTAACAGTGGTACCTGACGGGCACTGTTAGCTAATGACGCTAACGCTAACAGTGGTACCTGATGGGCACTGTTAGCTAATGACGCTAACGCTAACAGTGGTACCTGATGGGCACTTTCAGCTAATGATGCTAAGGCTAACAGTTGTACCTGATGGGCACTGTTAGCTAATAATGCTAAGGCTAACAGTAGTACCTGATGGGCACTTCCAGCTAATGATGCTAATGCTAACAGTGGTACCTGATGGGCACTTCCAGCTAATGATGCTAAGGCTAACAGTAGTACCTGATGGGCACTTCCAGCTAATGATGCTAACGCTAACAGTAGTACCTGATGGGCACTTTCAGCTAATGATGCTACCTAACTGTAGCTCCTAACTCGCTGCAGAAATCCTTCATGAAGGCATTGCAATACGATAAGCTTTATTATACCCAGATCAAAATTTAATACAGAACTAAATCCAGTTTGGTTTCAGATCTCAGTCCAACCCAGCATCTGTGGGACATTCTGTGCAAACTGGTTAAATTCATGGAGGTTCCACCGCAGAACTTAAATGTCTGAAGCATCCAGACTGGAGCCAGAACCACAGATGTATAATGCCAACATTTTACAGCTGATTGGGGTTCCTGGAAGCCTGAAGTCACAGAACCCCCTAAACTTTCAGATCTCACCTTCAAAACCATCTTCTCTGAAGTCTCAGGGTCAGTCGCCTGGTAAACCGTCGCGAAGGCTCCTTCTCCGAGAACGCCGTCAACTCTGAGAGACGCCTTTCCTGTTGGGGAGAAACCATCTTGTTAGTGACTCCAGTACAGGTCAACACCAGTGTAGGTCCAGGACTGACCAGGACTTTGGTCTGGTCCGATAACTTCACGTGTTTAAACTGTTCAGAGAAAAATGTTAATGAAGCAGCTTCATTTGGAACCATCTGAGGAGTCTGATTTATGTTGTGGGAGCTTCAAACCACTTGTTGAAAAATTTCTATTAATTCATTTTCCTCCGTTTATCTGAGGTCAGATCACGAGGGAAACAGTCTGCCAGGCTTCCCTCTCCTCAGCCAGCTCCATCGGGGATCCTAAGGTGCTCCCAGGTCAGCCGAGGAACGTCCCTCCAGCCATTGTGTGTGTGTGTATGGTAGGACCACGCTGCAGCTTTAATGAGACGTCCGTGTCGCTCCATGCCCGCTGTAGACCTGTGGCCTCATTTATAAACTTTTAAACTAAGTGGTGTGGGTTTATCAGAACTTCAACCTGTTTGGTTCGTTTTACTGTCCGACTGGTGTTTTTGACGCTGTTGGGCTAAAACCTTCTCACTATAACCACTCAGTTTATTTGACACATAAATACTGCAGTGCTCCTGTCCTGTGAGACGTATCGTACTGATGGAGGTCCAAACAACCAGCGACGACTTACCCATGCTGATGGTGGTCTTCGGGCCGATTCTGGGGACGATACCCTGCCAGCTGAAGCAGCGGGGGTGAGCGCTGAGAGGCGGGTCCAGGCTGCGCAGCAGATCACAGATCAGTTTGTTGTCCCAGGGATCCGACACCAGCCACGGCTCAGAGCTCAGGCCTCGATCCGGACTGGTCATGGGTTCGTTTACCATGTTGACCTGCTCTGGGCTCATGGGCACGTCAGCACAGAGCGGCGGCTGCTCTGGACTCATAGGTATGTCCAGGACCTGCTCTGAGGTCGAGTCTGGCGCTTTGGGGTGACGGGGACTCAGAAACACGTCTAGGTCTTGTTCAGCAGCAGGCTCAGTACTTCTGCTCAGCCAGCTCTGTGTCGGAGCACACCCTGGAGTCATGGGAACCTTCTGGACCCGTTCTGGGCTGGTGGGCTGGTCCAAGTCCTCCAGGATCTGAAAAGGCTCACTTCTGGGTCTGTCTGAGCCCAGAGAGGCTGGTCTGGGCGGCGGCTGCTCCAGGCTGGTGTACGCCTCCCACCCAGGTCCAGCTGATCTGGAGGAGTCGGTCTGGTCCCTGAAGGAGAGCGCAGCAGGAGGAGGAGGCTGGACCATGGTGATGGAGGTCAGCCCGTCGCCCACAATGGTGCCCTGTCTCACTGAGGGGGGCAGCAGCTGGCCGAGGGCCGCCTCACAACCCTTATCGTCACTGGGACTCTGCTCTATGATGGGGCTGAAGGAAGTCAGACAGGTTAGGTCAAAGGTCACTAATAAAACCAGTAGAGAGAACAGAGCGGTTACCTGAGCTTCTTGGTCTGCCGTCTGATGAAGGGATCCTCATCGGCGTCTCGGCTGTCACAGTTCATCTCTGTAAAGAAAGACTTTAGAGTCCTGAGTGACTCGGAGGCTCGGCGGGCTCGAGTCAGCCCACGTACCTGGGTCCTGGAAGAAGTGGGTCCCAAAGGGGGTTTTGTGAGCGAAGGGGGTGGACACGAACTGGGCCAGCATGGCGAAGTCGGTGGTGTTGTTCGGACAAGCGGCCAGCGAGTTGAGCGGGTTGTAACGAGCTCCCCACATGGTGCTTTCATCAGACATCAGGTCCGAGGGCGTGTCCTGGAAAGACCTGGGACTCGTCACAAAGTCAAAGTAGAAACAGCTGGGCTCCTGCTGAGACGCTGCTTGACGGCCAGAGTGATGTCATCGCTCTGGTGACGTCACCACCCTGGTGACGAGTGGTGACATCACCAGAGCAGCGATGTCACCATAGTGACTTTTTTAAAAAGTAAACTTGAAACAAACCAAAAAATCTTTACGGTCAGATTAAGGACTAAAGTAGAAAGACATTTATAAAGACTAAATGTAAAAGTTCAAGGTTAAAACGGATAAACGTGGTTAACAGATGGACTGTGTTCTGGCCCCCGTCCTCAGCTGTCCACTCACGTTGGGTTTGTCCGCCTTCGGGACGCTGACTTCAGTCAGAGTTCTGACGGGTCTGGACTTCTCTGGAGCTGCAGATCTGAACAGAACCAAACAATGTTCCACACGTTAACCTGCAGCCGCTCACACAGCGTCACTCCTGATCCGGTTCTTTAGGGTTCTGTGTTACGGTGTGGGAACTCTCTGCTGCTGCCTACAGGACTTAGACATAAACAGCTGATCACGTAAACAAAAACAAACTGAATTTATAATGATGACCTAAACCTCCTACTTTCATCATGTTTTAGCTCTTAGTAGGGCTGGGTACCATTAAATATACTACTACTTTAACGATACCTGGTTTACGATACCAGTACCTTAACGATACTTTTTTCGATACCTATATGTATAATTCTTAGAGAAAATAAAGTACTTAACGTTTTTTTAATTAAACACAAAAAAAACACACTGTTTTATGGCATATTTATGCATCTATTATTATTATTATTAATCTCTGACCTGGGGAACTTCCTGTTAATAGAAACAGAAAGCTTTTATTGTCACTGTACTACAGGAGCTGCTCTCAGTATAAACCTGGGCTACAGAGTCATGTGATCATAATACACAGCGTGGTACAATTACTGCACATCAGACTGCATGTGAGGTGACTGGTGTATGTGTGAGGTGACTGGTGTATGTGTGAGGTGACTGGTGTATGTGTGCGTTCACGGTGCTGATGTGGGAAGAAGCTGTCCCTGGTGGACCTGTAGCGCCTCCCAGAGGTCAAACAGGTGTATTATTAAAACATTCAGGAGTGTCTTAATAAACACGTTGAGGTCACTTCCTCTCTGTGAGGTCACTTCCTCTCTGTGAGGTCACTTCCTCTCTGTGAGGTCACTTCCTCTCTGTGAGGTCACTTCCTCTCTGTGAGGTCACTTCCTCTCTGTGAGGTCACTTCCTCTCTGCTCAGGTCTTCCTGTGAAGATTCCCACTCCAACGATGTGGATGACAGATCTGTAACGGATACCTGAAGTTTTCCTTGTTGTCATCGTCCTGATAGATGGTGAAGGGGGTGGTGGTGGGGGGGGGCTTCACCAGCGAACAGACGGCTCCTGTAGCGATGACGGACACAACAGAAGACACAGACGCTTTGTAGAACGTCTCAACAGGAGAAACAACGTTTAAGGTTTGACTGGACGAGAGACCAAACGACTCCTGTCTACTGAGAGTCCTCCCACCTGGTCCAACGTCCTTCTGAGCAGCGTGGAGCTCCGATTGGCTGAACGGCTCCTCCATGAACGTCTGGGCCTGAAACATGTCCATGATCACACCTACAGGAAAAACCACCGGAACCATCAGACGTTCAATGAATCATCTCTGGAAAACCTCAAACCCCAACATCTGTAGATACCCGTCGTATCCATAGCAACGGTTCTGGGGTCAAACCCAGCTCAGCCACCTACAGAGGTTCTGTTCTAAACCGTGTCATCTGAAGGAAGCTCCCAGGAACTGATGAGGAATCAGATGAGCGTCGACTGATTCATGTTGGAAACATGTTCATTTTACCTGGAGACTAAAGGTTGGGAAACAAAGGCCGCGCTCACCCATCGCCTCTCGCGTGTTGACAGTGGGCGACGGCAGCACCTGGGAGGGCGTGGCCTGAACAAACCCCAGAGACGTGTTTGGCGTGATGTGAGACACGTTGGCCGCTCCTCCCTGTGACACTGAAAGACAAACACAGGTGTGAGGACGCCCGGGTGTAGCGAGAGGACCGGAGTCCCGCTGAACTCACCGTCCAGCTTCTCCTCAGGCTCAGCAGCAAGCGGACCTCCGTCTCTGAGGAGAAACAACACAGCGTCACGTTCCTCCGGAGAACAGACGCTTGTTCCCACGCAGCCTCGTTTAAAACCAGAGTATTATCTCAAAGTCAAGCACACATAAGAACTCTGCTTACAGATAGGTGGCGCTGTGCTCAGCAGGTCCACAGGAGACCTGATCCAGTCCCCCGTCATGCAGGACAGAGGGATGCTGGGAGACCTCCGAGCTCGGAGGATCGGGGACGGACTCCTGGACGAAGGCGGGGTCGGTGTGAAGCCTCAAGCTGAGAGAGCGCCGGCTGCTGGGACGGTCTGAGGGGCGAGGACGAGCGAAAACCACCTGAGGGAGGTTCAAGGCGGTCAGAGCTGGAGGAGGAGGAGGAGGAGGAAGAGGAGGAGGAGGAGGAGGAGGAGGAGGAGGAAGAAGAGGAA
>SSNR01000376.1:151736-177560 GCA_006937965.1 Callopanchax toddi | reverse complement strand
CAGACCTTCAAGAGCACTGCCGTATATGTCTGAATGGCTTATGTTATACTTTGATTTATTGAAACTGCCCCAAAAAACAGCTTCATCCAGCAGACATCTAAAAAAGCAACAACTCTGAGGTCATAAACATTTGGCTGCAGAAAAAAGTGAACTTCTGAACGAATGGTCGTAGAGGCTTGGCTAAGGGCTCTATGGAAAGGTCTCTCTGAGCTGAACACGACGGTCTAAAACTTGTGTCTCTACGATCTTCCATTGCAAGGCCAGAGGGCGCCAAAACCCAACTTTTTGCACCTTGTTAAGCACCATAACTCCACCCCTGAAGGTCGTACAGGGATGAAACACACATCAATAGAAAGGTCTCATTAAGATGTATAACATATGTGAGCCTCCTGTAGGTGGCACACTTACTTAGTTATGAACTAAAATTTCTGGGTTTTGCAGTGTAGTCTGAAAAAAAAACACAAGTTCCCTGAAAATGTTCCCCTTTGCTGAGACAAACCATGTTATTGTCTCCTCTGTCCAAAAAAACCCTCCAGAGATATAAGCCTGAGTTTTTAACCAAAAATTGTAATATACTGACCCTATTTTAAGGGTGTTTCTGTGAGGCCACACCCACCAAATTTTACACCACATACCAGACTCACACAGAGCTCCACTCAACCAAAATTTGCCCCCCTAGCTTTTTGTTTGGCCATATAAATGTTAAAAAGACTCTTAAACAAAGTTCTCCATTAATAATACATGGAAAACCACATAGTGGGCCTTTAAAGGCCTTCCTGAGGGGCCACACCCACCAAGGTTTACATGACATACTGTACCAGACTCACACAGAGCTCCACTCAGCCTAATTTCAGCCACAGGGGTTTTTGTTTGGCCATATAATTGGAAAAAAGACACTTGAGGAAAGTTTTCCATTGAATAAAATAGGAACACAAAATGTGCTTTTTAAAGACCTTCTGCGGTGGGGGTGGGGGAGACATGCCCACCAAGGTTTACACCACCAGGCTCACAGAGCTCAACTCAATCAAATTTCAGTTTTATGTATGTCGGAACAATCTAAAATGACACATGAAAATAGGCCTCCATTAATCATCTAGGCCAACAAACTACCATTTTGTTGTAGGGCAAAAAAAACAACCTAACCATGTTATGACCTGTCAAAGCCTATTTGTAATATGAGCTAGTAAATAATTATAAGCCATTAAGTTTCATTGTTCATAAATTTAGCCAGAAAATGTTTGTCCTTTTGTTTGAGTGTGGATTTATCGCTGATACTCTGTAAGAACCGCAGGGGTTCTTCATACAGCCTTTTCATAGTGTTACATTTTCTTATGCCAACACACATTTCCCCCCAGCTGCCTTCCAATCAAGGGACTTGCCCTGTGTTTGGCCATTTTAAATCTGTGAGCTTTGCCCCTTCAACTATTTGTAGCTCATCCATTCAACATATGTACGGTAGTCTTTCCAAAAGGCCCTACACACTCCCCATGATAAAATTCAAAATTTCCACAATGGTAAATTGGATAGGAAAAAACACACAAGTTAAAATTATAAAAACGTTTATTTCTAACAGAACAAATAATTTTACAGGCATTGTGTTAAATAAAGCACAAGTTCATTTCAAATGTACAGTACTATTCAAAAATAATAGCAGTATGCTTAAAAAGTTAAGTAAAATAAACATTTCTTACACCAGAGGCTCCCAACCCTGCTCCTCAAGGCCCTCTGTCCTACATGTTTTTGAAGTTTCTCTGCTCCAACACACCTGATTTAGATGAACAAGTCATTAACAGGCCTCTGCAGAACTTGATGACATGCTGAGCAGGTAATTCAGTCATTTGAATCAGGTGTGCAGGAGCAGTGAAATCTCTAAAACATGTACGACAGGGGGCATTGAGGAGCGGGGTTGGGAACCTCTGTCTTACACAATTATGAGAAGAACCATAGTTTTAGAGTCACATGCTCAGAGAAGACCAATGAGAGGGGTGAGTGAAAATGGTGGTTCAAGGTTAATGGTGAAAAGCAGAAAGCAAATAAGGCAGTCACAACAGCATATTGCAATTGTGTTAGTAAAGCTCCTTAGCTTAGGACAGTGCACTGTTAGGAGGAAACAATAATACTGATAACACTGACTGCTCCTGACATTAACTTCAACTTTGCCTACACTATTGTTCATGTTGTACCTGTACAGCACCAAATGCCACTTTAAAGCAGTATAAGCCTGGCAATATGGCATCAAGGAAAACCTTAATAACACACAGTAGAACTTCTAAGAGGAATAATGGCTCAATTAAGATGCTCTAGATAGAACCTTAATTAGGTTGTTTTTTCAAAGAACAACAATGCATGTTATTCTGAAACTTTATGATTTGTGTGAGATCATGACAGAGGGTGAGGAGATAAAGAGAAAATATAACGTTCAATCTTAAGATTTTTTTTCCTGCAAAAAATGTGTATCTGGTTTATAAAATTTGAATGTGATCTGCCAATTTTTTTTAGAGTTATGGGGTACACACACAGGATCTGCATGTTGACAAAGATATTTTGTAAACATTTTTAGTAAAGATTAATGCCTTTTTACAAAATATAGTTTAAGAAAACGTAGGCTCATATTACCGTATTTTCCTGACTATATGTCGCTCCGGAGTATGTCGCACTGGCCCAAAAATGCATAATAAAGAAGAAAAAAACATATATGTCGCACTAAGTCGCATTTTTGGAGGAAATTTTATTTAATAAAATCCAAGACCAAGAACGGGTATTTCATATTATTAGCTGTTTTCATAAAACAATGCCAGCAATTTGCCACAAAGCTGAGCCGGTATCTGGGAGCCCGTCGTTCATAAGGGTTCAGACGGCGCCGGTAAAGTTGTGCAATCATGTGCTTTTCACAAAAGATTACTCACTGGCGGTACAAAAGGGTTACGGGGGCGGTCTTCACGCTGTCAACGTGCAGGTTTACAGAGACGTGAGACAGAAGTAAACAGACAGGCTGCTGCTGCTGCTGCTCATAACACCAGAAGCACCTGGATCTCCGCTGAGTTACAAATGCGTAACAGCTGTCTGGTGTTTACCTGATTTTTAAAAACTTTTCCAGTCGGGGGTCAGCTCTCCTTTGCTACGTTATTAGCAATACCTCCCTCTGTTGCGATCTTCATTCACATGTCTGGTGCTGTGGTAATATTACAACTAAGCATGGTAGCTAATTGGTACACAGGCCTACAGCGCCATCTAGCGGTTTAAAAGCAGCATTAAAGTGAATAAAACGTGAAATTCTATACATTGGTGTATTGGTGTATTGGCAGGATCCGCCAAACTATGAAAAAAAAGTGCGACTTATAGTCCGGAAAATACGGTAAAAGCATACTCAGCACCAGGTAAACAATGTAGCTTTTAACATTTTTTTAAGCCTCTTAACAACGTATAACTCTTAACATAGTATAGCCATAAATATATTGTGGAGATGAAAAAATGAAATAAATCAATAAAGTAGTTGTCCCGCAGTTCTCTAAAAACTTCAGCCAATCCTATCATTCGGACCGAACAATCCAGCTGTCTGTCTGCTGCATTTCCGCATTGCTTGGATCCGCCATTAATCCGCCCGGAGACATATTGCAGTTGAACATCCCGGAAGTGAAAGGGAAAGTTAATGCCGGCGGTTGTGCTTCCATTTTAAGATAAAAATACTAGAGTCCCCCCAAAAAACACCTTTTCAGCTAGCAGAAAACTAAAAACGTTTGGAGGTGAAAAGAGGAAAAGCTGGGAGAATGTTCGATGATCTTATAACATGTCACCAGACATGTCAGAATCACTGTCAGAGTAATCTGAAAAGCCTCTGTGATNAAAACACATGCAAACCAGAAAGCATGCAAAAACAGAAAACACATGCAAACCAGAAAGCATGCAAAAACTAAAAACACATGCAAACCAGAAAGTATGCAAAAACTGAAAACACATGCAAACCAGAAAGCATGCAAAAACTGAAAACACATGCAAACCAAAAAGCATGCAAAAACTGAAAACACATGCAAACCAGAAAGCATGCAAAAACCCAAAACACAACGGAAGTGCTCCAGGACGCTAGGGGGCAGTGCAGAGCTCGATTTACAAGATAAACAGGAAGTTACCGGTACTTTAAAATTTGGAGTTGACCACTCTGGCTGACACAACTGGCTAAAATAGAGCTCTTAATTTGTCAAAACGTCAAATAAAATAGTAGAAGAAGACAAAGGTAGAGAGTGTAGGATGACCATAATTAGATTTTTGAAAAAGAGGACATTTGGCTCAGTCGTGAAACATTTTGATACTGTTTAATGAAAGAAGACTTAAACCTTTTTAATGTATGTAGTCTCTGTGTAGTTTTGAATAATAGTTATGTAACAACCTTATAGGCTTTCAAAAGTCAAACAAGTTAAACAAATTAATTTAACAGCTCAACAGGAGCTGGATTTGAACCTACAACCCCCAACAGCACAAACCAGAGACACAGCCACCACACCACCTCCAACTGAAAGTAATCAGCACAAAAATCATTTGATGTAGTGTTAAAGTTATATTGCAAAGGAAATACTGTGAACTGTTGTTTGTTCTGTCTATGAGAAGGACGTCACAATCAAAACGGACTGCTTCATTCGCACCAGTTACTTTAAGTACATGTCTATTTCCAGCAGAGGTCGCGTTAACTGGAAATTTTCCGTATTTGATGGGCACCGGTCATTCTGACAGGTGTGTGCGCGCGCCATCCCGTCCATCAGACCATCATTGGCTATCACTTAATTGTCCCCACTAATAATTGGAACCAAGGATGCAGAAATAGCGCTGCATCTCCACCACTGCAGCCCAGCAGACTGAGGTTCTGCAGAGCGCAGACCTGTGATCCACACGTCCTGCGCTCTGCAGCAGAAGAACCACAGGAAATGGTCCGCCAGAGCGCATCAGGTGTCAGACCTGATCTGCACAGAGCTGCACCTCACCTGATGCTGCGCAGCGCTCGACTCCGAATGGAGAGTTTTTAGAAATGTTTATATGATGACTGGCTGATCGACTAATTTAGAGTCTAATCCTATGGATTTATGTGCTAAATGGGCCCGGTGTTAGATCAATCAAGTAAATGAAACCGAGCGATCTGCAGCTTTTAAACAGGTTCTCCAAACCGTGACATCAGTGGAGGATGAAAAGATTAACAAACATGCAATAATATTTAAAAGTAATGAAATAATGCTACTGAAATAGTAATTATTATAATTTTTAAAATTAATAAGTGACGGTTAAAAACAGATTATGATCGGATTTTTAAAACCCTGTCAGTCAAATGACAGAAAAGAAAAAAGTCTAGCGCGACCTCTGATTTCCAGTGAAAAATGATAAAACCCATACATTTTCATTGATTTCTGAAACCCCCTGGATGCCCCAGACAGAAGGTGAAAAGTGAACATGTCAGGGAAAAGGAAAAAAGGACGTTTGATTAAATTACTTCCTGTTTATCTTGTAAATCGAGCTCTGCGCTGCCCTCTAGCGTCCTGGAGCACTTCCGTTGTGTTTTGGGTTTTTGCATGCTTTCTGGTTTGCATGTGTTTTCAGTTTTTGCATGCTTTCTGGTTTGCATGTGTTTTCAGTTTTTGCATGCTTTCTGGTTTGCATGTGTTTTCAGTTTTTGCATGCTTTCTGGTTTGCATGTGCTTTGGGTTTTGCATGTTTTCTGATTTGCATGTGTTTTGGGTTTTTGCATGTGTTTTTGTTATTTTGCATGTGTTTTCTGTTTTGCATGTGTTTTGTCTCTAGGGGCCACCGTAATTGTGACTCACTCCTTAAAACAAAGCCAGCAGATGAAAGAAACACATCACAGCTGGACCAGGACTAGCTGGTCCAGGTCCAGCTGGTCCTGGTCCAGGTCCAGCTGGTCCAGGTCCAGCTAGTCCTGGTCCAGCTGGTCCTGGTCCAGCTGGTCCAGCTGGTCCTGGTCCAGCTGGTCCTGGTCCAGCTGGTCCTGGTCCAGCTGGTCCAGGTCCAGCTAGTCCTGGTCCAGCTAGTCCTGGTCCTCCTGGTCCAGCTGGTCCTGGTCCAGCTAGTCCTGGTCCAGCTGGTCCTGGTCCAGCTAGTCCTGGTCCAGCTAGTCCTGGTCCTCCTGGTCCTGGTCCAGCTGGTCCTGGTCCAGCTAGTTCTGGTCCAGCTGGTCCTGGTCCAGCTGGTCCTGGTCCAGCTAGTTCTGGTCCAGCTGGTCCTGGTCCAGCTGGTCCTGGTCCAGCTAGTTCTGGTCCAGCTGGTCCTGGTCCAGCTAGTTCTGGTCCAGCTGGTCCTGGTCCAGCTGGTCCAGCTAGTTCTGGTCCAGCTGGTCCTGGTCCAGCTGGTCCTGGACCTGTTCTCTGACTCGGTTAAACAAGTCTTTATCTAACAGCTGATTGGTTGAGATCACATTCATCCCTGATCTGGAAACAGAACCCACTCCAGTTCTCTTCCCACCACCAGTTGCCATGGCGATACATCCTAGTGCTAGCTGAAGTCTTGAACGCGATGCTGAGACCTGACTGAGACATCCGGAGACGAAGCGGACCTTACAGACCCAACATGAAGGTGTGACTCACATGATGACCGTCCTGTTTGCAGGAGGGTTGGAAGGACAAACCAGCGCCACCTGCAGGAACAGACACAGTTAACGGTCTGAAGACCGGACCACCGTGTGACTAAACCACAGCTCTTCACCTTGTTCTGGTTCACAGGCTCAGAGGACATCTGATTGGTCAACTGGGAGTTCTGCAAAGGCAGCGGAGCTCCTGCGTGGTCAAATATCACATCACCGTCAGACAGGAACAAACTCACCGTTGAATGAAGAGGATGTGGGTCAGATCTTACCCGACGCCAGCAGCTGGGCTCTGGTTCTGCTCTGAAACTGCCTGCAGGTCAGAGGTCATGATTAGAGCAGTAACGCCCGGCCTCGGGGAGCTGGTTTACACCATTAGGGGCGTTAGGGAGCAGGATGTAAACCCTACAGCAGGGTGTTGATGGTTCTACAGTCTAACCCTGCTGCAGGAAGGATCTACGATAACGCTCCTTCCTGCATCAGGAGGCAGCAGCCTGTCGCTGAAGGAGCTCTCTGGTCAACCAGTTAGTAGGTTTAGGAGGAACCACTTCATCACACAGGGTCATGGAGGTCAGGACATGTCCCCCTTACCTTCATTTATAAACTCATTGATATCTTTGTCTAATCTCTAGATCTGTTTAAAGATCTGAAACATTTAAAGCTGCACTCAGCAGGTTACCTGTAGGCCAGCCTGCTCCGACACGCCACCGCTCGTTGTCTCAGTAACAACACAGAGCTAAACTCCAGCTGTAGAAACGTTCCCCCAGGTTTCTCCTCTTTCTACGTCCAAACGTTTTTAGCTTCCTGCAGCTGAAAAGGTGTGTCTCATTTTGGGACTCTGGTGTTTTCTCCTAAAACTGAAGCGCTAACAGCTGTTTCTGTCCTTCTCTCACTTCCTGGATGTTCTGCTGAAAAATGCTCCAGCAGCATTAATGGAGGATCCAAGCAGTGAGGAAGTGACAGACAGCCAGATTGTCCAATCCTATCGTTCTGTCCAAACGACAGGGTTGGCTGACGTTTTTAGAGAACTGCGAGACAACCACCTTATTGATTTCTTTGTTTGTTTGTTTTTTTTAATTGCTACAATATTGCGCACAAGGGGGCGACTGTGGCGCAGTGGCAAGAGAGATCACCTCCCATGTCAGAGAGCGTGGGTTCAAACCCCGGCCATGTGT
Organism: Callopanchax toddi; assembly: GCA_006937965.1. Taxonomy (NCBI): domain Eukaryota; kingdom Metazoa; phylum Chordata; class Actinopteri; order Cyprinodontiformes; family Nothobranchiidae; genus Callopanchax; species Callopanchax toddi. Next base: position 169,808 of record SSNR01000376.1, on the reverse strand, counting down.
CGAAGTATCTGAATCCCCCAACAACCGCCTCCTGAGCTGGCAGCCCACTGATCCTCCAAAGGGATCAATAAAGGATAAATTATTATTAATATTATATATTTATGGCTATACTATGTTAGAACGATGTTAAGAGGCATTGAAAAACCGTTAAAAGCTACATTGTTTACCAATCTACTAGCTTTAAATGTCAACATCAGACCATGTGACCCAGGACTGTGAAATAATAAAAACCTCCAGTGAGTTACTGAATCATCTCTGGAGTGTTTATGATTCGATCAGCTAACGGCCCGCCCTCAGAGGAAAACACTTTAAACCGGAGCGCGCGCGCGCCGTTCTTACCTGTACTCGTGGAGCAGGGCGTCGGTGGGCTGGGCCTGGTTTTCCAGAGCTTTCTGGTACACAGCATCAGCCTGCTCACTCATCCCCTTCTGCTCAAACCGCTGAGCCCACGCCACGTAGAGCGCGGCGGTCCTGGTGCCGACGCCCTTCCTGAACACCTGACTGTACATCTCGATGGGGTCCGAGTAGAAACTGGCCTGGAGGACACGATCAAAGTAAGAGACTGAACTGTACCTGCAGTCATGTGACAGGAGGTAGTCAGACTCACACATCTGATGCAGTGGTTGACGAATCTGATGTCATTCGCGTATCGATCCACGTTCAGGAACCTCTGGACGAGAGCCTCGAACACCAGCAGCATCCCGCCGCCCAAGGGAACGCTCTGCTCCAGGAACGCCACAAACCTACAGACAACGCAGCTCAAAGCTCGAGTGTCCATACAGGTCTCACAGGTCTGAGTGGAAGGCACTGGACTTGATCAGTCCGTGGCTTTCTAGTCTTAAAGTGAATTTTAGTCTAAATCAGCAACAAGACCAGGATCTGGGTCTCTGTTCAGGTCTGGTTTTAGGGACGGAGCTGAAGTCAGTCATTATGTCATTCAATGAAAAGAAACCTCTGTTTGATAAAAGACTCTGAATTGGGTTAGAGGACTTTAGTTTATCTGTACTTCTGCCTCAGGTCAGTAAACATCTGGACATAGAACTCCATCAGCGCCTCCTGAAGGACATTCTAACACGACAGTCCCTCTGAGGGCCACATCTGGCCCTGTCTCCAGACCTCCTTTATTCAGGAGTCAGCTTTGATTCAACTGGTATTTTCATCCTACAGAGCTCCTTTAAAAACAACAACAGTAGAAGCTCTGAGCCCTGGACCTGTCTGTTAGCATCAACATGAGACCCGGTCCGGTCTCAGAACCTGGACTCGGTTACTCTGGACTCAAACTAAGATCCTTTAAAAGCTTTAACCTTATTTAACGAAGCAAAAGTAAAGATAAAAACACTTTTCTAGATCAGGTCAAATATTCAGCTGTAAAAGAACCGAGTCCAGGTCCCGTAAACCTGATGACGTCATGACCGACCTGTCCCACGGATCCAGCGGGTCGTCTCCGGAGTACGAAGACAAGCTGTCTTCAAAACTCCTAAAGAAAGAGAAAACACTGGGTGAGGAGGAGGCGCCATGTTTGTTTAACATCTTCAGCCGGAAGCTAACAGTTAGCTTCGCTTTCTTCGACACTTACTTTAAACACGCGGCGAAATCCATCGAGCTCGATTTAAAACGTCCAGTAAGTAAAAGTAAAACTCAGTGAGTAAAGAACATAATAGTCGCTTCGAGAGGAGCTCCGCTGGCTGCCAGGGTTTTCCTCTAACGTTTGAAATTTCGCGCTCAGCCAATAGCAGCCAAAGCACAAGCCACGCCTCGTCACGTGACAGCTGGTTTTCTTCTCTGGCAGATTGCAAGGACTCGAAGGCGCATACCGCCACCTTACCCGTGCTGTTCAAATGGACCCTGACGTAGCTACGCCGGCGGCCATCTTGGGACCGCGAGCTGCCTCCTTTCATAACACTGGTGTCAATGGAGCATGTACTAATAAATACCTCTAACTTGATCAAATTTTAACCGATTTTCAAACGGTTTGCATTTTTAAAAATATCAGAGACTTGGCTGTGAATATGTAACAAAATATAACGATAATGGTCAGGAAATTCATAAATTGTAAAAGTATCATATCTCAAGTCTATACATAATACGGTTTGCAATAAAGTAAACCGTTTGTAAATCCGTTCGTTTTTCATCAAGTTCAGAGTGTTTTTAGTTAAATTAACGCTCACCGTCCATCTGCTGCCATAGAGAGCAGAACGTCAGCTCGCTGCTCCAAGATGGCCGCCGTGTAGCTACGCTGTTGAACCCCAGATGAGTCGTGTAGCCTTTATCTATGATATCTATGCATACTGCCACCTAGTGTACACGAGTGTCCACATCAGCTGGTTCCCTCAGTGCAGAAGGTCTCTCCTGGTCCTGGTCCTGGTCCTGGTCCTGGTCCTGGTCCTGAGTTCACCTCCCTCCTGTGTTCTGTACTCTGTTCTGTTCTTTTTCATATAGAACATCAGGACATCTGTTTCTGTGTCCACAGTGTTCCCTTTTTCCAGAACAAAGTGTTGTTCACTGCCCTGACTACACCCAGTAAATATATACTAATGTTACAGTGTACATGCTGAATAAAAACGATGATTATGACGAGTATTTGAGTTGCATACATCAGTATTCATATGTGGAACTCAATGAGGAAGATTTGTGTGAAAAATACATATTTATATCAGGTTAAAAATCTTTAAAATAAATAAAGATCTGACTGACAGATCAAACTATCTAAATGTTTATAATCATTACTTTTAGGGATGTTCCGATACCACTTTTTTCAAAACCGATCCGATACCGATACTTAAATCTGAGTACTCGCCGATACCGAGTACCGATACCGATACTTCTACCACACACAAAAATGCAACAAATTGGAATACAGGTTTTATTTTTTCTTCTCTGCTTTTTACAACAAATAACTGAGTTAGATAAAAATAAACTATATTAATAAAAATGATCACAAAACTAAAATATAAGGTGAAAAATAACCATTTTCTGTGATTTCACAGTGAAATTATTGCAGTTTTCCACATTTTAACCAAATAAAATGAACTATTTGGCACCATCTCCCACACTGTTCCTCTTTAGCTCAATAGCTCCCCCTAGTGTTCAATATAGGAAACTACAACAGAAATCACAAGTCACAGACAGTGAAGCCACTGGTATCGGTTCCTGGTATCGGGTAACTTTAACCGATACCGGTATCGGTATCGATACCAATACCAGTTAAAAGCTGGTTTATACCAGTATCGGTATCAGTGCATCCCTAATTACGTTCAAACTAGGCTATTTTACTTTAATTACAAAACAAAGTGAAACGATTAGAGAGATTTACTCAGTTGTAGTAGGAACAAAGAGAAAACGCTGTGATCCAGATGTTTGATGTTTTCGCTGTAAAACACCTTCATGCTTCATTAGAGGTTCAGCTTCACCTGCTGATGAGTCCTGTCAGATCTTTTCCTGCTACCTTATGGACTGACTCGACTCTCCCCTCTGATTTAACTACATTAAATTGTCATATCGTGTAAATCTGCGTGGGGAGAACCTGTAACATGACTTAAAGATTCCTTCCAGCAGCTGATTCAGTTTTTTGCATTGTGGGGAAACAAACAACCAGCAGATATGATGGAGGGATGTGATGGATGACTGAAGCCATCAGGATCATTTTATTTGATGAACCTTCTCTCAAAAGAATCAGCGTTGTGTGAACATGCAGCCAATCAAAGGCCTCGCCTCCCACTGGTCTGGGTCCCGGCTCCTGGGGTCAGCCTCTCCAGTCCCAGACTGTCTTCAGGCCTTTCCCCTAAACGCCTCCTCTGGGAGTGATGTGACCAAGAGATCCACCAGAAGTCTGATAATAAATCCTTCTCTTGGCGGTTGAGACTGTTTGTATCTGAGTGAAATCCAACCTGTCTGAGCGTCGTAATGGTTTCTGTTTCTACCAGTGGGAGCTTACTAGGCTTCCTTCTGGTTTCCTCACCACAGTGACGTGCTCGTTGTCGGGTGATGATGTGACTTTCTGCTGGATCATCAAGGTTCACTGACCTTTGATTATGGCTTCCTTCTGACCTCTCTGATAAAGCCAGAGTAGTGGAGTGAGTGAGTGACTGTTGTAAAGGTGGTCCATCACAGAACACCAGATGAAAACCTACTTTAACAGACCACATAGATCTCACTGAGCGTGTAGTGGTAACCTGAGCAACTGTGGAAGCGTTCAGGTCTGGACATATACTGTGTATAAGTATGTAAATATGCTGTACCTGTAGTATTTAGCAGAGATGACAGTAAACTTTACTCATTCTAAGTGAACTCTGGAGAAAACCAATCAACTAAAGGTCAAAGGTCAAATCCTAACCTCTCCCTGTCAGCGTTCAGTTCCAGTAAGCAGTGTCTGAGGTGGACTTTCAGCAGAGTCTGGATTTATGAAGAGCAGGTCAAAGGTCACGCTATCTTTTATCTGAACGTTACAGCTGATCCAGGAATGGGAGGTCGAAACAGGAAACAGCTGATCTCAAGTCGACTGGCAGCTGTTATGGAGAGGTAGTCATCACTTATTACTGTTGGTAAATAGGATCAGACCAGTGGACCAGATCTTCACCCTTCAGCGTCACAGAGTCCGCTCCTCCAAGTCTGAGGTCACGGTTCTAGACTGGAACCAGGTGGAATGTTTTCTCCAGGTTGGGAATGAGTTCCTGCCTCTAGTCGAGGAGGTCCAGTTGTTCTCTAGTGACGGTAGGATGGAGCAGCAGGTGGACCGATGGATCGGGGCTTCATCTTCAGTAATGAGGGTGATGTTCTGGTCTGGTGGAGAAGATGGAGCTCCCAGTTGACTGGAGTCCCTCACCTGGTCAGGAGATGTGGATCCTGACTGAAAGTCTGATTACAAACAGCTCAAATGGTCCAGCTGGGTTCAGGCTTAGAGAGGAGGTGAGGAGCTCAGAGTAGAGCTGCTCCTCCTCATATAAAGGAGTCAGCTGAGGTGGTTCAAGCATCTGATCAGGATACCTCCCTCTGGAGGTTCTCCAGGCTGGTCCCACTGGGAGGAGACCCCCAGGAAGACCCAGGACCCTCTGAAGGGACTCGTCGAGGCGCTGTGACATCATCAGTCTTGAAATGCGTCCTCATCCTACCCCTGAATTCGAACACACCAACACAGTCCTGTCCGTCCCCTTTTACCGTCCCTGTGCCACAAGGTGCTTCCATGATGGTTCCTACGGCTTTCACCAGCTACAGACCTCCATCTGCCCTGTTGGTGCCGGTCTGCTCTCTGTGAACTTTGACCCTTACAGCTCCTCTGATTTGTTGGTATTGGGTGATTTGAACTGGGATAGTTAATCTGCCTGATTCTGATTAAACCTCTCCCAGGCTGTAGGCTCCCTCTGATTTACCAGTAGGTCTGTAGATGATGGAACACACATCGAGTCATCAGATAACGTCTGCTATAAAACTTTAGTGAGCAGCCGTTTTACATGACCTGGAAACAGATCAGTGGTATAGAACCAGCTCCATTCCTACGGCTGAGGTCACATTTTAGACTCTTCTACTCTCCACAGACGTCTTATCTTCAAAAAGAGTCGGAATCAGTCCCTGGATTAACATTTAGATTTACTTCCAACACGTACATCACACAAAGAAAAGAAAGAATATTAATAATTGTTACGTCCCTTAAAAAGTCTAGGAGAACATAAAATATATAACCCAAGGGACTAACACAAAGAGCCAGATACAACAGGTGTCAATTTAAATAAAGAATGTTTTTATTAATAATGATGCTGGAAGAGGAACAGCTAAACCAAAAGAAATTCCCTATAATAAATACTAAACCAAAACCACCCAAAAGGGGAAAACACTAAGGAGAAATTAAAACACTCTTCAAAAGGGATAAGTAAACTAAAAGAGACCTCAAAGGCTTTAACCAAACTAAAGGAGACCAAAAGGGTTTTAACTAACTAAAGGAGACCTTTAAAAAGAGGTTATGAGAAAGACTAAATGAGGTAACAACTAAGTTTAAACAAAAAGCTACACTAAAACAAAGGTTATGCTCCAAAAGGGCTTTAACTAAATAACCTTCACAAACAAAAGTGCAGCTAAACTATCAATACAGGCTTCAGAACAACTAGAGATCAGCGCTAAGGGGGAAACAGCAAAGATCTGCTCCCCTGAGCTGTTGGTCAGCTCTGCCTTTTGTAGCTGTGGCTGATAGCTGATCAGCCACAGCTGTGAGGCTCCTCAGAGGGAGCAGCAAGGGGGCGGAGCAGCAGGCTGCAGACAGCGTCCTGGTGCAGGATGCAGGACCAAAATGGAGGGACACATAACACCCCCACCCTTAAAAGAAAAGAAAGAAAGTTAAATACAAAGATAAGCACAAAAACAAAGCTACATGTCGGTTTCTTTCTTTAATACTCGATAAGTAACAATAACTTGGCTGCAGCAGAAAAAGGTGAGCACACAGAATAGTCCTGGTCAACAGAGAGTCCCCGCTATTCTATTTAGGTTTTTGAAGCTAGCTAACTAGACCTAGTCTTCATGCAGGCAAGGAGTGGGCGGATTAAACACAAAATCCCAGCAAGGACAAGAGGTGGCCCATTGCCTCAGCCTGCCTCCCGACCTCCTGGAGTGTTCCCGAGATGATGGAGTGAACCACCAACACTAACCCCCATTCTGCAACACTATAGAAAAATAACAAACAGGACTCATCCGAAAAAGGATGAACCTCTTTACCTACAAGGGGAAACTCATTGGACTAACTCACCACTGCACGACACAAACCGGTCACTAAGAGACTTGGTCAGAGTCCTCAGAAGGAGAGCGGGACAGACAATCAGCCATCACATTCTCCACCCCTCTCTTATGCTGGATGTCAAGCTCGAAATCCTGCAAAAAGAGAGCCCAGCGCATCAAGCGCTGATTATGATTATACATTCTAGCCAAGAAAGTTAACGGATTGTGGTCCGTGAAAACAACGAGTGGACCTATTCCAGAGCCGACGTAGACGTGAAAATGTTGCAGAGCCAACAACAAAGCTAGAGTCTCTTTCTCTATGGTTGAATACCTAGCTTGGTAGGGAGTAAACTTCTTTGAAAAGTACGCAATGGGATGATCTAAGCCCTTTTCATCTTCCTGAAGAAGGACTGCACCAACGCCGATGTCACTGGCGTCGGTTTCTAGTTTAAAGGACCGAGAGTGATCAGGGGACCTTAACACAGGAGCACTGCTTAACAACTGCTTACAGGAGTCAAAGGCATGTTGAGCCTCATGGCTCCAAGAAAATGGCACCTTTGGGCTGAGTAGGTCAGTCAGTGGGTGCACCACAGTGGCAAAGTTTTTACAGAAACATCTGTAATAACCCACCATTCCAAGGAACCTTCTGAGTTCACGTCGGGTACGGGGACGAGGGAAAGCGGTAATTGACCGGACCTTGTCATCCATCATCCTCACAAACCCGTGTCCTACTTCTTTACCAAGATAAGAGACGGTGGCTTTGACAAAGTCACACTTTGCTAGGTTAACTGTGAGTTTAGCAGCCAATAACCGACTGAACAGCTCCTGTAAAGCTTTAAGGTGGTCCTCCCAAGATGAAGTGTGAACCACTATATCATCAAGATAAGCGCTACAGTTTTTCAGGCCAAGGGTTATATTGTTGATTAAGCGTTGGAATGTGGCAGGTGCATTACGCATGCCAAAAGGCATCACTGTGTACTGCAAGAAGTTGTCAGGAGTTACAAAAGCTGACACTTCTGAAGCAGTTAGGGTTAACGGCACTTGCCAATAACCCTTTAGCAGGTCTATCTTTGTAACAAAAGTGGCTCCTCCCACGCTATCTATACAGTCATCCACTCTAGGCAGTGGATAGGAGTCAGGTACTGTTACAGCATTGACTTTTCTATAATCTGTGATAAAACGCGGGGTACCATCAGGTTTTTTCTCGACTATACAGGGAGAGCTCCAGGGACTGAAACTAGGGATGGCTAAACCATTCTGCAATAAATAATCAGTTTCCTGAGCCATGAGACTACGTTTCGATGGGCTGGCACGATAAGGATGCTGTTTTATAGGTTTAGAGTTCTCAATGAGCACATCATGACTCAAAAGGTCAGTGCGATTTGGTGTATCTGTAAAAAGACACAAGTGGGTCCGTATAAGATCAGTCAAGTCATTCTTACATGATTTATCCAAGTGAGCGAGCACATCGTCCAAGTGAGCCAAGACCTGCGAGTTGTTTAAACGAGGGCTTACACAGTCAGACATGCTGGGTCTGACATCTTCCTCTGGGAGAGGGATGACAGCACCGGCTGCGCATACCAGTGAATCACCACGTTTCTCTGGTGGATCCTGAGGAGAGTGGTACAGTTTAAGCATGTTCACATGGCAAGCTCTGGTCTTTCTACGACGATGTGGTGTGAGAATGACATAGGTGGTGTCATTTAACCTGCTGCAGACCTCAAAAGGACCTTCAAACTGAGCAGACAAGGCATTGCCTGCTATAGGGTTCAGAACCAAAACCTTTTCACCAGCGCAGAACTCACGCCTCACAGCTTTTTTGTCAAAAACAGATTTCATGCCGCTTTGAGCAGCTTGCAAATGTTTACGGGCTAGTTTGTTTGCTTCCCGCAATCGAGACTGAAACATCTTTACGTACTTCTTCACATTGTTTTTCTTGGAAACAGCTGTATGCAACAGTCGCTCTTTGAGTGCCTTTAAAAGGACCTCTGGGGGTGTGACCAAAAACCAGCTGAGCTGGGCTAAACCCTAAGGACTCCTGAGGAGCTTCACGTGCTGCAAATAGCAGAAAAGGCACGCCTTCATCCCAGGAGCGACCTGTGCCAAAGCAGTACTTCTTCAGCATGCTTTTAAAGGTTTGATGCCAGCGTTCCAATACTCCCTGTGTTTCGGGGTGATAGGCAGAGGACATGATGTGCTGGATGCCTAGTGTTTTGGCTACATTTTTAAAAAGATCAGACTTGAAATTTGATCCTTGATCAGTCTGTAACACGCGTGGCAAACCGAAAAGAGAGAAGTAACCTGTCAGAGCACGGATCACAGATTTTGCAGTGATGGAGGAAAGGGGAATAGCCTCCGGAAAACGTGTAGCAGTACACATTATTGTTAAAAGAAATCTTTTTCCAGTTTTGGTACGAGGCAGAGGACCAACACAATCTACAACTACACAGTCAAACGGATCCCCAATCACAGGAATCGGGTGTAGAGGGGCAGGTGCAGGAACCTGATTTGGTTTTCCAGTGAGCTGACAGATATGACATCTTTTACAGAACTCAACAACATCTTTCTTTAGTCCTGGCCAAAAGAAGTTATCCAGAACGACTTGGTAGGTTTTACTTATTCCTAAGTGGCCGGACCACTGGCTTTCATGAGCCAAAGATAAGATCTTTGGTCTGTGTCTCTGAGGGACAACGATCTGTTTTATCTTGCCCCAAGGGGCTCCTTCAGCTTTTGGGTTTTCCCAACAGCGCATTAACACTCCGTTTTCAGTGAAATAGCTAGCGTTTTTAGTTTTTACATTTTTCTCAAGAAAACATTTTTCTAGTGTTCCGTCTGCTTTTTGTTCTTCCTCCAGTGTGGTGTATGAAAGCGGCAGTTCCTCCACCCGAGTAGACTCTGCAGCATCAGAATCAGGAGGGCTCACATCACTTTCTTGGTGTTCATGAGACACTTGGGGGTTTTGTTCATCAAAAAGACCTGAAACATCTAGAACAGCGTCCCTTTTAGCTTGTGCTCTGGTAACAACACAAGAAGGATAAATACCAGAGCTAGCACTCACACAAGGATTTAAAACAGTGGGAGTGTTCATCACCTGCAGAGGAGGGACTACAGCTCCTCCTGCTACATCATTTCCCAGCAATACAGCTACACCTGAAATGGGCAGCGAGGGACAGACAGCCATCTCAAAAGTGCCTTTTATTAGACCACAGTCTAAAATCACAGTATGTAGAGGGCGTGTGACATTTTCACAGTCAATCCCTTTTAACAGAACAGAGACTCCACTGGAGCTTGACTCACCAAAAGGGAGGACACTCTCCAAAATAAGTGTCTGAGAAGCTCCTGTGTCACGCAGTATCTGGACTGGGACAGGAGCAGCTTCACCTTCAGACAGGGTTACAGATCCCTGGAACACAAATGGACTAAAACACTTGTCAATGACAACCTTTTCATTTACTTGAGATTGTTTTTGTTTTTGTGTTAAAAGCCCAACTTCACGGGGTGGTGACTCCTTTTTGTTGTTCTTATGCTTTAATGAAAAGCATTCCTTAATAGTGTGTCCCACCTTGTGACAGTAGAAACACCTAGGTTGAGTCACATGCACTGGAGGTGCAGGAGCTGGTCTCCCCACAGGGAGGCGCCTCACATCCCTCTGACTGCTCTCTGTGCTGATGCGGTGTGTGAGAGAAAACTCATCTGCAAGCAGAGCTGCAGAAGACAAAGTTGTTACTTTCTGTTCGTTTAAGTAAAGAACCACACGTTCTGGCAAACACCTTTTAAAGTCCTCAAGCAGGACTAGCTCTTTTAAACCATTAAATGTAGTGATTTTTGAAGCAGAAACCCATTTTTCAAACAAACATTTTTCTCGAGAAAATTCAACATAAGTTTGTTCTGCTGTTTTACTTTTAAGTGCCCTGAATTTCTGGCGATAAGCCTCTGGAACTAACTCATAAGCATGTAAAATGGCAGTTTTCACACACTCATAATCCAGACTATCTTGCACAGAAAGAGAAGAGATTACCTCTTGAGCCTTTCCACTCAGCTTGCACTGCAGCAGCAGAGACCACACCTCACGGGGCCAATCCAGGGCAGTCGCAATCCGCTCAAAGGCAGGAAAATAACTGTCCACCTCAGCTTCTCGGAAGGGGGGCATCAACATAATGCACTTACTAACATCACGTTTCCCTGGATCGTCAGCTGTAGTCTTTTTCTCATCTTTAGGGGTTTCTTTGGGCACTGAAGCCCGACACTCGAGCTTGAGTCTTCTTAGCTTGACCTTGGTATCGGCCTCAATTTCCAGCCGTCTGATTTCAATTTCCATCTCCATCTGTCTGGTCTGTGTCTTTTCTTCAGCCTCATGTTTCAGGCGGGCCAACCTGAGTTGCAGTCTAGCACTCTCATGTGAGCCTTTTCCGGAGCTGGGGGAGAAAAGTTCATGAGGAGGAGGCTTTATAGATGGAGGTGTCTTACCCCCTCCAGTGTCCAGAACAGCTCCCTCTGACGTCTGTGGGAGAACCGCAGCTCCTTCACCATCTTCCTTCTCCTCAGCTGACTCCTCTGGCTCCACTTGAACAGGCAGCAACTTTAATTGCTCCATGGTGGTGGTGATCTTCTCCTGAAGGTCCTTCTTCAGCATTAGTTGTGCCCCTGAAATGCCGAAGTGTCCAGCCACCTCCACCAAATCACTCTTGCGACTTTCCTCAATTTGCCTCCGAGAGGGTGCCTCCAAAAACTCCTTTAGATTAAACATATTGGTCTCCAAACCAAACAACCAAAAACCAGCAATCACAGACACCTGTGCTCCAAACGAGCTCTAAAACACTAAACAGCAACAACAAAAATAAGTTGAACAAATCAAATACTTACAGTTACTGCAAGGGGTTGTGGGTTAATTATCCCGGACGAGCCCCCATTATGTTACGTCCCTTAAAAAGTCTAGGAGAACATAAAATATATAACCCAAGGGACTAACACAAAGAGCCAGATACAACAGGTGTCAATTTAAATAAAGAATGTTTTTATTAATAATGATGCTGGAAGAGGAACAGCTAAACCAAAAGAAATTCCCTATAATAAATACTAAACCAAAACCACCCAAAAGGGGAAAACACTAAGGAGAAATTAAAACACTCTTCAAAAGGGATAAGTAAACTAAAAGAGACCACAAAGGCTATAACCAAACTAAAGGAGACCAAAAGGGTTTTAAATAACTAAAGGAGACCTTTAAAAAGAGGTTATGAGAAGGACTAAATGAGGTAGCAACTACCGTAATTTCCGGGCTATAAGGCGCACCTGAATATAAGCCGCAGCAGCCAAATTTGGGGGAAATTGCAGATTTGTCCACACATAAGCCGCACCTAACTATAAGCCGCGGGTGTTTTAATGTTTAATTACCATATGTATGTGTGTGTGGGAGGCCACTTAGAGGCTACTCTCACACCCACATACCTTTGTCTGTTTGTATGTGAATACGGTTGTTGTCTGCTCTGAGGACACAGCCTACTGTTCGTATGTAAATGTTTTACCACCTTGGGCAGCTACTGATTGCTGCTTGAACTGAGAGAAAGCCGGAGCGGCCCAACCGGTTCCAGCAGCACTAGCTGGCCTCACTGTTCCTTAATGTTTAATTACTCTATATATGAGTTCCTGCTACCACAGAGGGGATTGTTGGGACAGAGATGACTGTTTGGGAACTATTGTATCAAAAATAAGCAGCCTACCGTGTCATCGTCTTCCTCCTCCTGCGTACTAAAACCACCAAAATCCTCATCGTCAGTGTCAGAAATGAACAGGTCCAGAATCGCCCCCTCAGCCAGTCTCTCTCCTTTGTTGTCCCTCTAAAAACCAATAAAATCCTCTTCCTCAGTTTCGGAGTAAAACAGCCTCCAAACAAGGGCTCCATAAGCTATTGCGTAATCCTCTTCTATGGCCGCGCGTCGCGTTTGTGCATGCGCACGTAATGAACGTGACTGCGAGGTAAACGCACGTACGTAAAACACGCAAAAGCTTTGTGAATCGCGGTCACGTAAATTACGTGCGCATGCGCAAACGCGACACACGGCCATAGAAGTGGATTGCGCAATAGCTGATTGAGCCGTTCGGAGGCTGTTTGATTCAGACACTGACAAAGAGGAAGAGGATTTTATTGGTTTTCAGAGCGACAACAAAGGAGAGAGACTGGCTGATGAGGCGATTCTGGGCCTGTTCGTTTCTGACACTGACAAAGAGGATTTTGATGGTTTTAGCACGCAGGAGGAGGAAGACATAACAAGGTAGGCTGCTTATTTTGATACAGCAGTTCCCAAACAGTCATCTCTTACTCTTCATCATCATCACGCAGCAGTCCAGTTTTTCAAAACATACTTTGTTGTGCGCTGGTGCTTTGATAGCGCCCCCTTGGTAGCCGTTAGCTGAGCCACAGATAAGCCGCACCGTTGTTTAAGGCGCAGGGTCCAAAGCAAGGGAAAAAAGTAGCGGCTTATAGTCCGGAAATTACGGTAAGTTTAAACAAAAAGCTACACTAAAACAAAGGTTATGCTCCAAAAGGGCTTTAACTAAATAACCTTCACAAACAAAAGTGCAGCTAAACTATCAATACAGGCTTCAGAACAACTAGAGATCAGCACTAAGGGGGAAACAGCAAAGATCTGCTCCCCTGAGCTGTTGGTCAGCTCTGCCTTTTGTAGCTGTGGCTGATAGCTGATCAGCCACAGCTGTGAGGCTCCTCAGAGGGAGCAGCAAGGGGGCGGAGCAGCAGGCTGCAGACAGCGTCCTGGTGCAGGATGCAGGACCAAAATGGAGGGACACATAACAATAATTCATAAGGTGCATGAATCATGAAAATGAAGGTGTTCAAAAAAGTAGGTTGAAGCAAAGCTTACATGGTCCTACTCCTGTTTGCACAGTTCAGTGAGTCCACCTAGCCGGAGTCCTCCTGAGCCGTTAGACTAACACGGACTCATAGAACAACTAGGAACAAGGGTTTGCACCTGAACACATGTAGACTCATTAAAATGTACAAGAAACAATATATGACCCTAACACACACTCATTCCTAAACAATGCATCTACATCCATCCATCCCTCCCTCCATCCATATACACACCTATATAAACACCAACATAGACAACACTGAAGATCTGGTCGTCTAAAACATCAGTCTTGGGATAAAGTAGACATTCCTGATCTGTAAGAACAGACGTACCCAGCCAATCAAACCTGACTCTGACCCCAAAACCTTCTGTCAGACTTTGATCTATGGAGAATACCAACATGTGCTCAACATTTACTGAATGCTAACACATCTGAGGACATGGTTTCAGATAAAAATACTATGGTAAATGACTTTAATCAACACATAATCAAGACTTGCTGCTGCGTCCCCCGTTCCTAGATAAGGGCACTGATTCCCTCTCCCCAACAACTCCTGTTTTTCCATTCGACTGTTGCAGGAACGAGTTACTTCAGGAGCTACTCAGGTTACACCCTCATAAATCAGCTGGGAACCCTCAACCCCTACTGTCTGAAATGAACAGCACCTATTACTCATATTATTTATCTGTCCCTACAGACCGGTGGATTCTCACAGAACTGGAAATCTGCATCTATCCGTCCTGGGGTGATGGTTTAGACCAGGGGTCAATTAAATCTCCAGGCAGGGCCTTCTCCATGGACATGCTGTCTCCCCAAGGGTTGAGTTCCAGACCACACATGGTTTAGGATGGTTTTGTTTTTTTGTAACTATGGCAGCCTCTCGATGGGACTGGGACCTGGATTTGCTGCCAACTGGTTCTGGATCGCAGCCCGCCTGTTAGTGACCTCTGGTTTGAACCCATCCCTATAGGCCCAACTCTATCTTGTCTTTTCTCCAAAGTCATTGAACAGTTAGTCAACAAACAGCCTAACCCTAAACCGGTCCTGGGGGTGTCTCCGCAACACTTCAAGTGTTAAACGATATCATCTGGACCATCGACACTAAGGGCTTTTTGTTGACTTGGCTAAAACCTTTGACTCTGTAGACCAGGGGTCACCAGCCTTTGTGAAGCTGAGGGCTACTTCATGGGTACTGATCCACGTAAAGGGCTACCAGGTTGATACAATAGTTATCTGTAAACTAGAATAGGTCAGAATTAAACTCATTTCATGTATAATAAACATATACTTATTTTAAATTGTAGTATTTAAATCTATATTAATGCATTTGTGAAAAAGATAGCAGAAGCTTTATATTTCACTTTATTATAGACTTGTGCTATCTGGAGAAAAGGCCTGTGGGCACCTTGTATGGTTCCTGGGGGCACCAGATTGGTGACCCCTGCTGTAGACCGGTGGTTCCCAACCCTGCTCCTCAAAGCCCCCTGTCCTACATGCTTTTGAAGTTTCTCTGCTCCAACACACCTGATTTGGATGAACAAGTCATTAACAGGCCTCTGCAGAACTTGACTTGCTGAGCAGGTAATTCAGTCATTTGAATCAGGTGTGCAGGAGCAGGGATACCTCTAAAACATGTAGGACTGTGGGCCTTGAGGAGCAGGGTTGGTGCCTCCTGCTGTAGACCATATCAGCAGCTCAGATAGAGGACTTTCTCAGTCATCCCTATCATGGTTCAGATGTTTTACCTCCGGCTGTATGCTAACGGTCACAGGGTTCCTAGTCTGCTCCTCAGGGCACCATATGAGGTCCAACCCTATTCAAAACCTGCACTAGCATTGGTTCTGCTGTTGAAAGTTCTCATATCCACTTATATGCTGATGACACCATTTTCTACACATGCAGTTCTTTGAAAACTGCTTTGACCTCTAAGAGTCTTCAATATACCTTCTCTTTTGTCTAAACACATAAAACTAAGCTCATGATTTTCAGCTGTAGCCTGCCTCCACCCATCTGTTGTCCCCGCATGTCCTCCCTGGATGGTTCAGTGCTACAACAGTTCCTATAGGTGTCTGGCTTGGGAGCACACTATCCTTTACATCAATACATAAAAGTCAAGAATTAGTTTCCTGTACCGCGACATTCCTCAGAGCAAACCCTGGTCAAAGTGACAGTCCTTCCCATCTTAGATTATGGTGACATCATCTATAGGACTGCGTCTAAAAACTCCATAATTGTGATGTCATTCATCCCCCTGGTTAGTCAGGATGTATTGTCATTGGTTCCCATTTCACCACTCATCCCTGATCTGGACTCACCTCTGACATCTACATAAACACTGAGTTTTAGGATTTCTCTCTACATGTTGTCTGTGAGCATGTTTTTAATAGTTGAAGACTTTTCATACGTTTGTTTTTCTTCATTCTGATCTGGCTGCTGCCTCTTGACCAGGTCGTCGTTTTAATGAGAACCGGTTCTCCATCGACTCACCTGGTTCAATAAAAATAAAATGTAAATCATCTGGCTGTAGATGAAACCTTAAAAACAACAATCACAGCTGTATTTGAATAATGAATGTATTCTTTTGTTAATACCTTATTCTCATCAACAGTTCAGTTACAGTAAAATCAGGTGTAAAAAAGGACACGTTTACATTGAAATCATATTATTACTAATGAGGAATCAGAAACATGAATAAGGAATATCAACCAGATTAGACATGAATTCATTTCCCCCACAGACTGGCCCACATTTAGTCTAAACCAAGGCTTTTACGTTGTACAGTAAGAACACAAAATCACTTTTTATAACAAAAAATCTCTATAACAATGTCTCATAAGCCTAGAAAATATTTATGTTAAAGTCATTAAATCATCCTGTATGAGAAAAGTGGATTCAAAACACAAAAATTTAAAAAGATCTGTGAAGACATCTATGCTGTTTGCTCTACAGCCGGACAGGACACGGGGTTAAAAAAAAAGAGATCTGTGAAGTTTAATGCCAGCAGCGTTACTCATGATTAACACATAAACAAAGGTCACTATGGAGGCAGCTTCATTAACACATAGACGAGATGTAAAGGTCACTACAGAGGCTGCTTCATTAACACATAGACGTTATTTAAAGGTCACTACAGAGGCTGCTTCATTAACACATGGACGTTATTTAAAGGTCACTACAGAGGCTGCTTCATTAACACATAGACGAGATGTAAAGGTCACTACAGAGGCTGCTTCATTAACACATGGACGTTATTTAAAGGTCACTACGGAGGCTGCTTCATTAACACATGGACGTTATTTAAAGGTCACTACAGAGGCTGCTTCATTAACACATAGACGTTATTTAAAGGTCATTACAGAGGCTGCTTCATTAACACATGGACGTTATTTAAAGGTCACTATGGAGGCTGCTTCATTAACACATGGACGTTATTTAAAGGTCATTACAGAGGCTGCTTCATTAACACATGGACGAGATGTAAAGGTCATTACAGAGGCTGCTTCATTAACACATGGACGTTATTTAAAGGTCACTACAGAGGCTGCTTCATTAACACATGGACATTATTTAAAGGTCACTATGGAGGCTGCTTCATTAACACATGGACGTTATTTAAAGGTCATTACAGAGGCAGCTTCATTAACACATGGACGTGATTTAAAGGTCATTACAGAGGCTGCTTCATTAACACATGGACGTTATTAAAAGGTCACTACAGAGGCTGCTTCATTAACACATAGACGTTATTTAAAGGTCATTACAGAGGCTGCTTCATTAACACATGGACGTTATTTAAAGGTCACTATGGAGGCTGCTTCATTAACACATAGACTTTATTTAAAGGTCATTACAGAGGCTGCTTCATTAACACATGGACGTTATTTAAAGGTCACTATGGAGGCTGCTTCATTAACACATAGACGTTATTTAAAGGTCATTACAGAGGCTGCTTCATTAACACATAGACGAGATGTAAAGGTCACTACAGAGGCTGCTTCATTAACACATAGACTTTATTTAAAGGTCATTACAGAGGCTGCTTCATTAACACATAGACGAGATGTAAAGGTCATTACAGAGGCTGCTTCATTAACACATAGACTTTATTTAAAGGTCATTACAGAGGCTGCTTCATTAACACATGGACGTTATTTAAAGGTCACTACAGAGGCTGCTTCATTAACACATGGACGTTATTTAAAGGTCATTACAGAGGCTGCTTCATTAACACATAGACGAGATGTAAAGGTCATTACAGAGGCTGCTTCATTAACACACAGACTTTATTTAAAGGTCATTACAGAGGCTGCTTCATTAACACATAGACTTTATTTAAAGGACATTACAGAGGCTGCTTCATTAACACATGGACGTTATTTAAAGGTCACTACAGAGGCTGCTTCATTAACACATAGACGTTATTTAAAGGTCACTATGGAGGCTGCTTCATTAACACATGGACGTTATTTAAAGGTCACTACAGAGGCTGCTTCATTAACACAT
>SSNR01000376.1:127904-142064 GCA_006937965.1 Callopanchax toddi | reverse complement strand
GTTAAAGTGAATAAAACATGTGAAATTCTATACATTGGTGTATAAGTCGCAGGATCCGCCAAACTATGAAAAAAAAGTGCGACTTATAGTCCGGAAAATACGGTAAAAGCATACTCAGCACCAGGTAAACAATGTAGCTTTTAACATTTTTTTTAAGCCTCTTAACAACGTTCTAACATAGTATAGCCATAAATATATTGTGGAGATGAAAAAACGAAATAAATCAATAAAGTAGTTGTCCCGCAGTTCTCTAAAAACTTCAGCCAATCCTATCATTCGGACCGAACAATCCAGCTGTCTGTCTGCTGCATTTCCGCATTGCTTGGATCCGCCATTAATCCGCCCGGAGACATATTGCAGTTGAACATCCCGGAAGTGAAAGGGAAAGTTAATGCCGGCGGTTGTGCTTCCATTTTAAGATAAAAATACTAGAGTCCCCCCAAAAAACACCTTTTCAGCTAGCAGAAAACTAAAAACGTTTGGAGGTGAAAAGAGGAAAAGCTGGGAGAATGTTCGATGATCTTATAACATGTCACCAGACATGTCAGAATCACTGTCAGAGTAATCTGAAAAGCCTCTGTGATCGCTAAGGATGTCGCTGTTTCTTCTGGCCTCTGCTTTAATGAAGACTTAGCAGCTCCTCACGTCTTTCACTGCTTTCCTGGTGTTCTGCCGTTTCTTCAGTAGCAGGCTTGGAAGACGTCCTAACACCTCCTCATGTAGGCACCACAGTGAATCTTCTGTACCTGGCAGAAAAACATATTAGTAACCCTGTCATACGTAATATTCACATTAGGCTTGATAATATACTTTGAAGAGTACCATTTGAAACTTCATCAGAAAGCTCCTTCAGGGAATCCATGTGATGCAGAAGATACTTCCAGTGTTGATTTATCTCTGCCACGAGAATCTCCTCCTCTTGCAGTAAGGTCAAAGGCTCTTCTTTTTGTCCTGAGATCTATGGAGCCTGCATTCAATTAAAAATACAAATTAAAATTATGACCAAAACATTTGGATTAAAATGTGTTTGTGCAATAAAGCTGTTAGGGCACAAACACACTGCACATGTCACAACAAGCTATACAACATGCTCCTTGAAAATAGATTGCCAACAGTTTTTTAAAGTAAGGTTTGAGCCACAATATGTCCTGATATATGTGCAAATCACTGGAAAATATGGTTAAATTAACAAAAGAGTACCAGTTTGCTTGACAGACTGGAAAACTTGTCTGACCTGAAATCCTTTTTTATATAAATATTGTAAAAATTACAGTATAATAAATGTGTTTAAACAACTTTTTAAATAGTACAATTTTCAGTGTAATAAATGTAGGCTACAGGTGAAACATGATGATTATGGCTTACATCTCATGAAAACCCCAAGTTCAAAATCTGAGAAAATTAAAAAATTACATGAAATCAATAAAACAATAACTTTAAATAGAGAAATGTTGGACCTCTGAAAAGTATAATCATGCATATGTACTCAGTACTTGGTTGGGGCCCCTTTTGCATGAATTACTGCCTCAATGTGGCATGGCATGGATTAGGGGTGGGCGGTATAAATGGTATATGGTAGAAACCAGGGTTTCCGCTACATGTAATTTATCGTGGCGCACCGCCACGGTTAATTAAAAGTCGCCACACCTTCAGTATGAAGTTTAAACAAACAATATGGAAAATATATAGCCTATATTTGCGCACTCAGGGCTCTAGAGTGCGACCATTTTGGTTGCAAATGCGACCTAATTTCCCAAAGATGCAACTAAAATTATCCCAGGTCGCTCCGGGATGACCGAGGATTTTCCTCTAGAACCGGTGCGGGTCAAAAAAAAAAACTCAGTGACTCTGCAGATCTCCATGTGGTTCAACAACAGACACACATTAAACCAGGGATACTAAAATATAAATCTTAAAGAGCATATTTTAAGTTAGACACTCCCTTAAACAAATGTTTAGAGAAATATAATAGAAACTTTTTCTGAATAAAAATTTACACAAATTCAGCTTATTTAGGCTCTTGGATTCGTTTTTGTGAGAATTGTCAATTTTTTCACCAAACCGGAAGTGACGACAGTTCAGGGAGACCGTTCGTTCCCTATATAGAAAACTGATCCACTGATCACTGCTTGTGACGAGCAAAACAAACCCCCAGAGTGCCGTTATTTTATTATTTTATTACTATAGTGAGAAGTTATTTTGTTAAGATAAAAAAAAAAAAAAGATAAAAACAATCAGTCCTGTAAGGCTGTACCCTGTCGGTCCAGCTGTAGACCGTGACCCACCTCCTCACTTGGGTCTGGGTAAAATACCAGCGTTTAGCACCAGGTTTTTGATCATCAGAGCTCCAAACATTGAGCTGCGTTTAGGTGGATTGTTAAGAAATGAAAGAGTTTATAAAAAGTTTCACAGGATGCAGCTAAACGGTTCGAGGCTGACCGAAACAGTGTCGGGTCAGGCTGGAAACCCCGCTGGGAATCCCCTCTTGGGAGCGAACGGGAAGCCCCTCTGGAGAGCATCGCCGCATGGATTTACTGTACCCCGCCAGCCAGGTGAGGGTCAGACACCTGAAGGAAATGCTCTCATGAAATCGCTGATCGGTACCGAACTACGACCCACCACGAACCGTACCAAACCTGGCATGGAAACGAGACTCAAGTCTCCCCGTTAGCTCCTGTTAGCTGCTGCATGCTAACAGCGGTTAGCTCTTGTTAGCTGCTGCGTGCTAACAGCGGTTCCGGTGAATGGATCGAAGTAACGGCGCATGTTTAGAGTCACACTGAATGTTTTTCGTCGGTATGTGGGACTCCATCACATCCAGTCCTGGACTAGACCAGGACCGCCGGGGTTTTTCGTCTCCAAACAGAAGTCACCNGGTTACTCGGTCACCCATCATGACGTTACTAGGAGCGCAACCAGGAGGTGCCTAGGCCCCAAACCAGGAGGTCACTAGGCCCCCAACCAGGAGGTCACTAGGCCCCCAACCAGGAGGTCACTAGGCCCCCAACCAGGAGGTCACTAGGCCCCCAACCAGGAGGTCACTAGGCCCCCAACCAGGAGGTCACTAGGCCCTCAACCAGGAGGTCACTAGACTGTGAAAGTTGCTGATCTATAACAAAGATAAAGTAACTGATCTATAACAAAGATAACGTTGCTGATGTCATCCATTAGTTTCCATCTCATTGTTTCTAAATCCAAATCAAACAAACCATTTTGATTTAATAGTTTTAATTTGACACCAGTAAGCGCTGACTGGTCTCATCACGCCCCCCCCCCCCCCAGACCAGTGAATCTATCCTCCTATTGGCCGTCTAAAGCTCTCGAGCTGAATGTGAAAGGAGCTGTGATTTACCAGCCCGGCTCAGCTAATCAGGACCAAAAAGAAACCAAATCAAGGAGAGCAAACCTCATTAGCAGAAATCAGAATTGGCTCCGTTAATTGGACAACCCTCCTTCCCGATGAAGCCCCTCCCCCTCCGCCTCACATGACTCTTAACGGCGCCGTTGTCGCTTCAGAAGCTACGTGAATATTCAGAGAGACGTGGAGTTTGATTAATTTGTTTTTGAGGGATCAATTGTTGCATCTGTCAACGTGAGACGGGTTGTGTTTGTGTTAAATTATGTAAATGATCAACAAGGCGACGCAGCAGCTGTGAGGGCGAATCACCAGCAGAGGAAATCAGTGGAAGGTTGTCTGCTTCGGTCCAAACTAACTGCAGGGTCGGATTTATTCAGCGTTGCTGCTGCAGATCCCCTCGCTGTCTCCATCTGAAGTTCAAATATTTGTCAGTTTGTCGTCGATCTGCAGCAGGTGAACAGAACCAAGATGGATTCAAATATTTATTCTAAATCAGAGTGTCACAGTAACGGCCGTGAAGGAGGCTGAAAGCAGCTGTAGAGGACGAACAGCAGGCTGTAGTCTGCAGGATGAAACATCCCAGCATCACGTCTGCTGTGTTTCTATGAGCCTCTGTCATTTAACACCCGTTAAGTCAGGAGAGGATTTCTCTCAGACACCATTCATTGTTCTGCAGCTCTTATTGTGAAGGGTTTTCTAAGGAAGTGATGTCAGTTTGCTGTCATGATAATAGTGATAGTAGTGGAACAAATAGCAGTTCTGTCAACATTTAACACTCTGGTTACAAACAAATTCAACGATGAACTCTCCAGAAGGATAAAGAGGAAGCCGTGAGCGCTAGCTGGAACGGAGCCAGAAGACAGAGACCTGAAGCGTTAGTTAGACTGTGCTGTTTTAACTCGGCTTTACTGCTGAGTTGCTGGTTGAATTCCTTCCTGTAATAACCACAGGTTATGTGTTTGTGTGTCAGGTGGGCAGCGGGAGGAGATTTTAGGATTAGTAAAGGGTTTAAACTTCTACAGCTCCTTTTGTGTTCCCGTCATGTCTGAACTCATCATCCTCATCACAGAGGTCAGCCTCTGACATCATCAGGAGGAAAGACAGGGAGGTTTTAGTGGATCGATCAACGCTGAGGTCAGGTCCTCCTCACCGGGGGTCAGGTCCTCCTCACCGGGGGTCAGGTCCTCCTCACCGGGGGTCAGGTCCTCCTCACCGGGGGTCAGGTCCTCCTCACCGAGGGTCAGGTCCACCTCACCGGGGGTCAGGTCCTCCTCACCGAGGGTCAGGTCCTCCTCACCGAGGGTCAGGTCCTCCTCACCGGGGGTCAGGTCCTCCTCACAGAGGGTCAGGTCCTCCTCACCGGGGGTCAGGTCCTCCTCACAGAGGGTCAGGTCCTCCTCACAGAGGGTCAGGTCCTCCTCACAGAGGGTCAGGTCCTCCTCACCGGGGGTCAGGTCCTCCTCACAGAGGGTCAGGTCCTCCTCACAGAGGGTCAGGTCCTCCTCACAGAGGGTCAGGTCCTCCTCACCGAGGGTCAGGTCCTCCTCACTGAGGTTTAGTCCTTGTTGAGAGTGTTTCTAACGCCCAGGCGACCCGCCTTCAGACCACAGCCCTCCAGTTTGACCTCTGGTTGTAGAGGAACAGGGCTGCATGGTGGTGCAGTTGTTGGTTCTGTTGCCTCAGAGCAAGAAAGTCATGGGTTCGCTTCCCGGCTCGGCGGTCTCTCTGCGTGGAGTGTGCACGTTCTCCCCGTGCATGTGTAGATGGGTTCCTCCCACAGACCAGAAACAGGTTTACTGGTTAGGTTAGGCCAGGTTAACTGGTCCCTAGGTGTGACTGGGTGTTCGTCTCTGTGTCCCTGTGATGGACTGGAGACCCGTCCATAAACTCAATTTGACTTAACACTATCAATCTGTTAACCGTTTTAATCTCCTGGTCAGAAAAAGAATAGCCACACAGCTGCTTCTGCCTACTTTAGACTACGCTGACATCATCTACCAGAACACAACTACTTCCTGTCTACATTCTATTGATGTCTCATACAACAGTAGATGTCGTTTTGTTCTTCGCCGTCCCTTCAGAACTCACTGTCTGTTATATGAACAGCTGTCCTGGTTTGCACCTTCTGCCAGGAGACAGTTTCACTGGATTCAGTTTATTTTCAAAACTTTTTACTTTAATTACCCACATTATCTTAAGTTACAGTTGGTGTGCTATAACTCACTTCAAAATCTGCAACACAATGATCACATTTTTTTGTTGTTCCCAGAATTAAAAGGGAGGTTGGGAAATTTGCTTTTTTTTTTTTTAAAAGGCTCCGTATGACTGGAACAATCTTCCCTTATCTATCCGTTCTATATCTTCATTTACTATGTGTCAAAGAGCCCTGACTGAACATCTTCAGAACACTTGTCTATGTTACTAATTGTGTTTATTTTTGTTCTGATTTTATTGGTCAGGTATATACTTTGTTTATTTTGTCTTTTTAATTATTATTTATCATATTTGTTGTGGGGTTAGTGTTGGTGGGGTGGGTTGGACTATAGTGAGCCTGTGTGTGTGTGTGTGTGTGTGTGTGTGTGTGTGTGTGTGTGTGTGTGTGTGTGTGTGTGTGTGTGTGTGTGTGTGTGTGTGTGTGTGTGTGTGTGTGTGTGTGTGTGTGTGTTGTAATGCTGTCATTAACTGTTATCTTTGATCTGCTGTCTTGTTTACTTGTTCTTTGTTTTTGTTGCAATGGAGGACCCCCTCGAAAATGAGATATCTCAAGGGGTTAATCCTCCATATAAACATATGTTAATAAATAAAAAATAAAATATGACATCTTTTACAGAACTCAACATCTTGCTTTAGTCCTGGCCAAAAGAAGTTATCCAGAACAAGTTGGTAGGTTTTACTTATTCCTAAGTGGCCAGACCACTGGCTTTCATGAGCCAAAGATAAGATCTTTGGTCTGTCTCTGACGGACAACGATCTGTTTTACCTTGCCCCAAGGGGCTCCTTCAGCTTTTGGGTTTTCCCCACAGCGCATAACACACCGTTTTCAGTGAAATAGCTAGTGTGTTTAGTTTTTACATTTTTCCTCAAGAAAACATTTTTCTAGTGTTCCATCTGCTTTTTGTTCTTCCTCCAGTGTGGTGTATGAAAGCGGCAGTTCCTCCACCTGAGTAGACTCTGCAGCGTCAGAATGAAGAGGGCTCACATCACTTTCTTGGTGTTCATGAGACACTTGGGGGTTTTGTTCAAACCGACCTGAAACATCTAGAATGTTTTCAGCGTCCCTTTTAGCTTTTGCTCTGGTAACACCACAAGAAGGATAAATAAATACCAGAGCTGGCACTCACACAAGGATTTAAAACAGTGGGAGTGTTCATCACCTGCAGAGGAGGGACTACAGCTCCTCCTGCTACATCATTTCCCAGCAATACAGCTACACCTGAAATGAGCAGCGAGGGACAGACAGCCATCTCAAGAGTGCCTTTTATTAGACCACAATCTAAAAATCACAGTATGTAGAGGGCGTGTGACACTTTCAGAGTCAATCCCTTTTAACAGAACAGAGACTCCAGTGGAGCTTGACTCACCAAAAGGGAGGACACTCTCCAAAATAAGTGTCTGAGAAGCTCCTGTGTCACGCAGTATCTGGACTGGGACAGGAGCAGCTTCACCTTCAGTCAGGGTTACAGATCCCTGGAACACAAATGGACTAAAACACTTGTCAATGACAACCTTTTCATTTACTTGAGATTGTTTGTTTTTGTGTTAAAAGCCCAACTTCACGGGGTGGCGACTCCTTTTTGTTGTTCTTATGCTTTAATGAAAAGCATTCCTTAATAGTGTGTCCCACCTTGTGACAGTAGAAACACCTAGGTTGAGTCACATGCACTGGAGGTGCAGGAGCTGGTCTCCCCACAGGGAGGCGCCTCACATCCCTCTGACTGCTTTCTGTGCTGATGCGGTGTGTGAGAGAAAACTCATCTGCAAGCAGAGCTGCAGAAGACAAAGTGGTTACTTTCTGTTCATTTAAGTAAAGAACCACACGTTCTGGCAAACACCTTTTAAAGTCCTCAAGCAGGACTAGCTCTTTTAAACCATCAAATGTAGTGATTTTTGAAGCAGAAACCCATTTTTCAAACATCAATTACTTTTCACGAGAAAATTCAACATAAGTTTGTTTTGCTGTTTTACTTTTAATTGCCCTGAATTTCTGGCGATAAACCTCTGGAACGAACTCATAAGCATGTAAAATGGCAGTTTTCACACGCTCATAATCCAGACTATCTTGCACAGAAAGAGAAGAGATTACCTCTTGAGCCTTTCCACTCAGCTTGCACTGCAGCAGCAGAGACCACACCTCACGGGGCCAATCCAGGGCCGTCGCAATCCGCTCAAAGGCAGGAAAATAACTGTCCACCTCAGCTTCTCGGAAGGGGGGCATCAACATAATGCACTTACTAACATCACGTTTCCCTGGATCGTCAGCTGTAGTCTTTTTCTCATCTTTAGGGGTTTCTTTGGGCACTGAAGCCCGACACTCGAACCTTAGCTTGACCTTGGTATCGGCCTCAATCTCCATCCGTCTGGTCTGTGCCTTTTCTTCAGCCTCATGTTTCAGGCGGGCCAACCTGAGTTGCAGTCGAGCACTCTCATGTGAGCCTTTTCCGGAGCTGGGGGAGAAAAGTTCATGAGGAGGAGGCTTTATAGATGGAGGTGTCTTACCCCCTCCAGTGTCCAGAACAGCTCCCTCCGACGTCTGTGGGAGAACCGCAGCTCCTTCACCATCTTCCTTCTCCTCAGCTGACTCCTCTGGCTCCACATGAACAGGCAGCAACTTTAATTGCTCCATGGTGGTGGTGATCTTCTCCTGAAAGTCCTTCTTCAGCATTAGTTGTGCCCCTGAAATGCTGAAGTGTTCAGCCACCTCCACCAAATCACTCTTGCAACATTCCTCAATTTGCTCCCGAGAGGGTACCTCCAAAAACTCCTTTAGATTAAACATCCTGGTCTCCAAACCAAACAACCAAAAAAACTAGCAATCACAGACACCTGTGCTCCAAATGAGCTCCAAGCTCTAAAACACTAAACAGCAACAACAAAAGTAAGTAGAACAAATCAAATACCTACAGTTACTGTGAGGGGTTGTGGGTTAATTATCCCAGACGAGCCGCCATTATGTTACGTCCCTTAAAAAGTCTAGGAGAACATAAAATAAATAACCCAAGGGACTAACACAAAGAGCCAGATACAACAGGTGTCAATTAAAAAAAGAATGTTTTTATTAATAATGATGCTGGAAGAAGAACAGCTAAACCAAAAGAAATTCTCTATAATAAATACTAAACCAAAATCACCCAACTGGGGAAAACACCAAGGAGAAATTAAAAACGCTCTTCAAAGGGATAAGTAAACTAAAAGAGACCACAAAGGCTATAACTAAACTAAAGGAGAACAAAAATGGTTCCAAGTAAACTAAAGGAGACCTTTAGAAAGAGGTTATGAGAAAGACTAAATGAGGTAACTACTAAGTTAAACAAAAAGCTACACTAAAACAAAGGTTATGCTCCAAAAGGGCTTTAACTAAATAACCTTCACAAACAAAAGTGCAGCTAAACTATCAATACAGACTTCAGAGCAACTAGAGATCAGCGCTAAGGGGAAACGGCAAAGATCTGCTCCCCTGAGCT
This sequence comes from Callopanchax toddi, assembly GCA_006937965.1. Classification (NCBI taxonomy): domain Eukaryota; kingdom Metazoa; phylum Chordata; class Actinopteri; order Cyprinodontiformes; family Nothobranchiidae; genus Callopanchax; species Callopanchax toddi. Next base: position 133,025 of record SSNR01000376.1, on the reverse strand, counting down.
GTTGGTCAGCTCTGCCTTTTGTAGCTGTCAGCCACAGCTGTGAGGCTCCTCATAGGGAGCAGCAAGGGGGCGGAGCAGCAGGGGGCGGAGCAGCAAGGGGGCGGAGCAGCAGGGGGCGGAGCAGCAAGGGGGCGGAGCAGCAGGGGGCGGAGCAGCAGGCTGCCGACGGTGTCCTGGTGCAGGATGCAGGACCAAAACGGAGGGACACATAACATGAACCAGAACCAGAACCAGAACCTGAACCTGAACCAGAACCTGAACCTGAACCAGAACCAGAACCAGAACCTGAACCAGAACCAGAACCTGAACCAGAACCAGATCCAGAACCTGAACCTGAACCAGAACCAGAACCAGAACCAGAACCTGAACCTGAACCAGATCCAGAACCTGAACCTGAACCAGAACCAGAACCTGAACCAGAACCAGAACCTGAACCTGAACCAGAACCAGACCAGAACCTGAACCAGAACCAGAACCTGAACCTGAACCAGAACCAGAACCAGATCCAGATCCAGAACCTGAACCTGAACCTGAACCAGACCAGAACCTGAACCAGAACCTGAACCAGAACCAGAACCAGATCCAGAACCTGAACCTGAACCTAAACCAGAACCAGAACCAGAACCTGAGAGCTTCTCCGTCCTCTAGTCCACTAGTCTAGTCTAGTCTAGTCTAGTCTAGTCTAGTCTAGCTCCACAACCTGTTGGTGCTGAAACTCATCCTGTTGAGTTTCTCAGGTTTTATAGAGTCAGCTGAAGAATGGAAACAGGTCGTTTTTAATTCTCTAGTCGTCGTCAGTCGACTCCTCTTCAGGTCAGAACGATGCTCAACAACATTTCTCTGAAGAATCCTTCAGAAGGTCTGGAGACTTTAGATCTGAACCACTTAGATAAATCAGGTGGTTTGAAACATTTACAGAGAAAAAGTATAATAATAATGATGATGATGAATGATATAAAACTATAATTCTAAATCTACGGCTGAGTAATCCCAGCTGTTTGTTTCCTAACAGCCTCTGACTGTGATCAGTCTCCTTTATGATCCTGATGTTTCATCAACCAGTAAATCCTGACCACAGACTCAGGGTCAGTCTGGTCCTAACGGGGTCTAGATGTGAGACTGGAGGCAGAGCCTCGGAGTCTCGACTCGGTTTAGACGAGTCTCGTCTGAGGGACCAACCTGCTGCTGGGGAGGCACTCACTTCCTGTCACAGTGAGTCCCAGGTGGGCGGAGTCCTGATCAGATAAGCAGACAGTTAAAGCCATCCTCAGTATCAGGTAAACAATGTAGCTTTTAACGTTTTTTTAAAGCCTCTTAACAACGTTCCAACATAGTATAGCCATAAATATATTGTGGAGATTTAAAAACCCCGAAAGAAATCAATAAAGTGGTTGTCCTGCAGTTCTCTAAAAACTTCAGCCAATCCTGTCGTTCGGACCGAACGATAGGATTGGACAATCCAGCTGTCTGTCTGCCGCATTTCCTCACTGCTTGGATTGGCATTAATCCGCCCGGACACATTTTGGGGCAGAACATCCCGGAAGTGAAAGTGAAAGTAGAAGTAGGACAGAGAGCCGGCGGGTGATTCCATTTTAAGATCAAAATACCAGAGTCCCCCCAGAAACAGCTTTTCAGCTAGCAGGAAACTAAAAACGTTTGGAGGTGAAAAGAGGAAAAGCTGGGGGAACGTTTCTACGGCTGGAGTTAGACTCTGCTTTGTCACCTTTACAAACCGTGGTCCTATGTCGGCGGGAGGCTGGCGTATGGATTTTACCCGACGGGAGGGGTGAGTTCACCGAGACGTGTCTCTGTAAACTAGCTAGGAGACCTAGCTTGTTTACCTGGATACTGAGGATGGATTTAAAAGAATACGACTGGTTTTCGACGTGTTTTCATCCTGTAACGTCCTCCTCAGCAGACACATCCTCTTTGTTTTCCTCATTTTTACAAGATTTTAATTTGTCTTTTTAACTTTGACTTCCTTTCAACCTGATGAAACCCATGGAGGACCGATCCACCATGATGGACAGTAAAATAAAGATAGGAGTAAATAAATGTATTCTATTGAGGCTATATTTGTTTCTAATTTGAGCTCCTGATTAATTTATTGTCTGTTTTGACAGGATCCTCCTCCGTCCTAACATCACGGCTGAAGTGAGTTTAGAAGTGAATCTAATACTAAATCAATCCTGATGTGAGCAGATGGCAGTTATTTCTACTTTACATAAACAGAAAGACCAGAACAATAATGACTCTAAACTACAGAACATTACACAATTAAATAAACGTAGCCTATTATAAATAATCACTATGAAAATGAAACGTAGCTCCGCCCACCATGAGCTGTTAGCGCCAATCAAAGGACACTTCCTGTTTAATTAGATGGTTATAAGAAAACATGATAGAAAAGTTGAAAGTCCTCTCTTCAGAATGTGAAGTGATCAGCTGCTTCTTTACTTTCAGGGTTCATTTATTGATGCTTGAGGTCAAACTGAGACCATCAGGGTTCTAACCAGAACCCAGTGAGCGGTCTGAAGAAGACCTGCTTCCTGGTTTAGAACTTCTGGGTCAGACCTGTAACCTCCTGTGTTTCAGACTCATTCAAACGTCCCAGGTGAACTCTGACGGGTTAGGGCTCTGTATCGTTGAGACGATGATGATGATGACGATGATGATGGACGTCATCAGACGTGTCCTAATGTGGTCCCAGTGGAGAAGAAACTGGACAAACGGAGGGAAGAATAAAGGTTTCAGACCTGACCTCCATCACATGACCAGAATCCTGAAGACAGGATCAGTTTCCCTCCACAGATTTCGTTTCACTTCCCTTAAATCCGTACTCAGTAACCAGGTAAACTAGCTAGGTCTCCTAGCTAGTTTACAGAAACACGACTCGGAGCGCTCACCCCTCCCGTCGGGTATAATCCATACGCCAGCCTCCCGCCGACATGGGACCCCGTTTAGCGACGATAACAAAGCAGAGTCTAACTCCAGCCGTAGAAACGTTCCCCCAGCTTTTCCTCTTTTCACCTCCAAACGTTTTTAGTTTTCTGCTAGCTGAAAAGCTGTTTTTGGGGGGACTCTGGTATTTTGATCTTAAAATGGAATCACCCGCCGGCTCTCTGTCCTACTTCTACTTTCACTTTCACTTCCGGGATGTTCTGCCCCAAAATGTGTCCGGGCGGATTAATGCCAATCCAAGCAGTGAGGAAATGCGGCAGACAGACAGCTGGATTGTCCAATCCTATCGTTCGGTCCGAACGANGTCTCGCAGACCCCCAGCAAGAACAAATTTCTTTCTTCTGGTGGAGTATGAATAGGCCTTAAGACGTCAGCATCGACGTCACTGACAAGCGTAAAGGCGCCAACAGACAAAGAAGTGGAGAATAATAAATAGATCAACAATGGACAAAGAAGCGATGGTTGTAGTGTATTTCTGTGTTTTTATACATAGTGATGGAGTGCTGAACAGAAGGATGAGTATACTTCATGACGAACTCATCCAACCTTGAAGACACGGTCATTTTCCAAGCTCTGACAACAACACACAGGTCATTTATCTCAGCGCCGTATGCTTTGATCATTTTCCTTCATCCCATAACCAATCAGCACGAGTTAACCACATTTCCCACTCCGTGAGTCTATCGGGCCGATCCGAGTACCTGCCCCTGATCAGGGACTCTGTTGGTCCCGTAAATGTCCCTGTCGGAGCGGCCCGATGTAGTGGAGACACGCACAAGCCTCGAAGTTCTTGTAAAATTACCCTGAAGTTCCGATAGTGGAACTGGGTCTAATACTGCCCCAGGTTGCTATGGAAACGTGGATTTAGTGAAATAATTACAGCTTGGGGCCATAATATGTGACTCGTGGGTAGGGATGGGTACCGTATACGGTACTTTTTAAGGCATTGATCGAATTCCGTGGTACCGTACTTGGACCGACTCACGAGATCTTAAACGGTGCCTTGTTTCGGTTCCTGTCGGTCATTAATGAGAACTTGTGAGACAGCGATTCAGCCTGATAAGCTGTCGCTGATGCTGTGCGTGCGTCACCTGCCTGAGGCATGTTGTGTGCGTGTTTCGGACGTGCTACAATTGTGTGCGTGTTGCTGTCTCTGCGTGCGTCGGACATGTGATCACTTGTTGATCTAAACTCCAGTCTGTTGTTACCTCTGACGTTACAGCTCAGATGGAAAAGTCAGGAGGCGCTCTCATAAAATCACAATTTAGAAACTGAAACTCTAAAATTCAGAGTTGTGGGTTCCTGTCCCATGTTGGACGTCCATGATTTAGATCAAAGTAGATTTCAATTTCAGTAATATCCCTTTATCATGTCCAGTGGCGGCCCGTCCATAGGGGGCGCTCGGGCGCTGCCCCACCAGTCCCAAGAGGAAGAAGAAGAGAAATAGGGATCACAAAATATAAAAAACTAATATAAAACTAAAACTAAACGAGCCATTCATTATATATACAATAAGTGCTGTGTATAATCTGCATTTAGGTGTAGTTTAGAAAGGTTTTCTTACTATTTTTTACTGGACCGATAGGTCGTGTTTCTTTGGGTTCTACTGCGCATGTCTGGACGGGACGCCGTCCCAACATAGCGCATTGTTTTCTGCTCCTGATGCATGCGCACTGAGTGCAAAAAATAGGAGATCGCTCGGGACGCAGGTCTTCAGCGTCCCTGTGTGACATGCGCACAACCGCAGGAGTCTGGAGTGTTGCTCAGACCGAAACCGGAAGTTCTTGCTCTATTTTTAATGGAGGGTAGAAAATGGATATTTATTCAAAGAATCCTTCTTTCCTGCTTGTGAAAACAAGCCGAATGATTCCATTTGTCCTGATTTCATCAACTCAATGGTGAGTGACTTCGTTTGTTTGTTTCTTTTCTTAATGACTATGTGTCTGTCACGGATTTTCCCATTCAAAAACCCCATAGGCGGAGCTAGCCGCGGCTAGCAGTGCTAAGTCCTGATGAGTGAATTTATACCTTAAATAGCGACATGTGTTTGTTGAGGTGTCTGCCGAATGTTAGAGAAATACAGGTACTGCTGATTGAATACGTTGGTTTATGTAGTTTAGCCCGTTTTTCATGCGTTTTCTCTACTTTTCATTAAATTAT
>SSNR01000376.1:108705-113705 GCA_006937965.1 Callopanchax toddi | reverse complement strand
AACTTGTGGAAAGTTGATGCTACAGTGATATTCTGTCCTGAAGTAGGACATTATGGTTCCTCATCACCTACAATGGTGGATGTAGTCCACTAAACATGTCGATGTCTCAAAAACTGTTCAGGTGACCGTCAGCATCAGGCCGGTTCACACGGCAGGATTTTCAAATACAGTAGTCGGCCGATTTTAAATCATAGAGACCACACGTGGCGAGAAATTCTCCTTTAAAAATGGCGGACACTGACCGTCCTGATCCTACAGTGTGTGGTGGATCACACACGAACCGATTTTACGCACGAACATTCTCAGATCAGACGTGAAATCTCACAGAACTTCACGAGATCAAACGTGACTTTGGAGTAAAGAAACGTGAAAGATTTTATTTTTATTAAAACAATGAACGGGAGGTGTTTTGGGCACGTCCTGCCGGCAGGAGACCCACAGTCGACCCAGGACGATCTGGAGGAAATCCGTCTCCAGGTTGACCGGGGAACGCCGGGCGTCCCAGCTGAGGAGCTGGCGGACTTGACCGAGGACAGGATGGCCTGGGACGCCCGGAAGAAGGCAAATTGAGGAAAATGAACTTGTGACAGTTTTAAATAATCCGAGCAGCTGTTTTGATGAGAGGTTAATTTCGCAGAGTCTGTCAACTCTCTCTCTGATTGGCTACAGGTCGATCTCCTCAGGCAGATTCTTGGGGGTCACCACACACTCTCCGATGTCGGGTCTAGACAATCCAACATGTTCGATTTCACAGATTTGCTATCGGAGCGGTTCTGACGGCGCTCCGAGCGGACCAGAGCGCTCCTAACCCTCCACACAGAGAGGATGATCTGATAGGATTATCTTTAACGATCAGGCGCGTCTTTAAGATTGTTGGAGGAGGAGAATCGGGCCAAAAATCGGGTTAAAAATCCTGCCGTGTGAACCGGCCTTAGAGCTCGACCACGAGGTCTCAGGCCGTTCACTGATCCACTGAGACACGGTGTCCTGCTCCATTCAGGTTCTGGGGTTCAGAGCTACCAGCCTCAGCTGATCTCCTAGGGATTCAGGTCTAGAGAAAGTCCAGGTCAGTCCCTCTGTGGTCCCACATTTGTGATCAGCTGTGAAACCAGCGTTGGGGCTGCCTGCTTATCAGTAATAAAACTTTATAAATACCTCTCCCACCTTTCTCCAGGCTGCAGACTCCTGCTTTAGCTTAGCATTTGTTAGCATCAGCTGTAGGGATGGGAATCAAAAACCGGTTCTTAATGAGAACCGGTTCCCAGTGTTTCAATCCCTTGGAATTGTTTGCCGTTCTTGCTAACGATTCCCTTATCAATTCCAGTCAGCGCGACTACGTCACCACGAGTGTAACTCACTAAACTCAGGACCGTGTAGATTACAGCCATATCTTTGTAGATGTGCCTGGTAACCCTGGTAACAGCAGCAGTAACCTCCTCCTTCCATCCATTCCACTCAGCTGGCTGCTACATGACGTGCTGCGGGTAAAAACCTGATCAGCGTCTGGAGTTTATTCTGAGCTCTTACTCCAACACTCGACGCTGCTCTTGCAGCTTTTACTCTTTGACTGTCTCTGTTTTCTTCGACGTGGTTTTTGTGCAGGTGATAAAATATATTAGTGGCGTCGGAGTCCGTTGTTGGGACCGGGAGCCGGTGAACTTTACAAACAGCTGCTGTCTGGTCCACGTCGGTCTTTTTATATTTAAACCACATCGATGAGACAGAAGCTGTTCCTCTTTTAGGTACAAGCTCCTCGGTTTGGGTTAGCTGGTTATCCTGTTGACTCTGGTCTAAAACGCGTCCACTACCGTCTGCCTCCATGTTTGTTTATGCATTGCTGCGCGGTGCGTTCATGAACATCCCGTAAAGTGCATTATGATGTAAAACTTCTAACGTGGCTTCAACGATAGAGCTTTTTATCTGATGGTAGACATTTTCTATCGTCCAGATGAAATATTTCCTCAAAACGCACAGCCCTATGTGCCCTACCTGTCTGAGAGCGTGTTCTCCACAGCTGGAGACACAATAAGTCCAGAAAGATCAGGTATCCTTCCTGAAAAAGCAGATATGCTCATTTTTCTGCAGAAGAATTGTTAATTTTCCATAGTTGATGGTTGCAAAATTGCACAGTTCCATTGAAGTTGACTTGAGTTGTATTTGTTGCTGGCTGATGTAATTTTGTGTGTTCAGCTCAGATCCTTTTAAAAAAGAGTTGAAATGTTACATTCTTGTGGAATTGCACAAAATAATTTATGTTGTATTTTATGTTATTTCTACAAAATAATATTTTATTATTATTTTATACTTAGAAACTTTTTTTTCTGGGCACCCTGTGACCCTAGGCTCTGGTTTTCTTAAGACCTCACTGTTGGATGTATGAGGTCATCTTACTTCTAAACTTGTATCTGACTCAAAGATAAGATAGAAACCAGCTTTAAGCTCATAGATATGTTTGTTCTCTTTTTACCAAATGAGAATCGATAAAGAATTGAATCGTTTTACAGAATCGAAAATGGAATCGGAATCATAAAAATCTATCAGTTCCTGTCCCTAATCAGCTGTGAGGGGCGTTGAGTGAGTAGCTACAGCTGTGGCTCTGCGTCTTAGTTCATTCCCTAAACTCACCTGTTATTACCAGTACGTGAGGCTCCTTCTGCCTCTAACCCGTCACTTTGAAGCTGCAGACGTGTGAAGACTCCCAGCTGTCACATGAAGGCGGTAAACACCTCCTCCTCACAGCTTTAAAGCACTTGATGGGATTTGAGCTGTCAAAGAAAACAGCTTTAACACATTGATTCCGTCACTGGAAGTCCTCGTCCTCCCAGCGAATCACCATCACTGCTGGAAGCTGATTTGTCACAGAGACGCAGTAATTAGATGGGAAAACCAGAGTCTGAATGTTTGAGCTCTTAAACAGTTCTTAACCCAGAATCTGGACTAAGCCACCGACCAGCAGAGAGAGGGAATGTCTGACATCACCTCTGCAGGAGGACTTCTCCCCGATTCTTTAAACTGAAATCACTTTAGAGAGAAACTCACTTCAAAGATAAAATAAATCAGAATATTATCAGACCAGTCAGAGGGAGAGAACCCAGGGTTCTAGGCATGTTTTAACTGTAAGGAATGAGGCGTGTTTCACTCCAGGTCTTCCTCCTACCTTAACCACTCCTCTGAGTCAGGGGGCTGCAGCCCTAGCAGGACGCCCAGACCCTCCTCTCCAGGACCCTGGAGTAGACCTTCCCAGGAGGCTGAGGAGTGTGATCCCCCTATAGTTGGAACACACCCTCTGGTCCCCCTTCTTAAAAATGGGAACCACCACCCCGGTCTGCCACTCCACAGGAACTGCCCCCGATGACCACGCAATGTTGCAGAGACGTGTCAACCACGACAGACCTACAACATCCATCGCTTTGAGGTACCCAGGTCGGATCTCGTCCACCCCGGGGCTCCGCCCTGTGTAGTTGTCTGACTACCTCTGCCCCTGAGACTGGTGTAGCGTAATATAACCTGATTTTATTGTTATAATACGGACACACTTCTGCAAGGCTATTAGCTTAGTTTTGTCGGGTTTATGCTAAGCAATGCTAGCTACCTTCACTAAACTAATTGTTATGCAGGATACTTTAGGTTCTTTTGATTCAAAGGGAAGACCTACGTACGTTATATTTGGAAGTTATAACCCAGAAGCAGACTTAGACTACAGTTATTTTATTAAAGAAACAGATTGAACGAACAGACAGATATGAGGTAGATGGTGCATCTTAAGAGATTCTTCTGATATTATTAAGCTGAGAGTTAATGACGAGGGCCCGTGAGATATTAAATATCTCTAGGGAGTCTGAGCTAGTTATGAGGGGAACTGAGCTAAGTTGACAGGAGTGTTATTTATCAAGAGCCTCGGTTTACCAGATCGGAGTTGGTACCTGCTGAAACCGCTCCAGATCGCCTCGGCGTGGCAGATGGAGGATCGTCGGTGAGTTCGTTGGTTCGACGAACCTCGGTCTGGTCCCCGGTGACGTGACGTTACCGAAGGCACGGAGGTGTCTGAGTGAGTCGGCGTCAGCGGCTCCATGATCGGCTGGTGCAGAGGCTAACAGGCTTTCCCCATGGCTGGTGAACAGAAGCAGACGGATGGTGTCTGGCTTCTAGCCGGGGGAAATTGTCCTCGACTGCTTGGGGCTAAGACCCAAACGGCAGTCGGCATCAAAGCCTACCGTGTAACGGAGAAAACGGAGGGCTTGTTCTCTCGTTGTTGGCTGAACGAGAACTGCTGAACTCGGTAGCTTCCAGGCAGGAAGTCTGACCGTGGAAAGTTTGGACGCGTGGCCCAATGGGAAGGAGTTACCAAGTCACGTGGTTCTCGTCATTAAGGAACCCAGGAAGTTAGATGGATTATTAATATGCTTTAACCTTTTAGCAAAAGTAGGAACATGAAATAATACTGATGCAACATCAACATTCATGAATACTGGAAGAAAATGAATTAATCACATTAAGACATTTCTGGACAGTGGATTAAAGGTAGTGTCTTTTAGAATGAGACATCAAAGAGTCCTTAAGTTTAATTATTAATTAAAGGAAGTCTTCTGAGTCTTCCGACACGACCGGGTCCTGGAAGGAATGTTGATTCAGGTTACAACATAATAAAAGAGTCATTTTAATCCAAGTTATTGGGACAAAAGATGAGTTATTGTTGTGATGAACCAGATGTCAGAATTCAGAGATAGTAACGCCTTTGCTGGCGCTACATATCCCCCCTTATTTCAAGACGAGGACTCCTAGCAGAAGGTCGTTGCCTTGAAATACCAATCCGATGATGGAGGACATCGTGGGTCATCATGAACCAAAGGGAAGAAAGGTTTGTGGTACCTTTCCACCGGACAGAGTCAATCAAAAATGAATCAGAGCTTGAGTTTTAGAGATTACCAGACACAGGGGCACCTGTGTCATTGACCTTCAGGAATTTGGAAGCATCCCACACCGGAAACAGAATCAGGAGG
>SSNR01000376.1:96038-108420 GCA_006937965.1 Callopanchax toddi | reverse complement strand
AATCTAATTTAAAAATAAGGCTATGTGTCATGCCATTACATTTAATTAAGGATTTAACCTATTTAAATGATTTAAGAGCTCTATTTTGTATAAAACTCTGAAGAGATTGACTTCACTCCCATGAGGTTACTCTAGGAGTGACACTTTTAAAGTGAATTTGGAAAGACATTACGTCATATTTTAACCTAAGTTTAACTATTTAAAGTTATGGAAATAACTTAGTAAACTAAGGATTGAGTTTTTGATAACCAAAAATTGAGTTTTGGAAATAGTGAAATCAGTCATATTAGATCTGAAATCTAAAGTTTTAGAGGACATTTTGTGTTAAATGGCCTAAAGTATATTTTATCCTTCATTTTGATTTGAGGAAGGTATATTAAAATGGATTGGCTCGCCTTTACATTAATTATTATGATAAAATAATTATTGTAAGTAATAGAAAATTAAACATTAAGTTTGATTTAAACATAAAGTAATTTTACTAATTTAATACAGCATTAGGCTGTAAAATAAAGGAACTCTTGTCAGGTTTTGAGGGGTTGAAGGAGGATCCAGGCGCAGATGTAGGCAAAAATAGATATTTATTGAACAACAAACAGACTAGGGCAGGGGACGAGAAGACGAAGATCTGACAACACCCAGACGAGACAAACACACTGATATACTGGGTGGTGATGACGAGACGAGACACAGGTGAGAGGATAACAATTGGATTCACCTGTGGGAGACAAAAAGGCAGAGGGCTAAACAAAGCACAAGACAGGACACTAGAGGGAGACATATGACACAAGTGAAGTGACATATGACAGAGCCCCCCCTCTAACGGCGGACTCCGGACGCCAGGCAGAGACACCAGAAGGGGGGGCGGGAGGGAACCAGGACGGAGGACCAGACAAGGAGAAAAACGGCCAGGAGGCACAGGTCAAGAGGACCCTGGCCCGGGTCCGGATCAGGTTCTGGAGGGCCCGGGTCCGGATCAGGTTCTGGAGGGCCCGGGTCCGGATCAGGTTCTGGAGGGCCCGGGTCCGGATCAGGTTCTGGAGGGCCCGGGTCCGGATCAGGTTCTGGAGGGCCCACCTCGGGCTCTGGAACTGGGAGGCCCACCGCGGGCTCTGGAACTGGGAGGCCCACCGCGGGCTCTGGAACTGGGAGGCCCACCGCGGGCTCTGGAACTGGGAGGTCCACCGCAGGCTCTGGAACTGGGAGGCCCACCTCGGGCTCTGGACTGGATACAGGACTGGAGAGGCCCACCTTGGGCTCGGGACTGGATACAGGACTGGAGAGGCCCACCATGGGCTCGGGACCGGATACAGGACTGGAGAGGCCCACCATGGGCTCGGGACNCAGTGGGCACCCTGTTTAGCCAACGAGTCGGCAAGGTCATTCTTTTCTTTGTCCATGCCAGGGGTCTTTGAGTGACCTTTGACCTTGTGCCAATAAATGTGCATGTCATTTGAGGTCACTAAGGCGTCGCAGGCGACAAAGAGGTCTCTGTGTCTGACAGGTTTCCGGTTGGAGGTCAAGAACCCATTATCTTTCCACGAGGGAAAGTGACAGGTGAAACTGAGCCGAGCATAGTCGGAGTCGGTGCGAATCACCAGGTTGCGAACGCCTCGGTTCGCTGCCACCTGGAGGACTATCAGAATCCCAGCCACCTCCGCATATTGCGAAGACTGGGGTCCCAATCTATAGCACCAAGATTCTTCTTTTCCATCATCAAGCCACACTACGCCCACGCCAGAGCTTCTGTCTTTGTCATGGCGAAAGGAGCTGCCATCAACGTAGGCTGTGGTCATTCCCTCACAGAGGGTTTTGTCAAAGTAATGGTGATTGGGGTTCTCCAGAACCCTTGGACTCACTGGAGGCGGGCTTGCCGCACCAGAGTCGTCAGAACAATGTTGGCAGGCAGCCAACCCCGTGCCAAGAGCGTTGCTTTTGTTAAGATTATAGCGCACCTCGATGTCGAAGCTTTGCAGCGCTAAAAGCCAAGAAGCAATGCGTGCATTAGTCACCACACCATCTCTGATGCGTTGACTGTTCAAGAAGGTCACGGGCTGGTGCTGAGTCTCGATGATGATTTTCTGGCCCCCATTGAAGTTGGAAAAGTGTTTAACTGCCCACATGGTGGACAGCAGGGCTTTTTCACAGTCAGAGTATTTTAGCTCTGGACCAGTCAGGGGCCTACTAGCGTAGGCTACGACACGCTTGTCGCAGTCGTGCTGTTGGTACAGACCAGCGCTCAAGCATTGGGTAGAGAACCCCACTTCCAGATGGAACTCTTTGTTACAATCGGGAAGAGCAAGGCAGGGAGCGGAACACAACGCGGCCTTGAGTGACTCCATGGCCTGCTGTTGTTGTTCTGTCCACTCAAAAGGCACATCTTTCTTTAGCAGTTTGTTTAGCGGTCGTGCTAACTCTGCATAATTTTCCACAAACTGGCGGGAGTAGTTGCACACCCCAAGAAAGCTCCGAAGTTCAGTGACGTTCGTTGGAGCCTTAATGGTGGTGACACCTTGTATCCGACCCAGCTGTGGCTGCACCCCGTGTGGTCCCACACGGAGGCCAACGAACTGTACCTCAGATCTGCACCATTGACCCTTTGAGACAGATATTTTTGCACCTGCCGCTGTTAGCTGACCCATTACGTGGTCCAGCTCGGCTAGGTGTTCATCTAACGATGGTTGTCCAACCAGAATGTCGTCGACATAGATGATGGTTCCGCGCTGACGAGCGTCGGGACATGCCTTGTTTAAGAAGATGTTAAACTCAGAGGGAGAGTTAGAGTAGCCGAATGGACACCGTGTGAAGGTGTATTGGCGGTTGGCAAAGGTGAAAGCCAACTTGTGTTGGTCGGATTCGTGGACCGGTATGGTCCAGAATCCAGAAGCGATGTCAAGAGTAGAAAAGTACTTTGCCTCTCTTACCTTTGGGAGTTCCTGATCCAGGCGGATCGACGGCCACCGCGACAGCGAAACCTGTTTGTTTAGTTGTCGGTAGTCGATGGTCAGTCGCCATTTCCCGTTAGGTTTCTTAACAGGCCACAACGGCGCAGAGTAGGTGCTGTTACAGGGTCGAATGATACCCTTCTCCAACAGGTTGTCAATGATCTCCTGTACAGGTCCTTCGGACAGCAGGGGAAGTTTGTATTGTTTCACAAAAGTTGGAGGTGCACCCGCCGCTGTGGGGATTGTTACCTCATGGATTGTAGTCAGGCCACAATCCAAGGAGTCAACTGAGAGGGAGTCTTTGTACTTAAGTAGGAGTTGACGGAGCTTGTTACGCTCAACGTCGTCTACTAGAGCATCTGCTTCCTCCACAATCTTTTCGATGTGGGACAGAATTTCTGGAGGTCTCCCTGGAGGGAGGCTCTGTTGTTCTTCTACCAGACAGCGATGTTGAAGTCCGGCAGGGAGGGTTATGGGTTTGGGTTCTTTGCCTCGGGTCCACATCCTGGCCCTACCGTAATCAACTACTAGTTGAAGGCGATTCGTGAGGTCGTTCCCTGCAATGAAGTCGGCGTTTATGGACTCAGACACGTACACTGGGTGGTCGAATTCCATCCAACCGACCTCGAAGTGAAGGAGAGTCATGTGATGTATACGCTCAGACCTATTCACAAACCCCTGAATATCCACTTTACATGGAACCAGGTCTGGTGTGTAACCCTCTATCTCAGTGACCAGACAGATGGCGTCAAAGANTACAGGACTGGAGAGGCCCACCATGGGCTCGGGACTGGAAACAGGACTGGAGAGGCCCACCTCGGGCTCGGGACCAGGATCGTCGGGATCTTGACGTGGCCCTGGAACCGGGACGGGACCTTGACTTGGAGCGGGAGGCGAGGCGTCCGACGGCGGGACCCTCGGTGGCTCAGGGAGCGAGGCGTCCGACGGCGGGACGCTCGGGAGACGAGGCGTCCGGCGGCGGGACCCTCGGTGGATCAGGAAGCGAGGCGTCCGGCGGCGGGACCCTCGATGGATCAGAGAGCGAGGCGTCCGACGGCGGGACCCTCGGAGGATCAGAGAGCGAGGCGTCCGGCGACGGGACCCTCGGAGGATCGGGGAGCGAGGCGTCCAAAGGCGGGACCCTCGGTGGCTCGGGAGACGAGGCGTCCGGCGGCGGGACCCTCGGTGGCTCGGGAGACGAGGCGTCCGGCGGCGGGACCCTCGGTGGATCAGGGAGCGAGGCGTCCGGCGGCGGGACCCTCAGTGGATCAGGGAGCGAGGCGTCCGGCGGCGGGACCCTCGGTGGATCAGGGAGCGAGGCGTCCGGGGAGGAGAGTCCAGGGGCTGCAGGTTCAGGAGAGGAGGGTTCCAGGGCTGCAGCGGCACAGGAGAGTCCAGGGGCTGCAGGCCCAGGAACCGGAACGGGTTCGGGAGCTGCAACCGAGACTGGACTAGGAGGAGGACCAACATCCAAACAGCAGGTGAGGCTTCCTGACCCCACCAAGCATCGTCGGGGGTAGCGCATGGCGACGGCGCGCCTATAATGCTCCCGGATCTCTGGGTAGGTTGAGAGGTCAGGATTGGTCTCGTAGAACGTGACTAGAAAGTCCAATAGAGACAGCTGTATGTGCGGGCAGAGGTTGTATTCATCGACAGCATGGAAAGTGTCCTCATAGGCACGACATACCCTCTGGATGTGGTCGACCGGATACTGGGGAGCAGCGGGAGGCTGCTGTGGCTGTAGCGGCTCAGCTCGGATCCGACGAGACTTCTGTAGTCCAGGGGAACCCCGTCGGTGCTGTAGCGGCTCGGCTGGGGTTCGTCGGGGCTGCCGTGGCAAAGCAGGGGGGCCGACGTGGACCTGGAGGACTCCCGACCTGATGGTGTTAGGTGGCATTGGTGCAGGCGTCCAGGTGAGGCACCGTAGCGGCTTCGGGCCCGGCGGCGTCCTGTAGGCCAGCCGGGTCCCCAGGTAGGGTGAAGTGTGCTCCAGGTGGTCATCTGCTGGATCCATATGGTCAGATCTTCTGTCAGGTTTTGAGGGGTTGAAGGAGGATCCAGGCGCAGATGTAGGCAGAAATAGATATTTATTGAACAACAAACAGACTAGGGCAGGGGACGAGAAGACGAAGATCTGACAACACCCAGACGAGACAAACACACTGATATACTGGGTGGTGATGACGAGACGAGACACAGGTGAGAGGATAACAATTGGATTCACCTGTGGGAGACAAAAAGGCAGAGGGCTAAACAAAGCACAAGACAGGACACTAGAGGGAGACATATGACACAAGTGAGGTGACATATGACAACTCTGGCTTAGTGTTTACCAGGATGGACGCACAGCTTACTGGAGTACAGCAGGCGACGTCAGCAGCTCAACCAGGTCTGTTTCCCATAAAAACACATGGTTAGTAACACATGGTTAAAAGGGAGGACATGAACGCGGACACACATTCACGCCACACACACAGAAAAAGGGAGACAACAGGTGGAAACCTGGGAGGCCTCAAGTCACATCCCCCTCTGAACCTGGCGACGGCTCAGAGGTACCGAAGCGGACTTTGTGAGGTTTGATCTGATTTCTGTGAACCCACTTGAGGACGGGTTCTTTCGGACCCTTAGGGATCCGTAACTGGTAAACGACGGGTGAGAGCTTGTCGGTTATACGGAACGGCCCTTTCCACTTTGGGAGAAGCTCTTTAGCGAGTCTACCAGAGCCGACCCTTGTCTGCCCTGGTCTAGGCGCGTAGTCGTAAAACCAAGCCCGATCACCCACCTGGAGTTCGTCATGTGAAGCTTTTTGGTCATAATAAGCTTTCCTTCCTTCAGCCGTTTTACTCAGATTTGTTTGAGCAAAGGAGAAGGCGGACTGTAGATGTCCTTTTAAGTCTTTTAGATACTTCTCATTAGTGTGAGCTGGAACAGCCTCACAGTCCCTAGGCCCATAGAGCAGGTGAAGTGGGAGTGTCATCTGCCTACCGGTCATCATCTCGAATGGAGAGACGCCTGTAGACTCGTGGGGCGTGGCTCTGATAGCCATCAGCGCCAACGGAAGTTTCACATCCCAGTCACTGTGGTTGGCTGAGACATATTTCTTCAGAATAGAAACCACTGTGCGGTTCGCCCTTTCAACCTGGCCAGACGATTCGGGGTGGTAACCAACGTGGAAGTTGGCCTTCACACCTAACATCTGCCACAGGTGTTCCATCACTTCAGAGGTGAAGTGAGTACCCCTGTCGGAGTTAACCCGAGAGGGAAGGCCAAACCTGGAAAAGATGTGATTCATCAGCAGCACGGCGGTGTTTTGAGCCGTGTCTGAGGGTGCAGGCAGACACTCCACCCATTTGGTGAACGCACAGGTTACAGTCAGAAAGTACTTATTACCCCTACTGGATTTTGTGAGGGGGCCCACCCAATCAAACTGCAGGTCGGACCAAGGTGAAGATGGTCCCCTGGATTGAAGAGGGGCTCTGTGGTTGGGGTTTGAGGGCTGATGTTGACCACAAACCAGGCAACCCTGAATGTAATCTGTGATGTCCCTGCGCATCAGTGGCCAAAATCCAATTCGGGCCAAGGCACTGAACGTAGCCTTGACACCTTTGTGTCCAGCGGACGGAGAATCATGAGCCTGAGAGATCATTTCTTCNGCCCACGCCAGAGCTTCTGTCTTTGTCATGGCGAAAGGAGCTGCCATCAACGTAGGCTGTGGTCATTCCCTCACAGAGGGTTTTGTCAAAGTAATGGTGATTGGGGTTCTCCAGAACCCTTGGACTCACTGGAGGCGGGCTGGCCGCACCAGAGTCGTCAGAACAATGTTGGCAGGCAGCCAACCCCGTGCCAAGAGCGTTGCTTTTGTTAAGATTATAGCGCACCTCGATGTCGAAGCTTTGCAGCGCTAAAAGCCAAGAAGCAATGCGTGCATTAGTCACCACACCATCTCTGATGCGTTGACTGTTCAAGAAGGTCACGGGCTGGTGTTGAGTCTCAATGATGATTTTCTGGCCCCCAATGAAGTTGGAAAAGTGTTTAACTGCCCACATGGTGGACAGCAGGGCTTTTTCACAGTCAGAGTATTTTAGCTCTGGACCAGTCAGGGGCCTACTAGCGTAGGCTACGACACGCTTGTCGCAGTCGTGCTGTTGGTACAGACCAGCGCTCAAGCATTGGGTAGAGAAACCCACTTCCAGATGGAACTCTTTGTTACAATCGGGAAGAGCGAGGCAGGGAGCGGAACACAACGCGGCCTTGAGTGACTCCATGGCCTGCTGTTGTTGTTCTGTCCACTCAAAAGGCACATCTTTCTTTAGCAGTTTGTTTAGCGGTCGCGCTAACTCTGCATAATTTTCCACAAACTGGCGGGAGTAGTTGCACACCCCAAGAAAGCTCCGAAGTTCAGTGACGTTCGTTGGAGCCTTAATGGTGGTGACACCTTGTATCCGACCCAGCTGTGGCTGCACCCCGTGTGGTCCCACACGGAGGCCAACGAACTGTACCTCAGATCTGCACCATTGACCCTTTGAGACAGATATTTTTGCACCTGCCGCTGTTAGCTGACCCATTACGTGGTCCAGCTCGGCTAGGTGTTCATCTAACGATGGTTGTCCAACCAGAATGTCGTCGACATAGATGATGGTTCCGCGCTGACGAGCGTCGGGACATGCCTTGTTTAAGAAGATGTTAAACTCAGAGGGAGAGTTAGAGTAGCCGAATGGACACCGTGTGAAGGTGTATTGGCGGATGACAAAGGTGAAAGCCAACTTGTGCTGGTCGGATTCATGGACCGGTATAGTCCAGAATCCAGAAGCAATGTCAAGAGTAGAAAAGTACTTTGCCTCTCTTACCTTTGGGAGTTCCTGATCCAGGCGGATCGACGGCCACCGCGACAGCGAAACCTGTTTGTTTAGTTGTCGGTAGTCGATGGTCAGTCGCCATTTCCCGTTAGGTTTCTTAACAGGCCACAATGGCGCAGAGTAGGTGCTGTTACAGGGTCGAATGATACCCTTCTCCAACAGGTTGTCCAAGATCTCCTGCACAGGTCCTTCGGACAGCAGGGGAAGTTTGTATTGTTTCACAAAAGTTGGAGGTGCACCCGCCGCTGTGGGGATTGTTACCTCATGGATTGTAGTCAGGCCACAATCCAAGGAGTCTACTGAGAGAGAGTCTTTGTACTTAAGTAGGAGTTGACGGAGCTTGTTACGCTCAACGTCGTCTACTAGAGCATCTGCTTCCTCCACAATCTTTTCGATGTGGGACAGAATTTCTGGAGGTCTCCCCTGAGGAAGGCTCTGTTGTTCTTCTACCAGACAGCGGTGTTGAAGTCCAGCAGGGAGGGTTATGGGTTTGGGTTCTTTGCCTCGGGTCCACATCCTGGCCCTAACGTAATCAACTACTAGTTGGAGGCGATCCGTGAGGTCGTTCCCTGCAATGAAGTCGGCGTTTATGGACTCAGACACGTACACTGGGTGGTCGAATTCCATCCACCCGACAACGAAGTGAAGGAGAGTCATGTGATGTATACGCTCGGACCTATTCACAAACCCCTGAATATCCACTTTACACGGAACCAGGTCTGGTGTGTAACCCTCTATCTCAGTGGCCAGACAGATGGCGTCAAAGAAGAGGCGGGACATGAAAGTGAGGTCTGCGCCTGTGTCCATGAGAGCCTTAATGGTGAGCGCGTCCTCCACCCTTATAGGTAGGAGCGGCTTGTCTCTCTCCTCTATTACGAAGTCACAGAGATAGGTCACCCCCCTGATGTAACTAGGAGGATGCACGTGGTGCCCTTTGTCAGGTGGTTTAGCCCTCCTCTTTTCTTCAGGGTCCCTTTTAGTGACCCTGCGTTTACCCCTAGGAATTTTTCCAGCATGGACAGCTGCGATAAACGCCCTCAGTGAGTCTGTGGGGGTTTCTTCTTCTCCCCCCTCTGAACTGGAGGCCTGTTCATCGACAGCAGTGGCTGTGATTGGCAGCATGTGTCCTACCGATTTCCGGAGGTCCTCAGAGGAGAACTTAGAAGGTAAGTCACGTTCACCACGTCGCCTAAGGATGGCTGGCGAACGTGAGGCCTTCCGAGGATTCACCAGTGAGCGCCAACGTTCAGCACGTGGGCTCCACCTGGGTCTTTTTGACCTTTTGTGTAAGGGGGAGCATTTAAACTTCGCCCCTTTGTAGGGTGTCTTGGGCCGTGGCCCAGAAGATGAGTCAACCACTGTGTCTTGGAGCACTGTGGTGCATGAGGCCTGAGGGTTTGAGCGGGAGTCGTCGTTTGCGGGAAGCTCCGCATCAGACCCCTGTGGGTTAAGGTCGTCGAGGGAATTATTTCTGAAAATATTCCCCGCGCGCTCTCTGTATTCCTTCACGGTCGTCTTATTGAAAAGATACTCGCTCAGAATACCTTTGTAGGATGGATGTAGGTTCCCAAGGAAAAGATGTTTAAAGTCCTCACATTCTTCCATTCCCTGTTCATTTGTTTTTCCGAAGAAAGCACGATGAAGCCGGGAGTAGAAGTGTTGTGGGTCNTGAAGGCGGCACCACGAGGACAGGTGAAGAGGGAGGCCTAGCCACGTGCATAAGCACCCCCCTTTCCATCCTCAGAGTGGCTCTAACACGAAAGAGAGAACGAAGTTCAGGTATAGAGTCAAGGTCGGCTGGAGAGGGTTGAGAAGTTTTTGGATCAGCCAGAAACCGGATCATCCTGCTGATAGCAGGGTCCTGGTCCTGGAGAGAGACAATGTCGTTTTCAGAGACAGCTGGAGTGACAGAGACAAACCCATCCGACGGTTGGTCGGAGGACGTCTTGGCGGCTTGAGCTCGCGTCACCACGCACACCTCTGCAGGTGCACGTGAATGAGAAGTGTCACTCTCAGGAGGTCCCTGGGAGTCAAAGTACCATGGCGTGCCACAGTGGGCACCCTGTTTAGCCAACGAGTCGGCAAGGTCATTCTTTTCTTTGTCCATGCCAGGGGTCTTTGAGTGACCTTTGACCTTGTGCCAATAAATGTGCATGTCATTTGAGGTCACTAAGGCGTCGCAGGCGACAAAGAGGTCTCTGTGTCTGACAGGTTTCCGGTTGGAGGTCAAGAACCCATTATCTTTCCACGAGGGAAAGTGACAGGTGAAACTGAGCCGAGCATAGTCGGAGTCGGTGCGAATCACCAGGTTGCGAACGCCTCGGTTCGCTGCCACCTGGAGGACTATCAGAATCCCAGCCACCTCCGCATATTGCGAAGACTGGGGTCCCAATCTATAGCACCAAGATTCTTCTTTTCCATCATCAAGCCACACTATGCCCACGCCAGAGCTTCTGTCTTTGTCATGGCGAAAGGAGCTGCCATCAACGTAGGCTGTGGTCATTCCCTCACAGAGGGTTTTGTCAAAGTAATGGTGATTGGGGTTCTCCAGAACCCTTGGACTCACTGGAGGCGGGCTTGCCGCACCAGAGTCGTCAGAACAATGTTGGCAGGCAGCCAACCCCGTGCCAAGAGCGTTGCTTTTGTTAAGATTATAGCGCACCTCGATGTCGAAGCTTTGCAGCGCTAAAAGCCAAGAAGCAATGCGTGCATTAGTCACCACACCATCTCTGATGCGTTGACTGTTCAAGAAGGTCACGGGCTGGTGTTGAGTCTCGATGATGATTTTCTGGCCCCCATTGAAGTTGGAAAAGTGTTTACCTGCCCACATGGTGGACAGCAGGGCTTTTTCACAGTCAGAGTACTTTAGCTCTGGACCAGTCAGGGGCCTACTAGCGTAGGCTACGACACGCTTGTCGCAGTCGTGCTGTTGGTACAGACCGGCGCTCAAGCATTGGGTAGAGAAACCCACTTCCAGATGGAACTCTTTGTTACAATCGGGAAGAGCGAGGCAGGGAGCGGAACACAACGCGGCCTTGAGTGACTCCATGGCCTGCTGTTGTTGTTCTGTCCACTCAAAAGGCACATCTTTCTTTAGCAGTTTGTTTAGCGGTCGCGCTAACTCTGCATAATTTTCCACAAACTGGCGGGAGTAGTTGCACACCCCAAGAAAGCTCCGAAGTTCAGTGACGTTCGTTGGAGCCTTAATGGTGGTGACACCTTGTATCCGACCCAGCTGTGGCTGCACCCCGTGTGGTCCCACACGGAGGCCAACGAACTGTACCTCAGATCTGCACCATTGACCCTTTGAGACAGATATTTTTGCACCTGCCGCTGTTAGCTGACCCATTACGTGGTCCAGCTCGGCTAGGTGTTCATCTAACGATGGTTGTCCAACCAGAATGTCGTCGACATAGATGATGGTTCCGCGCTGACGAGCGTCGGGACATGCCTTGTTTAAGAAGATGTTAAACTCAGAGGGAGAGTTAGAGTAGCCGAATGGACACCGTGTGAAGGTGTATTGGCGGTTGGCAAAGGTGAAAGCCAACTTGTGNTTAGAGGAGAACTTAGAAGGTAAGTCACGGTCACCACGTCGCCTAAGGCTGGCTGGCGAACGTGAGATCTTCCGAGGATTCACCAGTGAGCGCCAACGTTCAGCACGTGGGCTCCACCTGGGTCTTTTTGACCTTTTGTGTAAGGGGGAGCATTTAAACTTCGCCCCTTTGTAGGGTGTCTTGGGCCGTGGCCCAGAAGATGAGTCAACCACTGTGTCTTGGAGCACTGTGGTGCATGAGGCCTGTGGGTTTGAGCGGGAGTCGTCGTTTGCGGGAAGCTCCGCATCAGACCCCTGTGGGTTAAGGTCGTCGAGGGAATTATTTCTGAAAATATTCCCCGCGCGCTCTCTGTATTCCTTCACGGTCGTCTTATTGAAACGATACTCGCTCAGAATACCTTTGTAGGATGGATGTAGGTTCCCAAGGAAAAGATGTTTAAAGTCCTCACATTCTTCCATTCCCTGTTCATTTGTTTTTCCGAAGAAAGCACGATGAAGCCGGGAGTAGAAGTGTTGTGGGTCTTCAGATGGGTCCTGTTTTACTGATAAAGCATGACTGTAGCCGTACTTGAATGAGTTACCTGAGAATTCCTCCTCTAAAGCTTTGGTGAGCTGAGAGAAGTCATTTTTGATCTCAGGTAATTGGCGGTCAATGAAATCACACACTTCCTCAGAAGAAGTGATTTGGATGAGAAATATTTTATCAGAAACAGTGGCATCAGGAAACCTTATCAAATGTCGGTTGATTTGTTTTAGATAAGACGCAAGCTTTAAGTCATCACTATAAGAAGGCTCAAATTTAGTGATAAATTCAGCCATTTTGTACAGGTCTGCTGTAGTGAGTGATGGAGCTGGTGCTTGTTCCATGGAGGTTCGCTCAAGAGCTTGTAACCTCCCACCTAATTCCCTTACCGATCTCCCAACAACTGAAAGTGCCTTCCATAAGTCGACATTGAGTTCAAACAATGTACTGTCTTGGATTCCAGCCATTTCAGGAGGAGAAGGTTCCATAGTTTGTCTTTAAAACT
>SSNR01000376.1:30005-81624 GCA_006937965.1 Callopanchax toddi | reverse complement strand
CCCCCCCCCCCCCCCCCCCCCAGGTTTTTGTGATGGTTTCATCCTAAAATGACTGATTTCACAGCACGTTTTTCAAAAAGTTGCTGTCAAAGTTGCAATTTTTTTCAAGCATTTTTTTTGTATTAAGGTTTTTTTTGTTTGTTTTATTCACACACAGTCAACCTCCTTACTCACACACACACACACACACACACACACACACACACTGTAATATGTGATAGAAACTGACCGGCGTGTTTAGCGGCTCAGTTCAAAAATCCGGAAGTAAACACAGCTCAAGGCAACGGGATTGGTCAAAACTTATCAGAGTGGCAGTGATTGGTCAAAGAAGAAGATGTAACGCTAAGATGATTGGTCAAATTTGCGGAAAAGTTGCGGTGATTGGTGAAAACTGCAAGGCTACGAAAAGTAATAGAATCGAATTTAAATATTTTCAATCAATTAATAATCGTTCATGTCTGCATCCTGATGCGTCAGAAAAACGAGTTTATCTCCCACCCTTACTAACGATCTGGAGTCTGGTTGAAATCCTCTTTCATCAGCGCCCCCCTTCAGCATGCAAACGCCCCCTTCAGGGCCCAAAGACCTCCACCGCCCCCCTATGTGGTCTCAACGCCCCCTGGGGGGCGCTACAGCCCCCGTTGAGAAACACTGCTCTACATGGAGACTCAGCTGATCCCATAGGTTTTCTACAGGGTTCAGGTCTCTAGAAAGTCCAGGTCTCTCCCTCTGAGGTCCCCCGGGCTCCAGCAGCCGTTCTCTGATGATGAACCAGGTTGATCTGGAGCGTTGTGGTCCATGAAGATGAATGAGGCCTAGAGGATCAATGACTGGATTAATGATGTCATCCAGGTAAAATGGACTTGTCTCAGAGACATTCACAGAGCGTAGGACAGTTCTGTATGGACTAGAGACACCTGTCCTCACTGGAACACCTCCACCACCAAAGGCTGGTCTGGATTCAACAGTAACTGATGTATAGCGTCTTCTTAACGTCTCCAACATGGTGGTGTCCATTATTTCAGCTCAGAGTGAATCAACTTTATCACTGAACTGAGGTCCACTGGTCCCTGGTGTGTTCAGGTACCTGGTGGTGTGTTCAGGTTCCTGGTGGTGTGTTCAGGTACCCTACAGGTTGTGTAACACACCACCAGGTATCGAACACAGGTACTCAGGTGGTCTGACGTGACTCTTGGTTCCTCTCTCCTCCCTAAAGGTTCCTGGAGTTTTGTGTCATCCATCATCTGGTTCTTCAGGTCACTGGTCACCATGAAGGTCATCAGTGGGACGTGGACAGAGGACGTCCACGTCTCTGTCTGTCTGTGACTCTTCTGTTTCTCTATCAACCTGCTGATGACCCTCTGTGACCTCTAAGCTCAGTGGACACTTCCATCCTGTCTCCATGGTGACGTTCTGTTGATCAGGCGTGGTCTTGGAGTCATGGTGTCAGAATGTGAACACCCTGATGAGGAGGACTCTGTAGAGACCAGTTCTAATGGCTCCAGGACGTTTGTTGGTGGATTCATGGATCAGACAGCTGCTGTGGACTGATCCGTTCAGCTCCTTGTTGGAGAACAGCAGGTGGAGTCCAAACGACTGAAGCTTTGTCCAGCTGGACATGAGCCTTCAGAGGTTTACAGAAGGTCACCTGTAGAGGTTAGAGGGTATTTTGGGTTCATCCTGACAGGGTTAGGGCTCCCTTCCTTTATTAGAGGGCAGTATTTATAGCACAGTATCAGACTGATAGTCTTCAGGTGAGTGACTGTTGGCTCTTTGGTTGAAAGGATCACAAATGTTTGGAGATTTTTCCCCCCAAAATGACCAGGACTTTAAATATTTTCTTGTCCTTCAACAAAATCCTTCAGGACTGCTGGGCTACCAGCTGGTCTGAGTGCAGCCAAGACCACCTTAAGCGGCTCTAGTCTCCTAAATGTCACAGCGTTGGGTCGGTCATTTTATAAAGCTAAACACGGCTGTCCGTTTCACTCTACAGGTCATTCACATGGACGTCTGTGGGTATTTGAGAGAGTAAATGTCTCCAGCAACAGCTAAACGTAGCAGCTCTGATGCAGGAATGTCTTCATGTTGCACCAGTCCAGACACCACCAGTCCAGACACCAGTCCAGACACCAGTCCAGGTCTGCACCAGGTGTTCTGATACTACAGAGTGATGCTCACCTCTCAGACAGCAGGATGAGAGACGTTCTGAACAAAGGCTGTTCAGGAAGCTATCTAGGAGGAAGTGTCCCTCCTGAAGGCCGTGGCGGGAGCTGTGGCACATCTGATGTGTGAAAACATTGTGATTGTATTATTTTAGTCAGAGAAGATCTTGTTGCACTCCCTCTGGCTGCTGTAGACGTGTCGGCAGAGAAGTGAATCACCAGAACATGTTGGTCAGAAGAGAGCTGAGCGTGATCTCACCATGTCCTCCCTAAATGTTAACGCTGCTAGTGTCCAGTCAGGGATGGAGGAGAGGCTGGAGAGCAGCTGAACAGGTTTTAGTTTGAGTTACAGTGAGGTAGGGAGGGACCTCCGATCAGTTGTTAGTGGATGGAGACGGACTCACGGAGAGGAACGCCTTCTGGATCTGATGTGTGTGAGAGTGATGTCACACTTGAGCCAGGCTTTAAGATAAACAGCGTGAGTGTGTGTGTGAATGTGTCCGTGTTGGGTTGCAGTAATCTGCTGCACACGCTCTTCATTCCATCCTCAAATGGCCTCCAAATAAAACTCCTAAAACCAGTCCAGTGGTTCCAGCTCTCACTGCCTGCTGGTCCGGCGGTCAGGTGGCTCTTCTCTGGAGGTCTGGGAATCTTTGGGTTCTTTCTTTCCTTTCTTGTGAAATTAGGGAGTATCATCCAGCATGAGTCCAGAAAATGTGTTCATCACCTCCCAGCTGGACGTCAGAAACTCATTTGAAGAAGAAGACGGGCTCTAAGAGACGTCTCCTCTGATGGAGCTGGTGAAGATCTGCTGCCGTGAAAACCTATAATAATAATAATAATAATAATAACTTTATTTATATAGCACCTTTCTCAGGCCAATGGCCACAAAGTGCTTTACAATAAAACAATTATAAAAACACAAAGGATAAAACTTGAAAAGAACATAATAAAATGCAAAATAAGAACATAATAAAACACAAAATAAAAACTTGAAAAGAACATGATAAAACACAAAATAAAAACATGATAAAACAAAAACATCATGCAACCTAAAATCAGTAAAAAGCGAGCCTGAATAAATGAGTTTTCAACTGTTTCCTAAAAGAGTCAACAGAATCCAGGCTACGCAGAGGAGGAGGTAAAGCATTCCATAATCTTGGAGCCACTACTTTAAAAGATTGATCTCCCCTGGACTTAAAATGTGATCTAGGAACCTCCAACAGCCTCTGACTAGTAGACCTCAGACTACGAGGAGGACTGTAGGGTTTTAAAAGGTCTGAGATATAAACAGGGACCTGACCACGCATGACTTTAAAAGTAAAAACTAAAAGTTTAAAATGAATTCTAAAATGCACTGGTAACCAGTGCAGGGATCTTCAAACTGGAGTAATATGCTGACTCTTTCGTGTGTTGGTTAAAAGCCTTGCAGCAGCGTTCTGAACTGACTGGAGGCGAGACAGATCTTTCTTGTTCAGACATGTAAAAAGGCTGTTACCATAATCCAGACGAGATGAAATAAAAGCATGAATAATCATCTCTAGTTCTGCTTTTGACACTAGAGTTCTGATCTTAGAGATATTTCTCAATTGAAAAAAGCAGTTACGGATTAATGTTCGTGAATGTCCCTCTAATGACATGGCAGAATCTAGAATGATACCAAGGTTTCTGACGTTTGGTTTAACAGAAGCAGCCAAAAAACCAAGGTGCTGCTTAATGTCACTCATTTGGTTCTCTGGAGCAAAAATTAATGATTGAGTCTTATCAGAGTTCAGCTGTAAATAGTTGTCACTGAGCCACTGTTTGACGTCGTTAAAACATTTTAACAGAGAAGACAACTTAAAATGTTCAGACGGTTTAAATGAGCAGTACAGCTGAATATCATCAGCATAAAAATGATAAGACACATCAGCAAACTGTCTGATCATTTGGCCTAGGGGGAAAATATACAAAATGAACAGGATAGGGCCCAGCACTGAGCCCTGTGGTACCCCACAGGTCAGGTTCTGGGAGTCAGACATGATCTGGTTCGCAAAGACACTAAAAGTTCTACCTGAAAGGTAGGACTGGAACCACTCTAGGGCTACACCAGATACACCAACAGTATCATGAAGCCTGTTAATCAGAACACTGTGGTCTACGGTGTCAAATGCTGAGGAAAGATCCAGAAGAACCATGACAGTGGATTCTCCAGAGTCAGCTGACATCAAAATATCACTAGAGATTTTTAGTAGAGCCGTTTCTGTGGAGTGGAGCTTTCTGAAACCGGACTGAAACTGATCAAAGATCTCATATTTCTCCATAAAAGAAATCAGCTGTTCTGCCACGACTTTCTCAAAGACTTTAGAAATAAAAGGAGTCTTAGAGATCGGCCTGTAATTATTAAGCTGTGCTGGATCCAGGTTGTTTTTTAATAATGGCTCAACGACAGCGTGTTTAAAGGAGCTAGGGAACACGCCGGATGAGAGTGATGAGTTACAGATGTCTACGATACAAGGACCAATAACAGGAAAAACCTTTTTAAACAACAGAACAGGAAGGTGTCATTAGGACAGGTAGATGGTTTCATTCTGTCAACCTAGTGTTATCTACTCTACCAGTACTTAGCACTGTTGTCTCACAGGCTACATCCCAGCTGTGCCCTCTGTGTGGAGTTAGCATGTCCTTACACATGTGTGGGTTTCCTCCTGCAGACCCAATCATGCATGTTGGGTTAACAGGTGACTCTGAATGGACCCTGGGTCAGAGTGAGAGTGGTCTCAGTAGTCCTGTCCAGTGTGTCCTACTATAAGAGCTGTTAAATATTACCATCTATCTAGGAATATGATTTATGTTAACGATGCAATAGACCAGTCATTTATTGTATTTTTTATTGCATCGCATAATAATAATCAGATAAAATCTTGAAGGACAGGGTCACAGTGCTGTTGTGTTGGTACAGAACTCTTCTGGGACCTCTAATGTTTGTCAGCCTGTTGGTTGTTCAGGGTCAGGCAGAGGACAGCAGACTGTAGAGACTTGATCCGGATGTGGACGGGTCCGTTTTACACACCTGGTTACTTGGTCCATTTATTTATTTGGTTAGCACAAAGCGTGTTGCCACCTTTCTTAGGCTAATGGTTAGTGATGTCGCTGTCAGCAGCTGTGGCGGTGAGCGTCTGGTACTCTCTCTGGAACTTTAAATCCACTGAGTCCGTTGGCCTCTACAGTCGGCGAGTGGAGCAGGAAGAGTCCGATCAGGACAAACAGCACATCTAGCTACTCCGTGTCTGAATCCGCTCCTCGTGGGTCCAGTCTGTGTCTGTAGCATTGTGTCTGACGTTTACCAGGACCAGTCATGAACACAAACACACACACGTGTGTGTACACATGATGTTGACGTGACTGAGTCAGCAGACAGGCGTTTAATCATTAACTCACTAACCCTCTAGGACCGAGGCAGCCTGTTGACAGTGGACGGTCTGGAAGTGAAAACCCATCAAACCCAGTGTCTGAGCTGTAGAGCTCCAGCTGAGTGACCAACAGGTCTGTTTGTAAAGTTTTACTACACTCCTAAAAAAGTGTCTGTCTGTAATGATTAACGATGTAAAAGTAGCTTGGCTCTGACTTCTAAACGTTCTGTCACTGTGACCTTGGTCAAGTGTAGCCGTTAACTATCAGGACATAAAAGAACATCTAGTTCCAGTATGTCTACACACAAGCTACAAGAGTTCATATTAGTATTTGTCTAATGAACAGCCTGTTATGAGGAGCTTACAGAGGCTAATGACCCAGATAATGAATTACGTAGCTAAACACTAGGAGTGTTATATGTGTTAAATGATACGCATCACGATACAATATATTTGAATACATCCTGATAGTACAAGTGATGTGATATTTATTAATGTAATCACAGCTGAGGAGTAAAGTCAGCCTCTTCCGTTGAGCTGAATCAGTTCACTTGATGCTGAAATGAGGCGTTACCGCGACGTCATCGTGGTACATTCTGGTCACGTGCTCATATCTGTCATGCTGCCAGTGCAGACTTTACAGACTGCAGAGCTCCTGTCAGTCTTTGCTACTTTTCTTTGTTTTGAACCAATACCAGCTGTACCCTCCTGGTAGCTGTGAAGCTAGCAGCATCTGGTACGACCTCCATGTTCTGTGGAGGTGGAGGACTGCTGAGGACTAATGCTGCAGCCAGCAAGCGATTGGAGGCTAAAATGCAACACAAACATGAACTACCACTGTTCATTTTTGCATGTAAACTCTTAATAAAAATCGATGTTGTGCTTTAAGGATATCGATATAATATTATGACATGACATTTTACTATATATCACTGAACTGATTTTTTCTTACACTCCTACTAAAATCCCAGCAATTAACTAGCAAGAGAGGCTAATGAGCTAGCTAACATCAGATTGTTACAAGAACCAACACAACATCAGAGACGTTACATCCTGGACACTAAATACGTCGTTTACTTTAAAACTAGATGTTTCAGGCCTTTATATGTCAGATGGTGTTTTCAACAGTCCGTCCATCCATCTGTCCGTCCATCCTTCCATCCATCCATCCATCCATCGAAAATGTGCGATGTTGATAGAAAACTACTCTTCCAGCAATCCTGCCACCTAGTGGTCGTGTTACCAGGTGTCTGAAGGGATAAAAACTACAGTCATATTCATTGTTCATATTCCTGTATTTTAAAGAGAAGTTGATGTTTAAAAATCACCGCCCATCCTTCATAATGTCTGAATAGATGTTTTTGTGCAGAGCTAGCATGTGGGTGGGTATGCATGAGCGAGTGAATGGTTCCAGAGAAGGAAAGGGTTGAGAGGACACCTGGTGTGACACATGTTGGATTACTCAATAGAATACTTGATTACTATTATTTATCAGCTTCAGTCCTAATCATAATATCACCTACTACACACTGGGGCTGCACAATATATTGTTAAATATTGTCATCACTGTGTGCAGTATCACAAAGAACTGCTGGGATGACAGTAAATCATCAAAGCTACCTGTGGTTTGATGCTCTGACACCAGACTGGAACACTACAGCACACAGAGTGTTGGGAGGTTGTGATGGAACACAGAGACCTGAGGAACTGGATGTATCACAACCAGTTCCTCATTGCAATATACACCAAGAATATAGCAGTCAGCTGTTTTCTAATCCCATGCTGTCCCTCTACACACTGCTGTTGGATGCTACCTCTATGAGAGAGGTTTTAATAGAAGTGAACCTGTTGAACTGCAACACAATGGAACATTTGGGTGCACCTAACGTTTGTGCTGGTGCACCTATAAGAAGAAAGTTAGGCACACTGGTGCAAACAGTGCAAAACGTCAGTCTAGAGCCCCGCACTGACAGCATCGACCTGCAGCCACTCTCTGACCCTCGGAGCACTTCAGTGTATTTGTGATGTCACCACTCTGACCGTCAAACAAACCTTTCTCTGTTCTCACCACAAGCACCATGACATGATGTCTTCTAGACCTCCTCACTGTTGTCATGATTTACTGTGAAATACCAGAAACCAGCAGAATATTCCTGAGGTAGTACTGTGCTTTTCATTCATGTACTGTATGTAGGAGGTGGGATCTGACCCAAAGACAGCTGGTTTCTATGGAAGGAGGGATTTGCATGGATCTGTGTCTAAGCAGAGTCTTAGAGGCCCCAGAATGACTCTGCATAAGAACAATGTTTTGCTGAGCTTCAGTAGACCTTTAGTGGAGGTTCTACACCCCTGGTGTCTTTTTATTACGTCCTCAGGTGGACTAACCAAGACTTCAGTGTGTTTATCTTCCGCCCTTATGTTCCTGTGACTTCTCCTGGTAATCCAGGCCAGAGAACCAGTGTGGGGCAGCTTCACTG
Organism: Callopanchax toddi; assembly: GCA_006937965.1. Taxonomy (NCBI): domain Eukaryota; kingdom Metazoa; phylum Chordata; class Actinopteri; order Cyprinodontiformes; family Nothobranchiidae; genus Callopanchax; species Callopanchax toddi. Next base: position 73,593 of record SSNR01000376.1, on the reverse strand, counting down.
AGATCTCCTGTTCATGTATCAGCGTGATGATGATGACTCCAGATAATAGGTAAACTGTGTGTAACTCTGCCTGTGGTGGCTCTGCTTGATGTGTGTGTGTGTTGCTGATCCCGTCCAGTAGCACACCCAGTGTCTGACTGAAGAACCAGTGAGCTTGGATTCGAAGACGCAGCGTGTTTTGGATAGCCGTTAAGCTAATATTGACAGTTAACAGTTCATGGAATTTGTGGAAAGTTCAGCCTCACACAAAGCTGCTGCACCTGCATTCAGCTTTGTTTACCTGCTCAGAGTTGTTCCAGACTAAAGTCACCTTGTGTCATTGATGCATCTTGTGTGGCAGTGCTTAAGGTTCTACTGCACATGGGTCAGGAGGGGAGGGGACTCAGGTAGGGCTGGGCGATATGGCCTAAAATCATTATCACGATAAATTGACCAGTTAACCTCGATAACGATAAATGGACGATAACTACCCCAATTACCAAAAATAACATTTTTCATTGGATGGGGCTGTGGCAGGCAGCATATTTCCTCTGGAGTTGTATTGATAGTAATTTCCCCCCTAAACCTTTTGATTGCAGTCATGTTATTGCCACTTTAAAGGACTGTAACATGACACTGACAGAAAATACTAAGTACTTTTAGTGGTTAAGATTAACTGGGCAAAATAAAAAGTAAAGGAGACAATATGTAACCTTTTGCAAAGCTTACATTTGACATTTTTTTGCTCAACATCATCTTTGCTGAATCCAAGGTGTTCCCAAATGACTGAAGTCACATTTCTTTTCTTTACAAAATTCTTCAATATGAAAACCTTTAACCAACTGCTGAGTGTTTTATAAATGATGCAACAACTCTAACCACTCCTTGTCCTCCTGACTTTGTCCTCTGGAATCACTATGATGAGGAGAACAGGTTTTATTTCTTCTCTCTCAGATTTTTTCCTCCCCTACCTGCTGCTCATTTTTTCTTTCCCCTTCTCACCTCTCTTCTCTTTATCTGACCTTTAGAGCTGAAGCTACAGGAGGTTTAATGTCCCCTAAAAAGGCTCCTCTACAGAAGCAGCAGACAGACGTGTTTCCACATAAAATAACTATTTATTAAACTAATGTAAAACAGTGGACAAAGACATACACTAAATATCTCCGTCTATTCGGCAAATCACAGTAAAGAACCACACGGGGGGTGGGGGGGGTGGACTCAGTGGATGAGTCTATAAGCTCCCCTCACCCCCCCAACTGCTACTAGACCTGCTGGTCCGCTGACCCAGCCTCCGTAATCCAGCTGGATCGCCTACTCTGTTGAGTGGCAGCAGCACTCGGTCCCGGTTCTAATGATGCGACGTGGGCACGCACGCACACACACGCACTCAGCTGCTCCTCTCTGACACACGGCGCTCTCCGTTCAGCTGCGGTACAGGTGAGCCCCTCCCGAGTCGGAGGCTACGACGCACGCAGCGACAGCAACACGCAGCGACAGCAACACGCAGCGACAGCAACACGCAGCGACAGCAACACGCAGCGACAGCAACACGCAGCGACAGCAACACGCAGCGACAGCAACACGCAGCGACAGCAACACGCATAGCACGTAGCACGTCCGAAACACGCACACAACATGCCTCAGGCAGGTGACGCGCGCAGCATCAGCGACAGCTTATCAGGTTGAATCGCTGTCTCACAAGTTCTCATTAATGACGGACAGGAACCGAAACAAGGCACCTCTTCTTTACGGACTGGATGGAGTGGAGTCACGTGACTCCACCCCTTCGAACTTCGAACGTAGTGCGTCTTAAAGGGACATGAGCAGCGCCAACCTGTACATGCCTTTTCTTTTTTTTTAAATACCGAATTTACCGACATGGGCAAAATGACGTCGGTTAGAGTCATAAATTTCGGTAACGATAAATTTTCGGTATATCGCCCAGCCCTAGACTCAGGTGAGTTCAGTCTGCAGCACTTCCTGTTACCAAGGACCTGAGAGACGAGGACAGCCTCAGCAGAGAGCTGTTCGACTCAGCTCACCTTCCTTCAGATGCACTGATGTCATTCACAGCTTAGGGTGTCTCTGGTTAGGGCTGTTCCATATACACAACAATAATAATAACATTATTATAACATTTTAACAACCTGACAAATGGTTCAACCTGATGTTCTGCCTCTTCATTTCCTCTTGCTGAATAATAATAAATAATTCTTATCTTCACTGCTACCGTGGGTCCAGACCCCTGGAGTTCTTCATATTCCCCATCCTACAGTCAGTGGTTAGTATAGTATAGTATAGTATAGTATAGTATAGTATAGTATAGTATAGTATAGTATACCTTTCACTGTAACCACTGATCCACATACACAGCTAGTCCACTAGCGGCTAATGACTAGCCTCTCCAATGCTAGCGCCAGCCTATCTGGAGTAGTTATACTTAGCATCAGTTATTAGCCTCTCCAGTGCTAACTCAGGTGAGCACTAATCAGTCTAACCACTCAGTTAGCTGTCAGATCAGTAGCTGGAGCTGAAGAGTGAGACGTTACGAGGACGTAGCGTCCACTGGGAGCTCAGTAGTCCTGGTTTAGACCAGGACAGGACAAGATGAGGACAGCTGTTAGACTGTCTGACTTCTGACATTAAGCTGCCTCGACTTGGAGCATCAGGAACACTAGAAGGACTTGTGTAGCGCCATGTGATGATACGTTTCATGGTACTCTTGGTTTATTGCAAAGTGGGGTAAAACTAGATAATGCTGCTGCCTCAAAATAGGAATTACAAAATAAACAATATGTATCGCACACCCCTATCTCTGGTGTGCCTTGTTTAATGTAAAGCTCTCAGTTATCAAAGTTGTTCTAACTAAGTAAGTAAGTAAAGTTTATTTCTATAGCACCTTTCACAGAAAAAAATCACAAAGTGCTTCACAGAAAACAGAATCAAACATGATAAAACAAATAAAATCAATAAAACAAACAAAATATCATTACAAATCAAAATCATTAAACAACAACAAGAGAACATAAAAGAGTTATTTAAAAGCAGTTTTAAATAATTGGGTCTTTAGCTGCTTTTTAAAGGAGTCCAGACTGTCTATACAGCGTCAGACTAAAGGAAGGTCATTCCAAAGTCGCGGTGCAACAGACTGGAAGGAGAGATCACCTGGACTTTAAATCTGGTCCTTGGAACTGTTAGTAGATTCTGGTCTGTGGACCTGAGGACTCAGGTTGGAGCTGTTAGTAGATTCTGGTCTGTGGACCTGAGGACTCGGGTTGGAGCTGTTAGTAGATTCTGGTCTGTGGACCTGAGGACTCGGGTTGGAGCGTAGGTCTTTATCAGGTCAGTAACATAAAGAGGAGCTTGACCATGTAGGGCCCTGAAAGTTAGAGTCAGGATTTTAAAATGAACTCTACATTTAACAGGTAACCAGTGCAGAGACCTCAGAATAGGAGTGATGTGATCTTTCCTGTTTGCTCCAGTGAGGAGCCTCGCTGCAGAGTTCTGGACCAGCTGAAGGCGGTCAAGGGCTTTTTGGTTCAAACATGTGAAAAGTGTGTTACAGTCATCTAGACGGGAGGAGATCAAAGCATGAAGAACCATTTCCAGTTCAGGTTTTGACACCAACTTTCTCAATTTGGAAATATTTCTCAGATGATAAAAACAGTTTCTGACCAGCTGTTTTGAGTGACCTTCAAGAGACATTGATTGGTCGAAAATACCCAGAATCCTCCAGTTTGAACCTAAATGTCCAATCTGTTGACTGATCAGAGGGACCGTCCTATCAGGGACAACAATCAGACATTCAGTCTTTTCAGGGTTTAACTGAAGGAAGTGATTTTCTAACCAGTTAGTAGCTGACAGACACTCCAGTAGTTCAGACAGTTTGTAGAACTCTGAGTCCTTGAAGGAGCAGTACAGCTGAATGTCATCTGCATAAAGGTGGTAGGAGACATTGGGACATCTACTAATGATCTGTCCAAGAGGATGGAGATATAGTAAAAACAGGAGAGGACCCAGAACAGAGCCTTGGGGTACCCCACAGAACAGATCTGTAGTATCTGACATGATGTTGTTTATATGGACACTGAAACTACGATCTGAACCAGTCTAGACCAGGTCCAGAGATCCCACCAAGTCACGGAGTCTGTTCATTAAGGTGCTGTGATCAACAGAAAGGTCCAACAGAACTAAGACTGTAAACTCCCCGGAGTCTGCTGCCATCATGATGTCACTGGATACTTTGAGTAAAGCTGTTTCTGTTGAATGTTTTTTACGGAAACCAGATTGGAATTCATCAAAAATGTTGTGTTGTTCCAGAAAAGAGACCAGCTGATCAGCCACAACTCTTTCTAAGAGTTTAGAGATATAGCTCAGTTTGGAAATGGGCCTGTAGTTATTTGGCTGAGAGGAGTCCAGACTGGGTTTTTTAAGGATGGGTTCAATAACAGCATGTTTAAAGATGGAGGGGACAGAGCCGGTTTGGAGGGATAGATTGATAAAATCAACAATGCATGGGCCAACTAGGTCAAAAGCTTTAAGAAGCAAAGATGTTGGGAGAATATCAACTGGGCTTGAAGATTTTTTCATGTTTTTAAGAATGAGACTCAGGTCCTCATGTTGTCTCACATAAAATAACAGATTCAGTGTTTCACTGAACAAAGTCATCTACAGCTCTGAGTCGCCCCGTGTGTTAGGGTAACGCTATGACATATTAAAACTAGCATATTGTGTACAGTGAAGCTAAAACTAGCGCCCCCCAGTGGATGGCTGCTATAAGTCTTTAAGCCCCACCCCCTCACTATAAACCAATGGAACGTTTTCTGGAATAGAGAATAGAAACTACCTCAGACAGTTATTTATTAACACCAGCTGATAGAGATGGTTAGTAGTGTGTGTGTGTGTGTGTGTGTGTGTGTGTGTGTGTGTGTGTGTGTGTGTGTGTGTGTGTGTTGTCAAAACATGTCATGAGTCACTGTTCTGTTGAAGCTCTCATACAGTTACCTTTGGTCATGATCTAAAACTTTAACCTTTGGAGTCAACCTGATTCAAGATGGCTGCCATGTCTAATCGACATTAGCAAACACAGAAATGGCTCTGAGTCAGTCATTAAGCTAAACTTTGACTTTGTGGTAGCTGAGAGTCACTGAGGTCCAGAGTCTGTGATGGTCCAGCTTCTCCAGGGAGCCGGATCCATTACACCCAGCATCAGCTGATCTGAGTTCAACACTCTGGCATGTAGAGCAAGATGGTTATTTTAGATGAGTTCTATGTGGGTTGTGTGTAGGTGAGTAGGTGGGACTTTCATCCAGGTGAACAGGAGGCGGGGCTTCCTAAATGCGTCTGTTAACTGGATGTTGTTGCTTCACGTTTGAACAGGAGCAGGCCAGTGCTTCATCCATACAGGAACAACTAAAGACCATGAAACGTTCAGTATTATTTGTACCTCATGTCAGAAAGTACAACTCATCTATTCTACAGATCCACCCATCACACATAAAATTCAAGTTTTTATTTCTGGTGATTTTGATGCTTAAGGTGGTTAAAATCCTACATTCAGTGTCTCAGAAACAGAAATCTCAGGTTTCAGAGGTCAGAGGGACCTGGTGGAGGTCAGAGGGACCTGGTGGAGGTCAGAGGGACCTGGTGGAGGTCAGAGGGACCTGGTGGAGGTCAGAGGGACCTGGTGGAGGTCAGAGGGACCTGGTGGTGGTCAGAGGGACCTGGTGGTGGTCAGAGGGACCTGGTGGAGGTCAGAGGGACCTGGTGGTGTTGGTGCATGGCGTCCCCGCCTCTGTCAGTGCGCCCCAGGACAGCTGAAGCTACACTGTAGTTGATCACCACCAGTGTGTGAGAGGCTGTTGTGTTGTACAGAGCTTTGGGGAGTGTTCAACACTCTAGAAGGATCTCTATAAATCCAGGACATTTACATCTGTCCAGTCAGCTGACTTCTCCATGGTTGTGTAGCTACTGACTCAGACTGAGAGTCCATTTAAAGCAGGGGTGTCCAACTCATTACGGTTCAGGGGCCACATGCAGACAAACTAGATGTCCAGTGGGCCGGACCAGTACAATCCTAAAATAATGACCTATAAATTACAAGTACATTTGAAAATCTTCACATTTATTCAAAAACTCTTTTACAAAACACAAGATAAACAAATATTTCTTAAGACAATTGTGCAGAAGTACACAAAACTTTTATTGTCTTAAAATATTAATAATAAAAGATTTCCAACATGTGGAAACACCTGGATGAGAGAATCATTTGTTGCAGTGTTCAGACTGACCCAGGGTCTGGTCTGGAGGCTCTGCCTCGTTTTCATGAGGGTCTCTGTTGTCTATAGACCAGTGTGGGTTTGGTACTGGTTTATCTTTTCAAATAGGGTCTGGGTTTGAGGAACTCAGTGTTTCATCTAAAACTGTATAAAACCAGTAAATCCAGGTGATGCTGACTGGACTCCATCAGTTTCACCATGGTTTCATTTAGACCAGGTCTAAGGGAAAACCCAGATCTGGATCCAAACCCATTCAGGTCTTTGTTTCTCAGTGGCTGGATGGTGATCTGTGCGCCCAGCTGACGTCCAGCGCTCTAGTTAAAATTATCAGCTTCAGCTCAGGATGCTGTAGCTGGCGTGCGTGTCGAGTGTTGAGCCAGAAACGAGCCAAACGCGCGGACCAGGACGCACAGAGCGCAAACGCTCCAGCTCCAGCACTGATCTCTGTGCGTAACGCGATCGGAAGCCCTGGCCTCACGATGTTACTAGATGTGGAGGATTCATCACTGGCCAAGTTGACAGGCGCAGCGCGAGCAGGAGGACGGCAAGTTCGGTGGCTCGCTGCGGCTCTTCAACTTGGCTCAGCTGTCATCCAAAAAACGCGCTTTGGATGCGACCCGCCGTTTCCACTGGCTGGAATAAACCCATAAAGGCTAGAGACGTGCAGTTTCACCGCCGATCCTTTTCGGTTTTTGTGATGAAAGGACGGGGCGGAGGGCTGAGTTTCACGGCGACCGCGTAGACAGGTGAAGCGAGTGGGGCGGGCTGGATCCTCCGAAGGAGGACCTTGGCTCGGGCTGTGTGCGTCAAAGGTCTGATCTGAGCGTCTGGACAGCAGGAAATCAGGCTGACAAGAGCTCAGCCTTGCTTCAAACGCAAGTTGCGTTAATTGCGTTATTTTTAACGCGTTATTTCTTTCATAATTAATAATCATAATTAACGCGTTAGTCCCAGCCCTAATTTTTTATTTTCAAAACTCATCCAGCGGGCCGGATTTGGCCCGCGGGCCATATGAATGACACCCCTGATTTAAAGGATCAGGAATCCTTTTTAGGTGTTTTGAGTTCATTAGCTAGTAGGGTGTGATGCTATGAGTTTACCGTACTCAGAGATTTTAAGATGCACCTGTACTAGGGACGCACCGATCCACATTTGTTCACTGCCGATCCGATCCCGATACCTGAAGTTGGATATCTGCTGATTCCGATACTATTCTGATACCAGAGCTCTATTTGCTGTAATATCTAAAATGTATCTAAAGCTGCTGAAAGCAGACCTGTCCTGCATGCATCACACTAGTGATGAGATTTATGGCTCTTTGAAGGGAGTTGTTCACCTCAAAGAGCCGTTCACTAAACTGGCTTTTTGATGGTTTTAGCAATATTTAAAAAAAGAAATGTCACGTGGAACTATGTTTGGGGACACTCTTTGTTGTGACACCCACGTGTGCGTTGCTAATGATCTTCCCAGATAGAGCTGGTGGTTCGTGTTGCTCTGATGGTTTAAATAGAGCTGTTCTGGTTCAGACAGTAACTGGGGGTCAGTGAATATCGCCTCCTGGCCTCAAACCTCACAGTTAATACAAAAACAGAACTATTGTTGACGAGGACTGTGTTCTCCTGTTCACAGTGAAGAGCTGTTCTAAAGATCTGACTCGTTCCTGAACGTCACATCACTACAGAGGAGAGAGGAGGAAGTGAAGTGAGTTTCTGGTTTATTTTGACCTGTTTAGCTCTGTTTAGGTCAGACTTTGACCAACAGGTCTGTTTAGTAATAAAGCTCTGAGAATGACAACAGTGGAGCTGTTTTTAGAGTAGAGCATTAGAGTTAGCCTGGTAAACCAGAATCTAGATGTGGATCTATAGTCTGACCACAGTCCACTGAAGCGACTCATTCATAGGGGCGGGATCAGCGGTTGTCAGTCAAACTGTCTTCACATGCTATGGGATAGCGCTAGGACCAATCAGAGCCGTTTAGCAACAACAGGAAACAGCTTCTAGATTAAACTTTTATCGTTTCCTGTCGGCAAAGAAGCCAATAAATCCTCTTTCAAAATAAAAGCCTTCAGTTCCTCTATCTGTTCACATCTTGGAGAAAAGTCCAGATCTAGATCGTCTAGAGTTGATAATAAAGACGTTTCAAGTGAACGCGGCTCCCGAGCTGCCGCCATATTGTTTAAATTCAGAGTCAGAGCTCTGCTGTCATCGGCTTATCCCGCCCACCAAAACGTTAGAGTGTTGTGATTGGCCCGGTACGAGACTGACTGGACCAATCAGTGGGCTGCTGAGGTTCCAATGAGTGTGTCTAGACCAGAGTCTGCAGAGCAGACCTGACGGTCTAGATTACTAGACTAGATTATAATAGCATTAAATCAGCTACTTCTGTGTTTATGTACCAGAGTTCCTGCACCGAGCGTCCAGTAAAGTGACAACAGAGTAGAGGATTCACTATTGATGCTGCTAACTCTCCTGCTGACCGCTTGGAGGAGCATGTCAGTACGGTCAGTACAGTTCTCCTCGACTAGCAGGAGTTTTAAAACGGTGAGGTCTGGGATTACGTCGGAGGTCACTGAACCGAGTTTTCTCGTTTTAACAGCGGCTTTGCAAACATGGCAGGTTTCTGTCTTGCTTTGCGGCGTTTCGACCGTTAAATATTTCCACGCCGCGGACATGTGGTGTGGAAAAGTTCAGCGCTGCTCAGTGCTGACCTGCTCGCTGCTAGCTGCAGGGTGTCCTGAAAGGAGGCGCGTCCTCTCCCTCTGTGTCTCTCTGGGGCTCAGACCTAGCCCAGGATCACGTGTAGTCATCTCAGCAGACAGCTCTGGATCGGACATTTCTAATCCGTGAATGAAGTTGGGATCAGATCCCGATCCTGGATCGGATCGACCCCATCCCTATAATGTACCTTATAGTATAAAAACTATCTTACTTCAGTAGCAGCTGGGTCACACCTGCTCAGGTATTTTGAAAGAGTAGCTGTGTGTTCTTTAACTGGTCTTATGACTGTAGGCCACTGGACAGAGACCATCAGTAGTATTATATTATATATGTATTATAGTCTGTCAGGACATGACTGGACACAGCGAGTGCTCCAGTCTAGTAAATAGAAGGTCAGACATGTGTCGTTCAGGGGGTTGGGGGGGTGTTAAAGTTTTAGTTAACATAAAACATCTCAGTGTTTGTATTTACTCCTGGATGGGGGGGGGGGGTCTTCCAGCTGAAACCTGCTGGTACCTGTCTGCTGTTGTTGTGTATTTTTTGTAGGCTTTCTTGTCATGTGTTTGTGATGCTACCTGCTGCTGCTCCACAAAAACACAACCACTGACTCGAAGTAGTTTGGCAGCTTTTAGGATTCTGAGTACAGATTACATCTGCTCCTGCAGAGCCTCCAGATAACACCAGCACTGTGCTGAGTCATGTACAGACACAAACATCATGGTGCCACTGGAAGGTTCAGATGTCATCTAGAATTACCCAGAACCCCTCCTGTCTGACTTGTTTCCTCTCATTATCTACGCAGCATGTCGTCTAATAATTTCAAATCCTCCCTGTTGTTGACATGTTTGATGCTAAACTCAGAAGTCAGATCTTTATTCTACCCCACACTACTAGACTTACTTCAGCCTAAACCAGCTGTTTTACTTTCTGCTCTCTGTAAATATTACAGTGGGGTCAAAGGTCAAAGCAAGAGTTATCTGTGTGACGTTCTGTACTGTGCCACTGCCCTGAACGGCTCTCTGCAGTCGATTATTGCTGCCTGGTAGCTTTTCTTATTTATGGTGATATAGTCTACCTACTTCATGTAACGTCAAACCACCAGGCTCTGACTTCAGGAGTTCAGTCGATGGTTTAGAGTCAGATCAAAGGGATGAAACAGGAAGTAGAGATTTGTTGGGACTTTATTGTATTTATTCTCTCTTTCTGTGCTTTGAGGTCTTTACATTTGTCTGGAGCAGCATGGTGACCTGTCATTGGCTCCAGTGTGTTCCTGGTTAGTTGAGGTAAAAGGATTCTACGTTTACACTTCAATGTTGTTGCTGCTGGGTTTATTACTAAAGGGTTAAAAACTGTATAATTGGGGATGTCCTGATATGCTTTTTTTTTTGCCCTCAAGTCCGAGTCATTTGATTTTGAGCATATACCATACCAAGTCCCGATGGGATACTTCTATAATTAGGGTGCACACCATATTTTATAAAGGTTCTTAAGAGAGAACTGATGCTCGGTATGCAGACCCTCACCATAAGCGGGGGGGCATTGCTCTAGGCACCAGCGCCGCGGAGGTCCGACACACCCGCTCCCCCTGGACGGAGGTTCAGGGTTCCAGGACCCGGGACCTGGTTTTTGTTGTTGCAGTCGTTGGAGAGACTTGGACAGTGGTGTGTCTAGAGGCTGCAGCTTCCCCAGTGAGCGTTACTCCACCACTCCCCGTAGTTGGGATGTGGGGTCGGTGGTGAGAGGGCACCTGTCCACAGCGCGAGGTCTCCGGAGAGGATGCACTGCGCCCCGCGTCAGCGACACGTGCACCAGTCCACAGTCCATGGCACGAAGACCGTTGGGACCACTGGTTTAAAGCACCAACCCACTGTAGTCAGATGAATGGACTAGAGCTGGAGACGACACAACAGGAACACATCGTTTACTTTGTCGGATAAACACACACTTACACCAGACAGGAAGTGATCAGGCTCAGAGCGCGTCACGTCTAAAACCGTCCAGATGGAAACATCCCTAGATCCTGATCTGTTCCCAGTCTCTCTCACAGGATGAGTCTGTCACACGTTCTCATTCATCCCACCTCCCCTCGCCTCGCCTTCTTCCGCTTATCCGGGTCCGGGTCGCGGGGGCAGCATTCCAAGTCGGGCAGCCCAGGCCACCTTCTCCCCGGCCAAGTCCACCAGCTCCTCAGCTGGACGCCCAGGCGTTTCCAGGCCAGACTGAAGATGTATTTCCTCCAGCTTGTCCTGGGTCGACCTGGGGGCCTCCTGCTGGCAGGACATGCCCAGAACACCTCCCTGGGGAGGCGTCCAGGAGGCATCCTGACCAGATGCCCGAACCACCTCAACTGGCTCCTTTCGACATGGAGGAGCAGCGACTCTACTCCGAGTCTCTCCCGTATGTCCGAGCTCCTCACCCTATCCCTAAGGCTGAGCCCGGCCACCCTGCGGAGGAAACTAATTTCGGCCGCTTGTATCCGCGATCTCGTTCTTTCGGTCATTACCCAAAGCTCATGACCAGGTGAGGATTGGGAGGTAGATCGACCGGTAAATCGAGAGCCTTGCTTTCTGGCTCAGCTCCTTCTTCACCACAACAGACCGGTTCAGCGTCCATCACTGCAGACGCTGCCCCAATCCGCCTGTCCATCTCCCTCCTTCCCTCACTAGAGAACAAGACCCCGAGATACTTGAACTCCTCCCCCTGGGGCAGGACCTCTCTCCTGACCTGGAGTTGGCAATCCACCCTTTTCCGACCGAGAACCATGGCCTCAGACTTGGAGGTGCTGATCCTCATCCCAGCCACTTCACACTCGGCTGTGAACCTCCCCAGCAAGAGCTGAAGGTCAGAGCCTGATGAAGCTAGGAGGACCACATCATCTGCAAAAAGCAGAGACGAGATTCTCCTGTCACCAAACTCAACACCCTCCACACCACGGCTGCTCCTAGAAATCCTGTCCATAAAGGTTCTGAACAGGACCGGTGACAAAGGGCAGCCCTGGAGGAGTCCAACCCTCACTGGGAACAGGTCCGACTTACTGCCGGCTATGAGGACCAGACTCACACTCCTCTGGTACAGGGACTGAATGGCCCTTAACAAAAGACCATCCACCCCGTACTCCTGGAGCGCCCCCCACAGGGTGTCCCTGGGGACACGGTCATAAGCCTTCTCCAAATCCACAAAACACATGTGGACTGGTTGGACAAACTCCCATGACCCCTCCATCACCCTAGCGAGGGTAAAGAGCTGGTCCACAGTTCCAGGACCAGGACCAAAACCACATTGCTCCTCTTCTATCTGAGGTTCAACCATCGACCGGACCCTCCTCTCCAGTACCCTGGAGTAGACCTTCCCAGGGAGGCTGAGGAGTGTGATCCCCCTATAGTTGGAACACACCCTCTGGTCCCCCTTCTTAAAAATGGGAACCACCACCCCGGTCTGCCACTCCACAGGAACTGCCCCCGATGACCACGCAATGTTGCAGAGACGTGTCAGCCACGACAGTCCTACAACATCCATCGCCTTGAGATACCCAGGTCGGATCTCATCCACCCCCGGGGCTCCGCTGCTGCGTAATTGTCGCAGTTTGGCCATAACGAACACCATGTTGGAACATAAGGATGCCCACCAGTACACCTGGTACCAGGGCAGCCTAGGTTACAGGTCGATGATTGACTTTATAGTTGTATCATCTGACCTGAGACCGTATGTTTTGGACACTCGGGTGAAGAGAGGAGCGGAGCTGTCAGCTGATCACCACCTGGTGGTGAGTTGGATCAGATGGCAGACCTGGTAGACCCAAACGTATAGTGAGGGTCTGCTGGGAACGCCTGGCAGAAGAGCCTGTCAAGATGGTCTTCAACTCCCACCTCCGGCAGAGCTTCGACCGCGTCCCGAGAGCAGTGGGGGACATTGAGTCCGAATGGGCCTTGTTCCGCTCTGCGATTGTTGAGGCGGCTGTTGCTAGCTGTGGTCGTAAGGTAGCCGGTGCCAGTCGTGGCGGTAACCCCCGTACCCGCTGGTGGACACCAGAGGTTAGGGGAGCCGTCAGGCTGAAGAAGGAGGCCTACAGGGCGTGGCTGGTCTGTGGGTCTCCAGAGGCAGCTGATGGGTATCGGAGGGCCAAGCGGGGTGCAGCAGTGGCAGTTTCCGAGGCAAAATCTCGGGCGTGGGAGGAGTTTGGTGAGACCATGGAGAAAGACTATCGGTCGGCTCCAAAAAGGTTCTGGCAAACCATCCGGCGCCTCAGGGGAGGAAGGCAGCAACTCGCTCACACTGTTTACAGTGGGGACGGGGAGCTGCTGACGTCAACTGGGGCTATAGTCGGGCGGTGGAAGGAATACTTTGAGGAGCTCCTCAATCCCACCGACGCGCATTCCTATGAGGAACCAGAGCTGGGAGACCTGGGGACGGACTGTCCAATCTCTGGGGTCCCACCTGTCCTTCACAACTGGTTCATATGTGGAGTCAGAAGGAACCTGACAACAAAAAGAGCAAACTTCATGTCTGTGTGACTGATGTTCATCAGCTGTCTCAGTAGATCATCAGGCCGATGCTCACCTACCAGACGGGATGGGAAGACGACTGTCCTACACTCAACCAGACAGCTAACGGAAAGCTTGGAGTTCAGAGTCTACAGGAAGTAGAAAAATGGGCCCAGAGGTCAAAGTTCACAGCAGCCTGTTTGCCCCGTGGTTAACCAGCAGCAGCAGCACATTTCTGCTCTCACAGGGCGATTCCTCTAGGAGACGACACAGACTTCAGTGAGTTCAGTGTCAGGTTGATCCGGTTACACTTCATGGTCACTAACTTGTGGGAAATGCAACATGTAATGTGGATCAGCAGGTAGGGATGGCTGTCTGCTGATCAGAAGGTCAGTGGTTCAGTCAGACCCTGTGCTGATGTGTCCTCTCAGATCCCAGGAGGACACAGATCAGGTATTGTTCCTGTTGTTTGTGTTGGAAGTCTCTCCGTCTGTTGGTGATTCTTCAGAATGACTGTTGACAGAACAGGACCGAATGAGGACGAGGAGGTGTTTTCTCTGGGAGGTGTTCAGATTTTTAACCAACAGCTCCATCCAGAGGGTTAGGCGCAGTTATCTCTCATGTCATCCTGTCATTAGTCATGCAAACACAGTGACGACAAAGCTGGACAAACGTCCTGCAGGTCAGTGGGGGGTGTTTTGACACCCAGGGGGAACCTCTGTCCTCCATGTTTTAGTCAGTCCCCTGGTTCAGCGGGTGAACCAGGTGTGCTGAAGCAGAGACAGAAGACAGAGTGGAGAACTGAGAGTGCGTCAGAGTCTCAGATCTTTGACCTTAATGAGATGAAGCAGCTGCTGCTTAACCTGCTTTCCTCCGATTGGCCGATTCCTCCATTTGACACAGCAGGTGGTGTGTTTTCAGTAGGTTGTTCTGACTTAGAGCTGGAGGATAAAGAGTCAAACACTAAAAAGGAACACTTCATGGAGTTCTGGCCGTCGCCCACCTGGACCCACTTCATCTTGGATTCCAGGACTTATCTAGACAGGATGATCATTGTTGGGGGTTTCAGTGTCCAGAAAGTTTCCACAGCATCACGTTTTCAACAACGCCTCATGATGACAACATGAAAAGTGTGTGTGTGTGTGTGTGTGTGGGGGGGGGTTTAAAAAAATACAACCTGATAAATGTCCTGTCCATCAGGATCCACATCCTTTAGCATTAAGCTCAAACTGAGCTCAGGTTCATCCTGTTTCCTCTGATCACTGGACCAAACTGTCCAGAGAGAGGACTGGACCAAACTGTCCAGAGGGAGGACTGGACCAAACTGTCCAGAGGGAGGACTGGACCAAACTGTCCAGAGGGAGGACTGGACCAAACTGTCCAGAGAGAGGACTGGACCAAACTGTCCAGAGAGAGGAACGGACCAAACTGTCCAGAGAGAGGACTGGACCAAACTGTCCAGAGAGAGGACTGGACCAAACTGTCCAGAGAGAGGACTGGACCAAACTGTCCAGAGAGAGGACTGGACCAAACTGTCCAGAGAGAGGAGAGACAAGCTGGAGGCAGCAGGGTGCTCATTTATTAAGGATGTTCCGATTCCACTTTTTTCAAAACCGATCCGATACCGATACTTAAATCTGAGTACTCGCTGATACCGAGTACCGATACCGATACTTCTACCACACAAAAATGCAACAAATTGGAATACAGGTTTTATTTTTTCTTCTCTGCTTTTCCAACAAATAACTGAGTTAGATAAAAAAATTAAAAATTTTAATAAAAATGATCACAAAACTAAAATATAAGGTGAAAAATAACCATTTTCTGTGATTTCACAGTGAAATTATTGCAGTTTTCCACATTTTAACCAAATAAAATGAACTATTTGGCACCATCTCCAGCTCTCAACCCACACTGTTCCTCTTTAGCTCAATAGCTCCCCCTAGTGTTAAATATAGGAAACTACAACATAAATCACAAGTCACAGACAGTAGTGATGTGACGTTCATGAACGAACCGAATCTTTAGAACGGCTCTTCACTGTGAACGAGGAGAACCGAGTCTTTGTAGAGAACCGTTCATTGTTTTGGGGGTGACTGTAAGCACTATGCACGCCTGCTTTGTATTCACTTTTTAATTTCATGGCGAAACAAACAAAAGCCTGTTAATGCAGGCAGGGGGTGTGAGGGTGAAAGGGAGGGGTGTGGAGAGGAGTTATTGTTGGGAAAGGGCTTGGGTGATGAATCGGTTGGAGGTGTGAACGGCTGTTTTTCAATAGGATGAG
The DNA here is from genome assembly GCA_006937965.1 of Callopanchax toddi. Lineage (NCBI taxonomy): Eukaryota > Metazoa > Chordata > Actinopteri > Cyprinodontiformes > Nothobranchiidae > Callopanchax > Callopanchax toddi. The sequence continues at coordinate 57,854 of SSNR01000376.1, read as the reverse complement.
TTGAAACTTTCAAGATAACAAAAGAAATCAAGCTGCCTTCATTGTCAAAGGAGCAGCTGTGCAAATGGGTGTGGCTGTCAGTGGTGAACAGACCTCTGATCAGTGTTAATTGGTCCCATCACTAACAGACAGTGAAGACACTGGTATCGGTTCCTGGTATCGGGTAACTTTAACCGATACCGATATTGGTATCGGCCCATCCCTATCATTTATAAAACTTTTTTACGCACAAAATGGGCCTGAATGTTGCGTAAGTCACTTTTTTCTCAAACTTTGGGATTTATAAAAGAAAACGTAACAGAAAAATGTGGCAACTCTAAGCAAACTTTGAACCTTGAACCTGTTGGAGACGTGAAACCTGTCAGAGCAGCTGGTGAGATGAAACATGTTGAATTTATGACACAACTAAAGACTTGTAGACCCTCGCGCGCACAGAACCAACAATCCGTCTCTAAAAAGAATGAAAATTTAAATCTCATTGAAAATATGTTGCATTTTCGTATAATATCTCATTCAGTTCATCCAGTGGTCTTCAGATTATAGAACAGCTGCTCTGATTGGAGCATTAATTGTGATTTCTGAGACTTAGGAATCCTGCAGGGACACTTGTGCGTAATGCGCTGGATGAGCTGCAGCTCAGCCAGTAGTCAGACTCCGGATGAATGGGAGAGAGTTTTTAGAGATTTCTAGATAATGACTGGACCATCGATCAGCTGATAGAGTCATTAGAGCATCCTATGGATCAACTGGGTCCAGTATTAGATCAACAGAACCATCAGAACCAGTAAAACCCGGTGTCACCGGCCGTTCTCGGGTTTCAACCAGCGATTGATCCAACAGGTTGACTGTTTGATAGGATGAACAACATGATGTGTCTTCTCCTTTGGATTAAATTAAATGTTGTCATTAAACGTTTCTCTGAGATCTCAGATCTACACCATCTCTCTGTCAGTCTGACAGTCAGACTGACTCTCTGCACTTCGTGTCTCTGATCCGTCAACATTTCACCTCCTAATCAAACATTTTCCCGTCCATCCACCACAAGCACCTGGAGTTTCAGCCTCTGTAAAATCACGTTTTCTAAACCTCTCTGTTGTCACGATTTACTGTTAAAAGCCAGAAACCCACCGGTTTATGCAGATGTAATTATTCATGAGGTCATTGACCGTATATGTCAGAATGTGGTGTGTAGGAGGAGGGTTCTGACCCAGAAACAGCCTACTGACTATAACCTACCGACTGTAACCTACTGACTGTAACCTACTGACTATAACCTACTGACTATAACCTACCGACTGTAACCTACTGACTATAACCTACTGACTATAACCTACCGACTGTAACCTACCGACTGTAACCTACCGACTGTAACCTACCGACTGTAACCTACTGACTGTAACCTACCGACTGTAACCTACTGACTGTAACCTACTGACTGTAACCTACTGACTGTAACCTACTGACTGTAACCTACTGACTGTAACCTACTGACTGTAACCTACTGACTATAACCTACTGACTAGTAACCTACTGACTGTAACCTACTGACTGTAACCTACTGACTATAACCTACTGACTGTAACCTACTGACTATAACCTACCGACTGTAACCTACCGACTGTAACCTACTGACAGTAACCTACCGACTGTAACCTACTGACTGTAACCTACTGACTATAACCTACTGACTGTAACCTACTGACTATAACCTACCGACTGTAACCTACTGACTGTAACCTACTGACTGTAACCTACCGACTGTAACCTACCGACTGTAACCTACTGACTATAACCTACTGACTGTAACCTACCGACTGTAACCTACTGACTGTAACCTACTGACTGTAACCTACTGACTATAACCTACCGACTGTAACCTACTGACTGTAACCTACCGACTGTAACCTACTGACTGTAACCTACTGACTATAACCTACCGACTGTAACCTACTGACTGTAACCTACTGACTATAACCTACTGACAGTAACCTACCGACTGTAACCTACTGACTGTAACTACTGACAGTAGCCTACTGACTATAACCTACTGACTGTAACCTACTGACTGTAACCTACCGACTGTAACCTACTGACTGTAACCTACCGACTGTAACCTACTGACTGTAACCTACTGACTATAACCTACTGACAGTAACCTACCGACTGTAGCCTACCGACTGTAACCTACTGACTATAACCTACCGACTGTAACCTACTGACTATAACCTACTGACAGTAACCTACCGACTGTAGCCTACCGACTGTAACCTACTGACTGTTACCTACTGACTGTAACCTACTGACTGGAACCTACCGGCTGGAACCTACAGACTGTAACCTACCGACTGTAACCTACTGACTGTAACCTACTGACTATAACCTACTGACTGTAACCTACTGACTGTAGCCTACCGACTGTAACCTACTGACTGTAACCTACTGACTGGAACCTACCGGCTGGAACCTACAGACTGTAACCTACCGACTGTAACCTACTGACTGTAACCTACTGACTATAACCTACTGACAGTAACCTACCGACTGTAGCCTACCGACTGTAACCTACTGACTGTTACCTACTGACTGTAACCTACTGACTGTAGCCTACCGGCTGGAACCTACAGACTGTAACCTACTGACTGTAACCTACTGACTGTAACCTACTGACTGTAACCTACTGACTGTAACCTACTGACTGTATCCTACTGACTGTAACCTACTGACTGGAACCTACTGACTGTAGCCTACCGGCTGGAACCTACAGACTGTAACCTACTGACTGTAACCTACTGACTGTAACCTACTGACTGTAACCTACTGACTGTAACCTACTGACTGTATCCTACTGACTGTAACCTACAGACTGTAACCTACTGACTGTAACCTACAGACTGTAACCTACTGACTGTAACCTACTGACTGTAACCTACTGACTGTATCCTACTGACTGTAACCTACTGACTGGAACCTACCGGCTGGAACCTACAGACTGTAACCTACTGACTGTAACCTACTGACTGTAACCTACTGACTGTAACCTACTGACTGTAGCCTACCGACTGTAACCTACTGACTGTAACCTACTGACTGTAACCTACTGACTGTAACATACCGACTGTAACCTACTGACTGTAACCTACTGACTGTAACCTACTGACTGTAGCCTACTGACTGTAACCTACTGACTGTAACATACCGACTGTAGCCTACCGACTGTAACCTACTGACTGTAACCTACCGACTGGAACCTACAGACTGTAACCTACTGACTGTAACCTACCGACTGTAACCTACCGACTGTAACCTACTGACTGTAACCTACCGACTGTAACCTACCGACTGTAACCTACTGACTGTAACCTACTGACTGGAACCTACTGACTGTAACCTACCGACTGTAACCTACTGACTGGAACCTACTGACTGGAACCTACCGACTGTAACTACTGACTGTAACCTACTGACTGTAACCTATTGACTGTAACCTACCGACTGTAACCTATTGACTGTAACCTATTGACTGTAACCTACTGACTGTAACCTACCGACTGTAACTACTGACTGTAACCTACTGACTGTAACCTACCGACTGTAACCTACCGACTGTAACCTACCGACTGTAACCTACTGACTGTGACCTACTGACTTTGAACTACTGACTGTAACCTACTGACTGTGACCTACTGACTGTAACCTACTGACTGTAACCTACCGACTGTAACCTTCTGACTGTGACCTACTGACTGTAACCTACTGACTGTAACCTACTGACTGTAACCTACCGACTGTAACCTACCGACTGTCACCTACTGACTGTAACCTACCGACTGTAACTACTGATTGTAACCTACCAACTGTAACCTACCGACTGTAACTACTGACTGGAACCTACTGACTGGAACCTACCGACTTTAATCTACCGACTGTAACTACTGACTGGAACCTACTGACTGTAACCTACTGACTGTAACCTAACGACTGTAACCTAATGACTGTAACCTACTGACTGTAACCTACCTACTGTAACGACTGTAACCTACTGACTGTAACCTACTGATTGTAACCTACCGACTAACTACTGACTGTAACCTACTGACTGGAACCTACCGACTGTAACTACTGACTGTAACCTACTGACTGTAACCTAGTGACTGTAACCTAACGACTGTAACCTAATGACTGTAACCTACTGACTGTAACCTACCTACTGTAACGACTGTAACCTACGGACTGTAACCTACTGAATGTAACCTACTGACTGTGACCTACCAACTGTAACGACTGTAACCTACCGACTGTAACCTACTGACTGTAACCTACTGACTGTGACCTACCGACTGTAACCTACTGACTGTAACCTACCAACTGTAACCTACCGACTGTAACTACTGACTGTATCCTACTGACTGTGACCTACTGACTGTATCCTACTGACTGTAACCTACTGACTGTAACCTACTGACTGTAACCTACCGACTGTAACCTACCGACTGTAACCTACTGACTGTAACCTACCGACTGTAACCTACCGACTGTACCTACTGACTGTAACCTACTGACTGTAACCTACTGACTGTAACCTACTGACTGTAACCTACTGACTGTAACCTACCGACTGTAACCTACCGACTGTAACCACCGACTGTAACCTACTGACTGTAACCTACCTACTGTAACCTACTGACTGTAACCTACCGACTGTAACCTACTGACTGTAACAGACTGACAGTAACTACTGACTGTAACCTACTGACTGTGACCTACCGACTGTAACCTGCTGACTGTAACCTACCGACTGTAACTACTGACTGTAACCTACTGACTGTAACATACCGATTGTAACCTACCGACTGTAACCTACCGAATGTAACCTATTGACTGTAACCTACCAACTGTAACTACTGACTGTAACCTACTGACTGTAACCTACCTACTGTAACCTACTGACTGTAACCTACCGACTGTAACCTACTGACTGTAACAGACTGACAGTAACTACTGACTGTAACCTACTGACTGTGACCTACCGACTGTAACCTACTGACTGTAACCTACCGACTGTAACCTACCGACTGTAACTACCGACTGTAACCTACTGACTGTAACCTACCGACTGTAACCTACTGACTGTAACCTACCGACTGTAACCTACTGACTGTAACATACTGACAGTAACTACTGACTGTAACCTACTGACTGTAACCTACTGACTGTAACATACCGACTGTAGCCTACCGACTGTAACCTACTGACTGTAACCTACTGACTGTAACATACCGACTGTAACCTACCGACTGTAACCTACTGACTGTAGCCTACTGACTGTAGCCTACCGACTGTAACCTACTGACTGTAACCTACTGACTGTAGCCTACCGACTGTAACCTACTGACTGTAACCTACCGACTGTAACATCCCGACTGTAACATACCGATTGTAACCTACCGACTGTAAACTACTGACTGTATCCTACTGACTGTAACCTACTGACTGGAACCTACCGGCTGGAACCTACAGACTGTAACCTACTGACTGTAACCTACCGACTGTAACCTACCGACTGTAACTACTGACTGTAACCTACTGACTGTAACATACCGATTGTAACCTACCGACTGTAACCTACCGAATGTAACCTATTGACTGTAACCTACCAACTGTAACTACTGACTGTAACCTACTGACTGTAACCTACCTACTGTAACCTACTGACTGTAACCTACCGACTGTGACCTACTGACTGTAACATACTGACAGTAACTACTGACTGTAACCTACTGACTGTGACCTACTGACTGTAACCTACTGACTGTAACCTACCGACTGTAACCTACCGGCTGTAACTACCGACTGTAACCTACTGACTGTAACCTACCGACTGTAACCTACTGACTGTAACCTACCGAATGTAACCTACCGATTGTAACCTACCGACTGTAACTACTGACTGGAACCTACTGACTGGAACCTACCGACTGGAACCTACCGACTGTAACCTACCGACTGGAACCTACCGACTGGAACCTACCGACTGTAACTACTGACTGTAACCTACTGACTGTAACATACCGATTGTAACCTACCGACTGTAACCTACCGAATGTAACCTACTGACTGTAACTACTGACTGTAACCTACTGACTGTGACCTACCGACTGTAACCTACTGACTGTAACCTACCGACTGTAACCTACCGACTGTAACTACCGACTGTAACCTACTGACTGTAACCTACCGACTGTAACCTACCAATTGTAACCTACCGACTGTAACTACTGACTGGAACCTACTGACTGGAACCTACCGACTGGAACCTACCGACTGTAACCTACCGACTGGAACCTACCGACTGGAACCTACCGACTGTAACCTATTGACTGTAACCTACCGACTGTAACTACTGACTGTAACCTACCGACTGTAACCTACCGACTGTAACTACTGACTTTAACATACCGATTGTAACCTACCAACTGTAACCTACCGACTGTAACTTTTGACTGTAACCTACCGACTGTAACTACTGACTGTAACCTACCGACTGTAATCTACCGACTGTGACCTACTGACTGTAACCTACTGACTGTAACCTACTGACTGTAACCTACTGACTGTTACCTACCGAATGTAACCTACTGACTGTAACCTACCGACTGTAATCTACCGACTGTAACCTACCGACTGTAACCTACCGACTGTAACCTACCGACTGTAACCTACTGACTGTAACCTACCGACTGTAACCTACCGAATGTAACCTACCGACTGTAATCTACCGACTGTAACCTACCGACTGTAACCTACCGACTGTAACCTACCGACTGTAACCTACCGACTGTAACCTACTGACTGTAACCTTCTGACTAACCTACCGACTGTAACCTACTGACTGTAACCTACCGACTGTAACCTATTGACTGTAACCTACTGACTGTAACCTACTGACTGTAACCTACCGACTGTAACCTACTGACTGTAACCTACCGACTGTAACTACTGACTGTAACCTACTGACTAATCTACTGACTGTAACCTACTGACTTTAACCTACTGACTGTAACCTACCGACTAACCTACTGACTGTAACCTACTGACTGTAACCTATTGACTGTAACCTACCGACTGTAACTACTGACTGTAACCTACTGACTAATCTACTGACTGTAACCTACTGAATTTAACCTACCGACTGTAACTACCGACTGTAACCTACCGACTGTAACTACCGACTGTAACCTACCGACTGTAACTACCGACTGTAACCTACCGACTGTAACTACCGACTGTAACCTACCGACTGTAACCTACTGACTGTAACCTACCGATTGTAAGTTTAAAGCAGATCTGACATTATATATCAGACATCCTAGCAGCTGCTGGAGCTTCCTGCTGGCTCTCTCTCCTCTTCTGAACTTCAGCTGCATGTTTAGCTGTGTTGCACATTTCATGGATGCATGATCCTCACAAGTAGTTCCTCATAGTGAAGCTAACTCATCAGGCTTTTAACACTTTAAAGGATTGATTAACACTATAAAGGATCGATTAACACTATAAAGGACTGATGGCCAAGAAGCATTGTTACCAGAAATAATCAACTAAATTCAAATGTTCCTGTGCTGAGTTTCCTTACGAGTTGATCATCTATTGCTACAGACTGGAGGTGAATGGTTGATGTTTTAGAATATTCTTGACAGAATTCATCACTGAGAGGATTTTCCACCCGTTTCCCAGCATTCTGTTGGTGTTTGAAGCCTGTTTTACTGAGTGGAGGTAGAAAGCTGCACCATCGTGTTGGACACTCCCTTTTCCATGCAGCTCAGAGACATTTATTTATACCCCTTCTGTCACCACCCCCTACTCTTTCCTCTCTTTCCCCCACTTCCTCTGTGTACCCGTCCCCCTGGAGTACAGGTGATGGTAATATGAATTATGCATCATCAATGGGCCGAGCGTTTCTGTGCTCTGTTGTCAGTAGGATGACCCTCAGCTGTCTGCAGCTTGGCTCCTGATTACAGACCTCCATAGCATAAACTCAGCCTGTTCTCTATGTAATCCTCTCAGATGACTTCAAATACCCCATGACTTATTACACCAGGTTAACTAGGAGCTTCTTATGCTAACGTCTTACCTAAACAGGCAGCTAGTGGATGTCTTACAGACATGACTTCAGCAGCTATCAACCATAATGGTAACCAGTATTCTCTCTGATTCATCGAGTACTCAGATCTATGTGTTCTAGATACGTTACCTGGTAACGCTGTGCTCGCCCTCTCTGCCGCCTGGACGCTGCTGAAGACTCCATCAGTAATTATTCTTTTTCTTTATTTAAAGGAAAACTTTGCAGCTTTTTCATATTTTTAAATCTTTTTCTTGAGCTAGTCTGTGTTAATATGACCCTTTATAAGGTTACTGAAGGTCACTCAGCCCCATCTCGTGTTTAGATCAAGAATACAGCGTTTGCAACTCGAACTTCTCTGTCACGGTGTCCCGGAAGTCTCATAAAGTCACGTCTCGCGAGAAGCAGTAACGCTTTATGGCATTTCAATATTTACATCTCGGTATAGAGGAGCTGAATCGTAGCTGAAGACTATCGCATCGTGTTCATCATGGCGGAGCCTCCACAGAAATGTAGCGTTTAGAAATAACTATTAGTTATTTTAACTACACCCTCTTAAGATAAACAAAGCTTATTTCTGGGTTTTAATGGAAAGTGATAAACTGTAATTTAACCCTGATAATAGCTAATATTTATTGAAGGTATCTAGGTTCTTTGAAAGAGTACAGTGAATTGAAATACCTTATTAATAATGTGAAGCTGAGACCATAAAGATTGAACAATCGTTTAATTTGAAAAACCTAAGAACACAGACAGATAAGACAGTTTGAAAGTTTGATGTAAACACAATTAATATTCTTAAACATGTTGAGGATGTTAAAGATGGTTAATTGTGAGTTTTATTGGACCGTAGCATATGTTTTAATGACTAGGGAAGTTAGTTAATTTAGTTAACCTAGTTGGGACTTTAAGACTCATTTAGGACTAATTTGAGTTTGGAATGGGATTTAGTTTTGGCTTAATTTAGTTTGGAAGAATGAAGCTTTATCAAAGCAAACCTCTCGATCAGAAAGTGGTGTTCGCTCACTGAAAGGTGGACGCTCCTAGATCTGGCAGGCGTTGGTTTCTCCACGAGCTGAGGCTGGAGTCCCCAGACTCGGAGTGGTGGTCCTGGAAGGCGTGGCCGCCGAGGACCTCGCCGGACAGTCCGTGGATACGTCCCGGTCAGCAAGGGAGGCATTTCAGCAGCATGCTGAAGTCATTTCTGATCAGTCCCCGTGGTGAGGGAGAGACGAGAGGGAGACACACAAGCATGTCTCTCAAGGCCTTGTTCAAAGCTGATGGAGGTTCAGCTAAGATAGCAGCTCCAACTGCTTTCAGGCTCAGACAAGACTGTAGCCAAAAGACTAGACAAGACTCGTACCGGAACTGAATATTAGTTTTGAGAAGAGTTATCTTAAATTTAACCAATCAGAAGATGTTAAGTGTACTAATCAGAACTGAGTTAGTGGAGTTGTGAATCGCTCTGATTGGATATAGGAACTGTGAGGGAGTTACCAAGTCACATGACTTCCGCCCGTTAAACACTCACATTATAAATGTAGAAATGCATGAAAATAGCAGATAAACATTATAACACTTTGGGTGTGAGTGTGTAGGTGACCCTGAACAGGAACAACCAGAGAATGTTCTGTAAACAAGAGATTACAGTTGGAACACCAGTCTGTGGTGTTAAAGAAGAGACTTCTTTACAGAGAGTGTTTATTAGACCAGTTAGTGTCCAGTTAAGGTCATCTGGGAGGTGGACACCTGAAAGTGGACAGTAGGACACCTGTAGGGATCTTGATTCAGGTTAACATAATCCAAGAGTGATTGTATTCCAAGTTATTGGGAAAAAGATGGATTATTGTTGTGATGGTCAACAGAGGTCAAAGGTCAGAGGATGTAGCCTATTTGGTGAGGCTACAGAAACAAAGAAAATCTTTATCTGATGAAGCTAAAAGAAGGTAATTGCTTCTGTGATTTGTAGTTTTGAAAACAGGACGGACAACAAGGGGGAGGGGGGAGTTTGTTTTTACGGCAGTGATTTAAAACGGACACTAGGGGGTGCTCACAACAAGCAAAGCTGCATATTTTCACTTTAAAGAGCTGAGTCACCAGATCTGAGGAATGAGACTCAGTGACTCGTCAGTTTCTTCTTTTCTGTACCAAGGTGGTAAAGTGTGGCTGAGGGAGAGAAGTACCTGGAGCTCCGTCCTCCTGAGGACAGCTGTGTCCTACAGTGACCACACTGAGCTCTACTTCTCACTGAGTCCGTCTGAAGATGTCAGACTCACGGCCCTCTATGCCTCACCTGGTTTAATGATGGTGGCTAAACACTAACACACAAAACCCTGTGAGCCTCATGATGTCACCACAGGCAGGAGCGAGGTCAGTGTGGGGTCATCGTGGTGTCCTCTGTCCCTACTTTAGACCCCTCCCGTCTGATTGTAGTGTAGCTGGACGGAGCCGTCTACTGACTGGAGCTGGACTAGTGGTGTGGAGGAGATCTGTTGTTGTTTCAACACTTCTAGACCTTTTCTCTGCCTCGTGTTGTGACGTGGGTTCAGGTTCCTCTGGTTGTCCACAGACTGAGGACATGGGACGAGCTCTGCAGAGACACAGAGTCCTGACTCAGGACTGATGAGCTGCTTCTGGTTTTTCTTCAGATTCTGCTTACCTTTGTGAAAAACTAAAGTTTAAAGAGAACTGATCCTGGTTCAGTGTTGAGCTGAAAGGCGTTCATGTTGGCGAGCGCTCCACTGAGCTGTAGGCTGAAGGACTGTCACTCTGCATGGATGATCAGTGAACTGATCAATAAAGGGATGATTCATAAATCCGTTTAATAGCATGGAGTGCAGGATGTGCTGATTCAGGGCTGTGGATAATGACCAGGGAGCCCTGGGATGCTCTCCAAACAGACGACCAGATGAGAACAATGATACGGTTCCTCCTAGAGTCAGAACCGGTCCAGGTCCAGTTAACAGAGTGAAGTTTAGAAGCTTTTTGTTTAACGGCCTTTGTCAGCTCTGAGAGTACGCTGGAGGAGAAACAGGAACTTTTTATCAACTCAGCTAAAATGAACCCACTGAAGCTCGCAGTATTTTATGTGTTGAAACAGAAAAAGGCCTTCATCCTCAGCTTCTGTCAGACGGAACTGTGTCAAATAGAGCGTATGTGTTGATTTAAAGTTCAGAGGTTAAAGCTAGTGCTGGATATGGTGGGTTCCAGTAATCACACAGGTAGAGCATCAGCCAGTCAACAGTTAGCAGCCTGTTCATCACACGGTGTTTCACAGCTGATTTACTGTCACATTGATCATTTATCAGGGGTTTTAGCTGGTCTGAGACCAGCTCTTAGAGGTCGTCCCTGACGTCTGCTGGTCTTTTCTGATGTCATGAAGTCACCAGGTATTAGTCTAGTTCCTTACCTGTAAAAACACCAAAACTGTGATATCCAGTCAATTCTTTTTCTTTTATTTTGTTTTTTCCATTTACATTTTTCTGCATCCTGTTGTCTGATCTAATCAGTTGGTTCTGATTGGACTGGATTCATTCAGATTCAATAGAACAGAATGCATTGTTCTCTGAGTGTTGACACATCTGAGGAAAAACTCATCAAAGCGTGTTCCTCCAGCAGGAGGGGACTGGACGAGGGCCGGACGAGGACTGGGCGAGGACCGGGCGAGGGCTGGACTAGGACCGGACGAGGACCGGACTAGGACCAGATTAGGACCGGACGAGGACCGGACTAGGACCAGACTAGGACCGGACGAGGGCTGGACGAGGACTGGACGAGGGCCGGACAAGGACCGGACGAGGACCGGACGAGGACCGGACGAGGACCGGACGAGGACCAGACTAGGACCGGACGAGGACCGGACGAGGACCGGACGAGGACCGGGCGAGGGCCGGGCGAGGGCTGGACGAGGGCTGGACGAGGACCGGGCGAGGGCCGGACGAGGACCGGGCGAGGGCCGGACGAGGACCGGGCGAGGGCCGGACGAGGATCGGGCGAGGGCCGGACGAGGATCGGGCGAGGGCCGGACGAGGATCGGGCGAGGGCCGGACGAGGACCAGACTAGGACCAGACTAGGACCGGACGAGGACCGGACGAGGACCGGACTAGGACCAGACTAGGACCGGACGAGGACCGGACGAGGACCGGACTAGGACCGGACGAGGGCCGGGCGAGGACCGGACGGGGGCCGGACGAGGGCCGGACGAGGACCGGGCGAGGGCTGGACGAGGACTGGGCGAGGGCTGGACGAGGACTGGGCGAGGGTTGGACGAGGACTGGGCAAGGGCTGGACGAGGACTGGGCGAGGGCCGGACGAGGACTGGACTAGGGCCGGGCGAGGACCGGACGAGGGCCAGACGAGGACTGGACGAGGACCGGGCGAGGGCTGGACGAGGACTGGGCGAGGGCTGGACGAGGACTGGGCGAGGACTGGGCGAGGGTTGGACGAGGACTGGGCAAGGGCTGGACGAGGACTGGGCGAGGGCCGGACGAGGACCGGGCGAGGGCCGGACGAGGAACAGGCGAGGGCCGGACGAGGACTGGGCTAGGGCCGGGCGAGGACTGGGCGAGGGTTGGACGAGGACTGGGCGAGGGCTGGACGAGGACTGGGCGAGGGCCGGACGAGGACCGGGCGAGGGCCGGACGAGGAACAGGCGAGGGCTGGACGAGGACTGGGCAAGGGCCGGACGAGGACTGGGCGAGGGCCGGACGAGGACCGGGCGAGGGCCGGACGAGGATCGGGCGAGGGCCGGACGAGGAACGGGCGAGGGCCGGACGAGGAACGGGCGAGGGCCGGACGAGGACTGGGCGAGGGCTGGACAGGTACTGGATGAGGACACGATTATTTTGTGGCGACGCTTGACCTAAATGGGCGTCTCTTTCTTTTGACATCAGAACATCTGGTTCTGCTCATCCAGAGTCTTTAATCAACTCTCACGTATCTTCAGCTAAAAGTGAGGCTAACGCTAACTCACTTCCTGTCTGTTCTGATCACTTATTGGTTGCTGTCTCTATTGTTTTGTGGTTCTGTTGACCAGAACTCATGTTGTCCCAGACCACAGGTTGTCGTGCAGCAGACCTCTTGTCCTCAGCTCTCTGCAGCATCACCAGCCCAAACCAACCAGAGTGGAGGTAGATCCTAAAAATAAAGCTACTCCACTGTGTTTCCTTCACGCTTCGTCCTCTCAGTCTTTGCAGCGACTCCACTCCTCACCATCAGCGCTCAGCAGCAGGAAAACACAGCAGAAAACAGACATTAAATTTTAAAGATGGAGATCGAAGAAGCTAATAGAAGAGAACAGGAGCACACACATAAAAGTTTCAACAGAGAGCAGCCTAATGCTGTTCTAGAGGTCCGGCGTGGCTTTTCCATGTGCTTGATAACGATTTGTTCACAGCAGCCTCAGTGGACGGCCTGCTGGACCTCACTGGTCCTACTGGTCTTTGTCTCTGTCGGGACGAAGGCTGGACGATGTTCTGTCCACCAGGTTTTACAGAAGGGTCGACCTCCTTTAGAAGGGCGAGGTTTAATGAAACACAACAGTTTTTGTCATTTCTGACTCCAGTAGTGAAACCGGACTACGGCTCAGTTACAGGACTGATGAGGTTTATTTACCATCCATTAAATCTTGGGTTCAGTTCGTTTTGATCAGTTTCTTCAGACTGAAACTAAACGATGGACAGTTTTAACGTGTGTGTTCTGTTGGTGTTCCACCGGTCGGGGTCTCACAGGGACTGGGAGGACCTGGTGAAGTGGTGCAGAGCTGGAGTCCATCTGTGTCCTCTCTAAACCCAGCTGGGCTGCTCGCTACGCCCCTGGTGGCGGTTAGATGGTCTGCAGGTCTCGTTAGACGACCAGCAGAGAGGACGGCTGCTCCAGTCTGTTTCTCCTGAAGCAGCCGGAGCTGCTGTGGTTTGAGGCTCCGCCCCCTGCTGCTGAACAGCTGATGGAGGAAGTTCAGAAAATAATCCTGAATTTGAGGTTGTTTGAGAATTTGATGGTTGAACTGAGGAGCGGGTTGAGTCCAGTCAGAGTCATTAATAGATCTGTAATCTGTGGTTTCTGTGAGTCCAGGTTTGGGTCAGCTGCCCCTCGTAGCTCCAGTGTGTGATGTCATCCAGTCTGGTCATCAGGTGGACGCTCTCACCTGATGCTGACACACAGGGAGGGAGGGTTGTGATCATCATGATAACAGGATGGAAGGAGAGGAATGATTCAGCCTCAGTATTCAGCCCTGATTCAGGTTCTTCCTTTCAGCTCGTGCTGGGCTCAGTGAAAACTGTCTACTACCTCATCGTTTCTGTAAAACATCATAAATGTGAGACATAAGACATCCTGGTCACTGAACGGACCATGGAGGGAGAATAGCAGGAGGCCAGGAGTTTAAAGTGTTTAAACACCAGACTATCACCACCTCTAACGTTGTCTTTCTTCTTCTTCTTCTTCCTCAGGCTTTAAGTGCCCAGTCTGCTCCAAGTATGTATCTTCAGACGAGATGGATCTCCACCTGGTTTTGTGTTTAACCAAACCCAGAGTCACATACAACGGTACGACTCGCCATCGGCATAGTGAACACTGGTGTGACGGCACTGATAGAACACAACAGCTCCTGGGTTGTTTTACTGAATCATCAAGGTTTGACTTAATAGTTTCACACAAAATGAATTCGACTAGTCTCTATTGTTGTTGCAACCTGTAGAATGAGGTAATCAGTTCAGTGGGTAAAGAGGTGGAAGGAATAGAGAGACTTCTAGTGATGAATTATGGATCAGTACCAACACCCTTCTAGAGCAGCCGGTGAATCCAGATGATCACCACTGTCACATTAAACATCAATGAGGACGTTTCTGGTGAAAGGAGCTCTGTGCTTACATAACACATCCTCCTCTTGCTGCTGTGTAATCTCCTGTAATGGTTCCAGAACTCCTGAGGGCAGCTTCTCCTCGTGTTCATCACAAACTGATGTATATTTAAGAACACCACAACAACCACACTACTGTAACCTGAGGAGCTCTGTATCACTCTGCTTGGCTCCTTTCCTGTTCTAGACACCCCGGCCTGAATGTGGGCTTTTGAGAGTTTCAGGAACCAGACGTCAGCTTGTCTTGTAGTTTATACATGTAGGACGCTTTGTTCTGCCTGTGGACCTGATGAACAGCATCTAGTAGTGCTGCTGGAGACGGTCAGAACTCATGACATCACTCAGCGTCAGGATGTGTAGTCTACTCTTAAATTATAAAGTCATCTTTAAATTCCTAAACCTTTCAGCTGCTATAGTAAGTAAAGTTTATTTCTATAGCACCTTCCACAGACAAAAATCACAAAGTGCTTCACAAAAAACAGAACCAAACAAGATAAAAAAAACAACAAATACAATCAATAAAACAAACAAAAAACAACCTATAACAACCATTCCCCTCCACACCACTAGAGGGTGCTGCTTACATCAGTAGAGTTCCCACCCCAGTTACCAGGCAGCAGTTTAAAAAGCATCATGAGGAATCAGAGAAGGTCAGTCTAACCAAGTCTACACGCTAATCTAATGATGCTAAGCTAACAGCCTCCTGCTGAGGATGCTAAGCTAATGATGCTAAGCTAACACCCACCTGCTGAGGATGCTAAGCTAATGATGCTAAACTAACAACCTCCTGCTGAGGATGCTAAGCTAATGATGCTAAGCTAACACCCGTCTGCTGAGGATGCTAAGCTAATGATGCTAAGCTAACACCCTCCTGATGAGGATGCTAATCTAATGATGCTAAGCTAACAGCCTCCTGCTGAGGATGTTAAGCTAACAGCCTCCTGCTGAGGATGCTAAGCTAATGATGCTAAGCTAACACCCACCTGCTGAGGATGCTAAGCTAATGATGCTAAGCTAACACCCACCTGCTGAGGATGCTAAGCTAATGATGCTAAGCTAACAGCTTCCTGCTGAGGATGCTAAGCTAATGATGCTAAGCTAACACCCTCCTGCTGAGGATGCTAACCTAATGATGCTAAGCTAACACCCACCTGCTGAGGATGCTAAGAGGGACGCTAGAGGGCAGTGCAGAGCTTGATTTACAAGATAAACAGGAAGTAATTTAATCAAAGTTCCTTTTTTCCTTTTCCCTGATATGTCCACTTTTCACCTTCTGTGTGGGGCATCCAAGGGGGTTTCAGAAATCAATGAAAATGTATGGGTTTTATCATTTTTCACTGGAAATCAGAGGTCGCGCTAGACTTTTTTCTTTTCCGTCATTTGACTGACAGGGTTAAAAAAATCAGGTCATAATCTGTTTTTAACAGTCACTTATTAATTTTAAAAATTATAATAATTACTATTTCAGTAGCATTATTTCATTACTTTTAAATATTATTGCATGTTTCTTAATCTTTTCATCCTCCACTGATGTCACGGTTTGGAGAACCTGTTTAGAAGCTGCAGATCGCTCAGTTTCATTTATTCCATTGATCTAACAGCGGGCCCATTTAGCACATAAATCCATAGGATTAGACTCTAAATTAGTCCATCAGTCAGTCATCATATACTGTAGACATTTCTAAAAACTCTCCATTCGGAGTCGAGTGCTGCGCAGCATCAGGTGAGGTGCAGCTCTGTGCGCTCTGTGGGACTGATTACTGTATAATATTAACGTTCATTATGAGATCATGAGAGAGAAATGAGGGGTTCATATGTTTTTCATTGAGGAACTCAGGGGAAAACCTGGTGCTGATGTTTAATGCTGACCTCCTCATGGGTTAGTGAGTGTTGGAGTGTAGTTGTGTGCGCGCGGCTCACGGAGCAGATTTTGCGTGTCAACAAGCCTCCACAGCCTATAACGCTACTCTGAGGGCGCATTACAACAGGAAGTGTAGTTAATCCATATCTGATCGCGCACTGAGCACCGGATTGCAAAGCGGCGTTTGAGCGGATCAGGTCTGACACCTGATGCGCTCTGGCGGACCAGTTCCTGTGGTTCTTCTGCTGCAGAGCGCAGGACGTGTGGAACACAGGTCTGCGCTCTGCAGAACTTCAGTCTGCTGGACTGCAGTTATTGGTGGAGATGCAGCGCTATTTCTGTGTCCTTGGTTCCAGTTATTAGTGGGGACAATTAAGTGATTGCCAATGATGGTCTGATGGACGGGATGGCGCGCGCACACCTGTCAGAATGATCGGCGCCCATCAAATACGGAACATTTCCAGTTAACGCGACCTCTGCTGGAAATAGACATGTACCTTACTTAAAGTAACTGGTGCGAATGAAGCAGTTCGTTTTGCCTGTGACGTCCTTCTCACAGACAGAACAAACAGTTCACAGTATTTCCTTTGCAGTATAACTTTAACACTACATCAAACGATTTTTGGGCTGATTACTTTCAGTTGTTGGTGGTGTAATGGCTGTGTCTCTGTAATGGCTGTGTCCCTGTAATGGCTATGTCCATGTAATGGCTGTGTCTCTGTAATGGCTGTGTCTCTGTAATGGCTATGTCCATGTAATGGCTATGTCCATGTAATGGCTGTGTCTCTGTAATGGCTGTGTCCCTGTAATGGCTATGTCCATGTAATGGCTATGTCCATGTAATGGCTGTGTCTCTGTAATGGCTATGTCCATGTAATGGCTGTGTCTCTGTAATGGCTGTGTCTCTGTAATGGCTATGTCCCTGTAATGGCTATGTCTCTGTAATGGCTGTGTCTCTGTAATGGCTATGTCTCTGTAATGGCTGTGTCTCTGTAATGGCTGTGTCTCTGTAATGGCTGTGTCTCTGTAATGGCTGTGTCNTATAGAGTTCTAACTGTAGAGGTTAGCTAACAGGTAATATAGTGTTCTAACTGTAGAGGTTAACTAACAGGTAATATAGAGTTCTAACTGTAGAGGTTAACTAACAGGTAATATAGTGTTCTAACTGTAGAGGTTAGCTAACAGGTAATATAGAGTTCTAACTGTAGAGGTTAGCTAACAGATAATATAGAGTTCTAACTGTAGAGGTTAGCTAACAGGTAATATAGAGTTCTAACTGTTGAGGTTATCTAACAGGTAATACAGTGTTCTAACTGTAGAGGTTATCTAACGGGTAATATAGAGTTCTAACTGTAGAGGTTAGCTAACAGGTAATATAGAGTTCTAACTGTTGAGGTTATCTAACAGGTAATATAGAGTTCTAACTGTAGAGGTTAACTAACAGGTAATATAGAGTTCTAACTGTAGAGGTTATCTAACAGGTAATATAGTGTTCTAACTGTAGAGGTTATCTAACGGGTAATATAGAGTTCTAACTGTAGAGGTTAACTAACAGGTAATATAGAGTTCTAACTGTAGAGGTTATCTAACAGGTAATATAGTGTTCTAACTGTAGAGGTTAACTAACAGGTAATATAGAGTTCTAACTGTAGAGGTTAGCTAACAGGTAATATAGAGTTCTAACTGTAGAGGTTATCTAACAGGTAATATAGAGTTCTAACTGTAGAGGTTAACTAACAGGTAATATAGAGTTCTAACTGTAGAGGTTAGCTAACAGGTAATATAGAGTTCTAACTGTAGAGGTTAGCTAACAGGTAATATAGTGTTCTAACTGTAGAGGTTATCTAACAGGTAATATAGTGTTCTAACTGTAGAGGTTAGCTAACAGGAAGTCTTTTTTCTGTTCTAGCATTAAAAATGGCTCCAGTCCAGAGTCTGAGGTGTCCTCGTGGTCTCCAGGAGACAGAGTTCCTGGACCTCCTGAGGTCCACCTTCCCTCAGCTGGCTGATGGAGAACCTTTTGACGTCTTCGTGACTGATCACAGCAGGAAGCTGCGGCCTCTCAGAGTCAGAGCTCTGACTCCAGAGGAGATCTCCACCACCATCAGATCCACAGGAAACTCAGCGCTCTACATCCGCCTGAAGGTTGTTGAACTGGATTTGAATGATTTCTTCTTCAGGTTGATTATTTTATGTAGGACAACTGGAGGGAAAACTCTTTTCAGGAATCAAAAACCAATTTTTTTAAGTAGAAATTTTTAAGGGCACAAAAAACTAGTTATTTTTCTTACCATCTTTAGTTTTTAATTTTTCTTTGTAAAAATTTCAGGTTCAATCTGCAAATAAATTTTAAAACAAGTGATCAATTGTCACTTACCCTGTAAAAGTTTGAAGCAAAGTACAATAAATTTACAAAGTAAAATAAATGTGTGTTTATATTAGGGCTGTCAAAGTTAACACATTTTTAACACGTTAACTCAAAGCCCACATTAACTGTGTTTATTTATTTGACGCTCTATTAATGCAGAGAGCTCTCCTAACCCTCGCCAAAACTAGAAAGTTTTCAGCGGAGACGCCTGGACACTGATATGATTAATCACGATTAAAAAACGAATCAACTGACGACAGGCCTAGTTTTGATGTTTTGTTCATACATGTAAGTCTTCACTGAGCTGCTGGAAAACCTTGATCACTCACCTTGGAAGTGCTTTATGTTGATCTCAGTCAGCTAGCAGTAGCTTGATTCTGTTTTCTGTCTGAATCGTTTTCAGAATGGAGACAAAAATGAAATGATGGAGAAAGAAAACCTTCCTGATTTACCAGGAACCATCGACCCTCCGTCTCCAGATCCAGAGCAGATAACGAACAACGACTCTGAGCTCCATGAAAGGTAAAATCAGTTTGATGAGAATCATCAGAAATGTGGTGTAACAACAACCATCACTCTCCATGAACCACAGCTCTACCAGAAATAAAGGAACTGGCCCCACAGAGTGTGTTAAGTACTGCTCGTCTGTGTCCAGTGTTTTTTTTTATTTTTTAATTAAATACTTCACAGTCAAAAGATATCAGTGTACATATAACAAGTAACATTTTCTTTTTATATAACTTACAATAAACTTTAATTAAACTAACACAAACAAACAAACACGATGCCCTCCCACTCCCTCCCTCCTTTTCCGACATCAAGTCAGAAAACCAAAAAACAAGAAAAAGAAATAGAAACAAAAAAATAAAGTCAAGATAATGTAGTGTTATACACTATGTAGTTAAACCTTGTAGTGTGTATAAAAGCTATGTTTTATTACTCACCTTCCGCTTTATCTATCACAGCTACCGAGGATTTAGACGAGAGTCTGTGTGCTCTGGATACCTGGGTTTGAACAACTGTTTGTGATAAAAGCAGGATTATTCTAGATTCTTTTAGTTGCAGGGAGTCATTTATGTACCTGTTATTTGACGAATGGAAGCTGAGTCAGGAATAAATATATTCAATATTTATTATAAAAGCTGACGAACATTTGTAAACAGATTAGCATTTGAGGTAGCAAGTTGGTTAGCATTCACTAAATGGTAGATGTTCTACATTGATCTTCTGAGTTTAGAACCTGAGTCTCGCGGTGAAGACTAGGGAGTTAGCTTAAGGGTTTAGTTATCAGGGATGAAGTGGAGAGGTTACCTTGATGAGCAGCCTAGTGGTAGAGGGTTAGCTTTATCAAAGTAGCCTAGCTTTACCAGGTCATGGGTCGTTACTGCACCTCGCTCCTGGATCACGTCCGGCTGGTGGAGTTCGACGAGGAAGCGGAGATTCCCCCTCGGTCGATCTGGGAGCCCTGACAGGTCGATCGACCCGCCCGGGCGGCGGAGAGCGTCCGTGGATGCGGAGATCAGTGGGCCCATGGCTAGTCGGTTGATAGCTGGCTGTCTTACCCATTCTGGTTGGAATAGAGAGGCAGGTGGATGTTTCCTGCTCTCAGGGGTAAGAAGCTTCTTCGACTGCTACGGGGCTTGACCCGTTACTGGAACAGTCGGCATCAATAACCCACTGTGTAGCGAGTGACAGCGGGCTGTGTCGTCTCCTCCGAGGCTGGCGGAGAACTGGATTCTTCCGTGCGGAGCAGACAGCTGAGAGCTGTCAGTGAAACGTGGGCCAATCAGGAGACTCTAAACAAGACACGTGACTCAGGCTCTAAAGTCCTACGTCACCCCGTGTGAGGGGTGTGGAAGGTTTACTTATTTATCCTTAGCAAGGTGGAAATAAGTAATAATACTGATTTAACCTTTTAGCAAAGTAACAATAATACTGAAGCTGGATCAAACATTCACAATGCTGTAAGAGAAAGTGCATTAATCATTTAAGACATTTCTGTAACAGATTAAAGTGTCATTTTGGGAAGAGACACCAAGAGTCTTTATTATTATTATTATTTAAAGTCCGGTGGCTTCTTCCGATACGACCGTGACCTTGGAGGAATGTTGATTCAGGTTAAAACATAATAAAAGAGTCATTATAATCCGAGTTATTGGGAAGAAGATGGATTATTATTTTAGATGATCACGTAGGTCAGAGGTCAGAGTGTATATTGATCACGCTACAATAATAATAAAAAGGTGTCCAAACTAATCATTATAGACTATCAATAATCGTTAGCCCTCTGTTCCTTGGTCTTCAAAGCTAAGTTATTATGATAAATTAATTTTTTTATTTTAATAGAGGAGGGGGACAGCCCCGATCCAGGCGGGCAGGAGTTATTCTTTTTTATATTACAAACACACTTGCTGAGCTGGTAAATTATCTAAATATTTGATCAATGGTCTCCAATGAATTAAAAACTTATCAGCACATCCCCTCAGGGAAAATCTGATCTTTTCCAGTTTTAGGAGGCCTAAAATGTCCTGCAGCCATGTTTTAATTAATGGTGGTTGAGGTGATTTCCACAGTAATAAAATAGTTTTACGGGCGATAAGCGAAGCAAAAGCAATTACATTGTCTTGGATACTCGTGGTACAGGAGGCGTTTGGGGATTTACCAAAAATAGCATTGTGTGGAGTCGGGGTTAACTTTATATCTAATATGTCTGAAATTATTTGAAAAAAGCAATTCCAAAAGTCCAACAGTCTAGGGCATGTCCAAAACATATGTGTGAGATTACATGGTGTCTGTGAGCATCTATTACATTAGTTATTACATTTATCTGGGTAGAATCTTGACAGTTTTTCCTCACTATAGTGTAATCTATAAACAACTTTAAATTGTATCAAGGAGAGTCTGGAACAGCTGGATGATGAATTAATGGCTCTCTCCCAGAAGCACTCAGAGAGGTTCAGTTGAAGTTCTGACTCCCAATTCAATTTGATCTTCTGTAATAAGAATTCACTGGATGAAGATAGTAAGTTGTAATAATAAGAAATATGACCTTTTTCAGAGATTTAGCTTTAAGAACTATGTCCATTCCATTAGGTATTGGAATTTGTGGAAATGTAGAGTGCTGTTTTTCAAAGTGTCGCAACTGAAGATACCTAAAATGATCAGATTTATTGAGATTAAAGCATGCAGTTAGTTGATCAAAACTTGCAAAAATGCTGTTGATGTAAAGGTCACCCACACTACACAGCCCCTTATTTTCTAAAACAGAAAATCTTGAGTCAGACTTTGCTGGAGCAAATAGATAATTATTACAGATAGGAGGTGCTAGTGGGAGAGTGAGCCATCCAAAGTTAGATTTGACTTGTTTCCAGATTTTTAGTGTTCCTACAACAACTNGAGTGGGGCAGTTTGTGAAGGAGTAGGCAGCAGCGGAGGCGTCGTTGATGAAGATCTCCAACCCAGAGCAGCGTCGGCAGATGAGTCGCAGACGAGACCAGTTGGGACCTTGGACGTCCGGTCGCTGGACAGAAGAGTAGAGCAGAGGCACAGCACAGCAAAACAACCACAATCTGATGGAGGGCATTCAAAAAGTGTGAATGTAGGCAGATTTGGTTAAAATAAACTAGAAAAATTAAATTAATCTAATTTTAAAATAAGGCTATGTGTCATGCCATTACATTTATTTAAGGATTTAACCTATTTAAATGATTTAAGAGCTCTATTATTTGTATAAAACTCTGAAGAGATTGACTTCACTCCCATGAGGTTACTCTAGGAGTGACACTTTGAAAGTGATTTTGGAAAGACATTACGTCATATTTTAAACTAAGTTTAAACTATTTAAAGTTTTGGAAATAACTTAGTAAACTAAGGATTGAGATTTTGATAACCAAAAATTGAGTTTTGGAAATAGTGAAATCAGTCATATTAGATCTGAAATCTAAAGTTTTAGAGGACATTTTGTTTTAAATGACCTAAAGTATATTTTTATATCCCTAAAATTGATTTGAGGGAAATAAATTAAAATTGACTTGGCTCGCCTTTACAGTAATTATTATGAAATAACTGTGAAAATAGTAGTAAATTAAACATTAAGTTTGATTTAAACATAAAGTAATTTTACTAAATGAATACAGCATTAGGCTGTAAAATAAAGGAACTCTGGCTTAGTTTTTACCAGGATGGACGCACAGCTGACTGGAGTACAGCAGGCGACGTCAACAGCTCGACCAAGTCTGTTTATCAATAAAACACATGGTTAATAACACATGGTTAATAACACATGGGTAATAACACATGGTTAGTAACACATGGTTAATAACACATGGTTTAAGGAGGCATAAACATGGACACACATTCACGCCGTTCAAACAGAAAAGGGAGACAGCTGGTGTTAGGAGTCAGAGAACACAGAGACTCATTAGTTGAAGTGAAAAAGAGTCTTAAAGAACCGTCACCCCCCTTTGCGTGGAGGATGAGGTCGTTGTTAGTTCTCCATAGGTTAGAGATTGTCATAACCGGGTAAGACTGATCTTTGAGAAAGGTCGTTTTTGTAGGACCAGGGTCAAAGGTGAGTCTGGGAGACTTAGTAGTCGCGTCGGAGGACACGACTGCACACACCGTTAACATCAAAAGCATCGCCGGGCCGACGTATCGAACGCTCGGGAGGCGGAGACTGAATGATGAAGGATGAAAGAATGGTTGAGGTCCCTTTGGAGGAACCACCAGGGGTGTGTGAGAAGAGGTCACACCTGAGAGGGTGGCCTTGAGTCTGTTCTTAATTGCAGGAGGACTGCAAAGAAGAGTAGTGAGTTCTGTCTGTGACAGAGGAGTCTTAACCTGCACTTCCGGGGGAAGAGGAGGTTTACCTTGAGGTCCAGTAGGAGGAGGCTCAGTGTGAGGTGCCGTAGGGCGGTCTGGTTCTGCGGGGAGCAGAACGAGTTCAGCTCGGGGCACCTGAGGACTGAGTGGGATTTCCTCTGGTTCTACTGTTGACCGAGTAGAGTTGACCTGTTCTACCTGAGGAGGAGGCTCACCTTGAGGTCCAGTAGGAGTGACCAGTTCTGCGGAGAGCAGAAGGGAAACCTGTGGACTGAGTGGGAGCACCTCGGGTTCTGCTGTTAAGAGAGGGGATTCAGTCTGGGGCGCCTGAGGGCTGACCGGTTCCGCGGGGAGCGGGACGGGCTCTGTGCCGGACGCCGGAGAACTGCCCGACTCTGGGGGAAACAGAGAGATGTTGGACTCAGGAGCGTCAGCGTTGACCTCTGGAGGGTCTGAGCTTGACACTGGAAGGTCAGATGTTGTTAGAGGAGGATCAGGATGTGTTNCTGTAATGGCTGTGTCCCTGTAATGGCTGTGTCCCTGTAATGGCTGTGTCCCTGTAATGGCTATGTCCATGTAATGGCTATGTCCATGTAATGGCTGTGTCCCTGTAATGGCTATGTCTCTGTAATGGCTATGTCTCTGTAATGGCTGTGTCTCTGTAATGGCTGTGTCTCTGTAATGGCTATGTCTCTGTAATGGCTGTGTCTCTGTAATGGCTATGTCTCTGTAATGGCTGTGTCCCTGTAATGGCTGTGTCTCTGTAATGGCTGTGTCCCTGTAATGGCTATGTCCCTGTAATGGCTGTGTCCCTGTGTAGCGTTTTGAAATAACTATTTAGTTATTTTAACTACACCCTCTGTAAATTCACTAATAAGTTTTGGAAGTTTTATATGGAGAAAATATCTCCAATACTATCACTTATATTTAGTGTTTACAGGAATTATCTAGGTTCTTTGAAAGAGTACAGTGAATTGAAATACCTTATTAATAACGTGAACTGAGACCAGATAANGCATCTGTAAGATCAGGTAGTGGATAATGATCTAAGATGGCTTGACGTAGTAGGTCCCAGCGCAATGTCACGTCTACTGGCAGACGCTTTATGAATTTCTCCCACGAACCATTTGCAACGCGTCGAACAAGATCGCATCTATACCAGCCTCTAAACCCTTGGGCATCGATCAGAGTGAGAAAACTACGAATACCTCGAGGATCATTAGGGTCTGGCAAGTCTTTTTTGAATCGCTCTGCCATCCTCTGCATTGGAGAAATTGAAGGTGAAACAGTGGTCGGACCCTTAGACCCAGTAACTCTATATGCTGGGGGCTTCAGCACCAACCGTGGAGGTGGGCAGACGGGAGTCACCTTGGGGTTGACTGTCTTTTCTGCACTCGCTGTGGCAGGAGTCTGAGGGAGAGACTGCTCGGGCCTCACAGCCGGGAGGCCTGCAGCTTCCTCATCCCAACAGAAGAATTTGGCGATAGCTCTACATAGCCTGTCAAAGTCACTCTTCGTGTGTGGTGACTGACGATCAATAAACATACCCACCATCATGTCTGAGGTGACCTCAAGAAGAAAGATCTTGTCCTCTAAACATGTGTCAGGGTAGTTTTCCATGAGCCTATCAAATTTCCTGAAATAAGCAGATAGCTTTTTTGGGTACCTTGGTTCAGGTACAAACTTTTCCATTTTTACTAAAAAGTCAGCAATTTCACTTGTGGTGAGGCGTCTACCCTCTTTTATCTGTTTTTGTTCAGACATGTTTATTCTGAAGAAGATAATTCACTGAAGGAGAAAGAAAGAGTTAAGCTCAACAAATGGAATGAAGTGACGTGTCTCTGAGACAAAGAGTTAAAGGAGGCAATGGAAGACGGATAAAAGCGGCGTTGTTTAGCGGAATCAGCGGATATTTACCTATTTAGTGGTTAGCTCGGGGGACGTACTCAGCCGATGCTACCTAAACTCGTCGTGAAAACGCACGAGATTTTTGACGAAGGACAACCGGTCTCTACCTGGTTTGTCTCTGGACGTCGGATTTAGGCCACGCGTTCTTAGACGTCGTGTTAACCGTCTGATAAACAGCTTAGAATTTAGCCGGAATTTTATTGTTTCCACGTCGGAAAACTTTTGTCACCAAGCATACACAAGTTACACAACAGACATTTAACTGTGAAAACAGACATGAGGTGAAACAGCTTAACAAGAATCAGACTTGGCTTCAGTGATGAGGTGGCAACGCTTATCTTATCAGCAAGGACTGTGTGTGCTTCTTGGTAGGGAAAATGGAGTTCAGTCATTAAACAGCTTATACTGTAGTTATTAATATTTTTAGGTATTAATTTTGTACTTAAACTGGTTGACTTGTCAATATCCAGTTAAATCCTGAGCTGGCAGCGCCATATGTTTAAAACCTGGCTGGCCACGGCATTATGTTGTGAAATACACAATGTAGTTAAAACCTGGCGTAGCTCGTCATTATGTAGCGTTTTGAAATAACTATTTAGTTATTTTAACTACACCCTCTGTAAATTCACTAATAAGTTTTGGAAGTTTTATATGGAGAAAATATCTCCAATACTATCACTTATATTCAGTGTTTACAGGAATTATCTAGGTTCTTTGAAAGAGTACAGTGAATTGAAATACCTTATTAATAACGTGAACTGAGACCAGATAAGGATTGAACAACCATTTAATTTGAAAAACCTAAGAACACAGACAGATAAGACAGTTTGAAAGTTTGATGTAAACACAATTAATATTCTTAAACATGTTGAGGATGTTATAGATAGTTTAATTGTGAGTTTTAACGGACCGTAGCATATGTTTTAATGACTAGGGAAGTTAGTTAAATTAGTTAACCTAGTTAGGACTTTAAGAGTCAATTTAGGCTAATTTGAGTTGGAAGAATTAAGCTTTATCAAAGCAAACCTCTCGATCAGAAAGTGGTGTTCGCTCACTGAAAGGTGGACGCTCCTGGATCTGGCAGGCGTTGGTTTCTCCACGAGCTGAGGCTGGAGTCCCCAGACTCGGAGTGGGGGTCCTGGAAGGCGTGGCCGCCGAGGACCTCGCCGGACAGTCCGTGGATACGTCCCGGTCAGCAAGGGAGGCATTTCAGCAGCATGCTGAAGTCATTTCTGATCTCTCCCGTGGTGAGGGAGAGCCTGAGAGGCCTTGTTCAAAGCTGATAAAGGTTCAGCTAAGATAGCAGCATAGCAGCTCCGACTGCTTCAGGCTGTAGCTCAGACCAAGACTGAGACTGTATGAAGACTCGACAAGACTGTCAAGACAAGACCAGCAAGACAAGACAAGACAAGACTGACTCGTACCGGAACTGAGTATTAGTTTTGAGACGAGTTATCTTAAATTTAACCAATCAGAAGATGTTAAGTGTACTAATCAGAACTGAGTTAGTGGAGTTGTGATTGGACAAGGAACTGGTGAGGAATTACCAAGTCACATGACTTCCGCCCGTTAAGACTCACAGTATAATGGTAGAAATGCATGACATAGCAGAGAAGCATTATAACACTTTGAGTGTGAGTGTGTGGGTGACCCTGAGCAGAAACACTACAAGAGAATGTTCTGTAAACAAGAGATTACAGCTGGAACACCAGTCTGTGGTGTTACAGAAAAGACTTCTTTACAGAGAGTGTTTTATTAGACCAGTTAGTGTCCAGTTAAGGTCATCTGGGAGATGGACACTTGAAAGTGGACAGTTGGACACCTGTAGGAATCTTGATTCAGGTTAAACATAATCCAAGAGTGATTGTATTCCAAGTTATTGGGAAAAAGATGGATTATTGTTGTGATGGTCAAC
>SSNR01000375.1:587360-605414 GCA_006937965.1 Callopanchax toddi | reverse complement strand
GTTGTCCTTTCAATATAATTTATTAGTTTTATTTAGTTAGTCAGTAGGAGAGGTTGTTTCAAAGCTGTAAGCAAAACCCCCTATGCCAGGTTAATGTTTTTAGATTGGTGGCACCCTTCAAAAATCTATCCAGATTGTTAAGAACTGCTTTAGATGTAAAAGCATGCATAAAATGGAAAGTTAAACCAAGTTTAAAAGTTTACACTTTGTCAGGAAAATGGCCCCACGAGGACAAGTTTACACACCGCAATACCACCTTTGACCAGTAGGGTGTCAAGTGTGTACACACACTGTCTTGAAAAGTGATCTCCTGGGGACCATTTTTACTTTGCAAAAAAAACTGCACTAGGCATATCAGGAGGCTGTTTTCTATTCATTTCAATGCTTGTGCCCGTGGGGACCGGGCTTCGGTCCCCACGGGAAAATTTGGTCCCCACGAGGTGAGTGAAATCTCAGGTTGTGGATCCCACGGGGTAGTAAAAACAAACGCACACACACACACACACACACACACACACACACACACACACACACACACACACACACACACACACACACACACACACACACACACACACACACACACACACACACACACACACACACACACACACACACAGCAACATGACCAATATGCCAGCATGTTAAGAAGACCTGCAGTATAATCTTGTCAGAAATCTCACATTCCTCTTAAATTGGTGTTCTTATGAATCCGTGGTTCTGGAGTCCAGGAGGCACTGAGGGACGGAGTGTGATGTTAGGTGGAGGATTGGGTGATGAACAGAGGTAAATGGTGGTTGCCAGAGGGTCTTACTTATAGTCAAACTGTAGGAGTTTCTGAGGGGTACATGTGTCACCCCCGAGAGTCAAAGCTGGTGAGGTCCGGTGCAGCTGGCGTGTTGCAGGGTGGTCAGGCAGGCTCAAGATGTAGGATCAGGAGGACTGGTAGGAGCAGTATGAGACCCAAAAGACTGTTTGGAGAGGGGAGAACGGCTTGTGCGTCTCAAAGGTTGAACAGGAATGTAGTCAGCAAAGTTTCAAGGAGACAAATGCTAGGAGGGAGGCCTGATTACACACTTGTGGGAGCGAACAATCTGGCATCTACTGCAGGTCTCCTGCTGCCTTTAAGCCACTCCTGAAAAGCCAGTCAGAGACTGATGGGATTCAGCTGAGCCTGTCACACCCTAGAGAGAGAGAGAGAGAGAGAGAGAGAGAGAGAGAGAGAGAGAGAGAGAGAGAGAGAGAGAGAGAGAGAGAGAGAGAGAGAAAAGAACAAACGTACACAATACCTTGCACTCAACCCAGGGTATGACACTTGTTTTTTCAAACTCACTAAACTGAACCATCTCCTCCACAAAGTCCTCTTCTAAATCACTGGTGTAATTCCTCTGTAGGTTCAATACTTTTACCCAGAGGTCTTTAGGGGAAACCAAGTTCCGTCTTTTCAAAAAGCCAAAATGTTCACAAAGATGACAATATCATCAGTATCATCTGTACAGTTCTGACACTAATCGGTCAATGATGCAGATGTACACAGAAGCGTCTGGTCTGTGTATCATCAGCCTGTTTCTTCCTCTTTCTTTCTTCCGTTGGGTCTCTGCTTTGTACTCATCAGACACAGTAGGGGCCATGTTCTTTGCAGATGTCTTGAAGATGGTCAAACTAATCCCACAGGCCTGCTACAGTATGTAGTCACGCAATGACAAAACCAGATCCAAAGAATTAAAAAGGTCCAATTCTACAGCTTGTAGTGCAGTACTCACACCCTGGAAACGCTGTAGGATGGCATTCCACATATTGCTCATGAACGCAATTTTTCATTTGTTCACCTTTTTTGTACATTGTTGTGCTCAGATTTTCATCATTGTTGTCATAACACTCTCCTTTGCAGTTCTTCATGTCAATGCCCATCTCCTTTAAAACACCCACTGCTGAATTGAACAGTGCTTCTCCTGTATGGCTTTCAATAGGAAGGAGTTTTACGAAGCGCTCCTTTATACAGCCATCTGGTGATGCATATCATAGGATGAAGGTCAATGTGTGTGATATCTGGTGTGGAGTCTACACACTGGCCCACTGGTCCCTCATCCAGTGTAAAAGATCCCTGGTCCATGCAAGACGATGATGCCTTTGCCTGGTGTTGTGGTCAGTTACCCTCACAGCTCATCTAGCACACAGACCACGCTGATGTTAACAGTTTCCAAAAGTCTAGTTGTGTGCATCTCACCCCTCTTAAATGTGCCTGGAGTTGTGTGGCATCATCTGATTCCACAGGCCACTGTTTACAATCAGTAGGTTTACATGCACATCTAAGTCGAGCTAAGTCTGTTTAGGTTAATAAACTGCGAGCCTTTATCCTAGCTTACGTGTCCGTTACAAAACCAAACTCTCAAATGAAGTTTGTTCCACTCCGCTACGATAGGTGGAGACATGCGCCCTTTCATGTCGGCGTTCTGCAGGTTGTTTTCTTAGCGTTTAAAAACTCTTGTTTTAAATGCTTCCAACGGACATGAATTTACTCGGGCGTGTTTGTGTATCCTGCGCTGGCAAGCTGTTTGTTGTTGCTGCCATCTTCTTCTATCACTACTGATTTGTTTGTAATCCCACTTCCGCGATCTCGTCACTCCCGGAGGAGGAGCGTCCAGCCGGCATTAGCTCGGCTAAGCTGTTTACATGCAGATGAAATCGAGCTACAGCTACATTATCAGGGTGCTTTAGGTCTATTAGATCTAGTTTGACTTCAGCCGGACTAACGTGTTTACATGCATTAAAAAAAGAAGAAGCAGATTTTAGTCGATTTAAGGCAATAATTTGGTTTTCTGATGTGCATAAACACACTGAATGAAGCGGTAATCAGTGTGTAATGTGGCCAAGAGACTCTTCCAATCTCTCTCTTTCTCTGTTCACACTGTAAGCTCAGTGGACACTTTCCACTTTAAACATTTTTTGGTAGAAATCTTAATTTGCATAGTAAATACAAGAGTAAAATTGACATGCAGTAGATGATAGCAGAATATATGTTTCTGATTTGTTAGAAGAATGCAGAAATGAAACGGGGATAGTTTTATGGAGCTGGTATTAATAGTCAACAAGTTACCAGGAATAGACAAGGTTCAGAACAATGTTTCTAGAATAGTATAGTCTTTATTGTCCCTCAGTGGGGAAATTTAGGTGCACCAGCAGCAAAGTGACAGGCAAGTCAAAGATACAAACTCACACTAAGATAAATAATTTATAAAAGATTAAACAGAGAGTATAAAAATATTAAAATGCAATATAATCATTGTATGGCATACTCCAATTCCGATTTACAGAAATGTGAAACTTAATAGGATTGCTTACTTATTTATTTATTTGAAGGACATTTGCAAATGAAAAAAAAATAAAATCCGAACATGGAAAATAGGGCATACATGTTCTGAAAGCTGTCAGACTAATAGGTTTAACTGGGACTTGTTTCTGTGGATTTAACATACCAATCTTAAAAATTTCATATGTTAACTAAATGATTTTATTAATGTTTTCACTGCCACCCCTTATGCTTCAGGTGCTTATTAATGCTCAGTCATATTAATTAATAAAAGCCTTTTCAGTTTTCACATCCACTGAATGGAAAGTAATAGAGATGTAAAGGATTATAAACTAGCTTTTCTACAAACCGTCTTGACATATGATGGTTACCTTTCTGAGTGAGCATCTACTGAAAGAGTGACACTCTTTTAGTGCTAATGTTAGCAAACCTCATCCTGGTCATTTCACTCTCAGATGTAAATCTCCCCAGTGCACGCTGAAGGCTGTGGCTTAGACACTAACAGTGACGTCTGCAAAAAGCAGATAATGAGACCCTGATGTTCCCAAGCCAGACATCCTCCTCTACATGACTGCATCCTGTTCATCAACACTACATAAAGGATTGGGGACAAGTGGCAGAGGGAGCTCTGAGTACTGGGTGTTATCTACTGAAAACAACAGATAAACACTGAAAAAGAACAACAAACAACTTTCATTTTAAGCACAGTGTGTGTAAATATGCTGAGTTAGATTTCAACACTGCCAACAAAGACATGGAGGAACAGAACAAGAGCAGAGAGAGACATGAGGTGAGTGAGTTTTATACCACTGTTAAATACGCTGTCATCAGTTGTAGTTGCAGGTGTAGTGGTAGGGAAAGGGTCGGTGTTGATGGGATAGGTGTAACTAGGGGTAGGGCTAGGGGTGGTAGTAGGGGTACGGGTAGTGGTAGGGAAAGGGTCGGTGTTGATGGGATAGGTGTAACTAGGGGTAGGGCTAGGGGTGGTAGTAGGGGTACGGGTAGTGGTAGGGAAAGGGTTGGTGTTGATGGGATAGGTGTAACTAGGGGTAGGGACAGGGAGGGTAGTAGTGGTAGATGTTACTGTTGAACAGTTGTAGTTGAAGTCGTTGTCACTCGCTGTAGAGCTGAAGTTAACAAAGCCTGGTTCTGCTCCAGTGAGTCTGTCACTGATCCATTTCTGGTACTGAGATACACGAGTGTAGGTACCAGGTCTGCTGTCAAAATCGCCAAAAGTAAGACTCACAATTCCACTCTGAACCCAGATGGAGCCTGTTTTGGTCACTAGTGCAGCCCCCTGGTCTCCCTGTAAAAAGAAATTGGTAATGGTATACAGTAGATGAGTATCTTGTATAATAGTACACCAAGATGAAAACTAGCATAAAAAAAGTCATCATATTGCTTGTTTTTCAAAATTGACAACTTAAGTGTAAGAATTTGATATTTAATCAAACGGTTAAAATGACCAAAATATGAAAAAAAAAAAAAAAAAAAGTCTGAAGAATACCACCTAAAAACTCATCACAGCAACAATTTCAAGGAAAATTAACAAAATTGAACAAACGTCTAAAAATAAATTAGGAAATAACAAAAACATAAATTACCTTGTATTTCTAGGTAGTACTTAGTACAAAGTTTTAAAAAGATTTAAAACTACACCATTTTTCAAATGAGAAAAAAAGAATTAATGAAGGCAAATATTTTATGAGTATAAAAGTTATAACAATCAGACGTCAGAACACTTGAAGCATGTTAGTGAAGGAGGCGTGTATTGCCAAAATTGAACATTAAAATCTGATTTTCCAGCTCTGTGGAGTTTAGTCTTTGAGATGTTTATTCAAAACAAAACAACAATAAGATACGAAACAAAAGCATTTAAGTTGGTAGTTACCGCTGATGTGCCATTCAGCTTATACCCACTCCCAGCACACATTGAGTTCTCTGTTATTGGGTTGTTGTAGTAGAAGTCCTTAAAGTAGCAGCTGCACTTGCTGTTTCCAACTATTGGTAATTTAATCTCCTGGAGAGTGTTAGGTTGAGACGAAAATTCTGAAAGGAGATAAATTAAAGGTTAGACCTTTCAGTAGAATCCAACTATAGTGTTAGTAACAAAGATTTGAGTGAGAATAAGGATTTTTCTGACTTACGGTCGTAACCAAAAACAGTGACCCAGCTGGTAGTTCCATCATAGAAAGTGCTGTTTTCTGAGGCCAGGCAGACTGGTTGTATGTAGTCAGTAAAGTTAACAGGATCCGACAGCTTCACGAGACAGATGTCGTTAACGAAGTTAAAGATGTTGAAACCTTTATGGCAGGTGTAGTAATCGACTGTCCGAGTCACTTCATTGGGGTTGGAACCTGTCCGGCTTTGGATACCCAGATGTACTACTGAGCCGGGGAGGTAGGACCTGGAAGAAATAAAAATATTGTTTAGTTTTCTATATTTTATTATCTGCTCTCGCTTAGTTCAGTGGGGTGATGACCATCTGAAGATCCTTGAAGCACTGAAGATTCTCAGCCTTCCCATACAAGAATTTTCATTAGATAATGTCATGCCTATAGAAAATGTGTTCATTTTAGAAAAAAAGAGTTACTCCTCACATTTTTGAGCACTGAGCAGCTGTCAGCACCCACTGGTTGTTGATCAGCGATCCCTGACAAAAGATTCTGCCAAGATATTCAAAAGTGGCATGCCAAGGCCAACTTCCTGGAGATGCATCTTCACCTCCTATGATCCTGCTGTTGATCACAGATCTACCACAAGCTGATGAAATAAATTGAAAAAAGTTAGAGTGGATTCAATGCAGCTATTTCTTTGTTCACACTGACTTTTATTTATTTAAACATACTTTAAAATGTTAGAATTTACCCTTGAGGGATGTTGTTTTAGACCGATGTTAACAAAAAGCTTGTCTTGTCTGATTGTGTTCTGCTAATTTGGGTCAGAGTCACAAGGGCAGCATCATCAGAAACCCAGACTGTCCTCTCCTCAGTCACCTCTACCAGCTCCTCACGTATCCCCAGGTCTCTCAGCTCTGGTTCCTGATTAGAATACGTGTTGGTGGAATGAAGGAGCTCCTCAAAGTATTCATTCAACTGCCTGATTATGTCCCCAGTTGCCGTCAGCAGCTCCCCATCCCCATCGTGGACAATGTGAGCGAGTTGCTGCTTTCTCCCCTTGAGGTGCCAGACAGTGTGCCGGAACCTCTTTGGAGCTCACCAAAACTCTTTTCTCTTAGCCTTGCCAAAAACATCTCACGCTTGAGATTTTGCTTCAACAACTACACTGCTGAACCCAACTTGGCCCACTGTGTGCTGCTTCTGTAGTCCCACAGACCAACCATGACCTACAGGCCTCCTTTAGCCTGACAACTCCCCTAAACCAGTGTCCACCAGCAGGCCACAATCCACCTTGCAGCTGCTGCTATCAATAGCCATTTCAGCAACTGTAGAGCAGGACAAGGTCTGTTGGGCATTCTCAATGTCTCCCACTGCACTCTGGAATGTGTCAAAGCTATGCCAGAAGGAGTAATTAAAGATAATCTTGGCAGATTAATTTGCCAGCAGACCCTTTGGGCCTATCAGGTATGTATCGTCTTCCCCTGCCATCTGATCCAACTTATCACCAGGTTTTTATCAGGTGACAGCTCAGCTCCTCTCTTCACCCAGGTGTCCAACAACATATGGCTGCATGTCAAATGATACATGACAAGTTGGATCATCGACCTGGAGCGTAGGCTCCCCTGGTACCAAGTATACCGATGAGCATCCTTGTGTTCAAACATGGTGTTTGTTATGTCCAAACTATGATTTACACAGAAGTCAGATAACTAAACACCATGGGTTCTGATTGGGTGGGCCATTCCTCCAATCACACTCCATCATTTCACACTGAGATTTTTCATCTGAGCGTTGACGTTCCCAGAAGAACTATGGAGTCCCTTCAGAGTGACATCTATCACCTGTCTCAGGACTTCCAAAAGGGTGAGTAGTCTGAGCTTCTATTTGGTGGATTAGCACAAACAACATTCAAGACCCAATCCCAGATCCAAAAATGCAGGGAAGCTACTCTTTTGTCCCCCATGGTAAACCCCAACATAAAAGTAAAGAAGTTGCTTTCGTTTTTTCAGAAATAATTGTGATGATCCAAAATAATTTTTTTTTTACATTTAAAATTTGCATCCAAATTTCAAATGTCTTAAAAAAATAAGTATTGTTGACATTGTTTTAAGTACAGTTGGTTTAAACTCAGGTAGCTGACTTGGATGCTTACCAGGCTGCTGTGATTGACCACCTGAAATTAGAAACAACACACACACACATGCAAAAATATGTTAAACAAGTAAGTTTCGCTCAAAGGATGACCTAACGTCAAATAGTTTGACGCCAGCCAATTAATCACATATCAATGCTAATGAGCTGCAGAGTAAATGTTATGATGGTTTAATGGTTACAGGCAGTATTTTAGGCTCATTTAAAGATATTAAAATTATTTAAAATACATTTTTATGAGCTAAAATTCCTTCAATAATCCATCATTAATTCACCATGCAAAGCTGAGTAATAAACAACTGCAATTCTCTAGACTAAAGAAAATGTATATATATTTTTACCTTTGCTCAGAAGAATGATCACAGTGAGCACACAGACAATCTGTTGATGAGCCATGCTGAACACTAAGTCTTTCCTTTTGTTGTCAGCATTAAATACCTTGACACTTCGGTTCAGCTCCACCCTCTGAGCTACAAGTCCTAGAAAACATTATTTCAGTGTTTTCCACTGACTCACCCAACAGGCTTTACAGATGGAAGGAATCAAGTCTAACATGTTGGTGTTTACGGTAAGGAAATGTAATATGAGTCTTAATTATATACTCAATAGTCACATTGCTAAAGAGGTGTAAGGTATGTTCTTTGTAGGAAGGGGAAGAACCACTCTGCTAATTATGCTTTGTTTAGAAAACCTGCTTACAAAGAAAAAATCCCCGTGAGAGTGTTTTACCTACATCTTTTTCTAATAAAATGCCATTTGTGTAGCAAAAACTTTAAAATGATCAAAAATAAATTCAAAGTTAAGAATCAAATAGAAAAGTCTCCCATTTTTAGCTTTTAATTTATTTTTTGTATTATTACACACAAATTAAAAATTTGTCAAAATCCTAACTGGTGAAATAACTTTAGTAACTAGAAGAAAATGACTTGTTGCAAAGCGTCATTTCAAGACCTCAACCAGTCTCTCACTGCTCTTGGAGACAAACTCTGATTGCATTTGAGAAACTTTCCAAAATGTCTTGAAATGTTTGCAAAGGTTCTCAAATTCTTCATATAGGGAGACGATTTTAACATGTTCAAAAACAGGCTCAAGCCAAATGAGGAGCAGGTCTCTATTTCCAGAGGTCTCTGAGTGAGAGATGGGATACAGGTCCTTAACAGAGCTACACAAAGCTTTAATATTTTTTAAATGTTACATGAACTGTTGAGAAACACAACCTGAACAAACCAGTCAACCCAGGACTTTTCAAATGTCATCTCAAAGTATCATTAACAGTAATCACTTGGTGTCTCACCTTTCAAAGATTTAGATTTTTGGTCTTGCATCATTTCTGAGTGTTTGGATACAGAGCTACAATTGACTCACACGGACATGTCCAAGGTACCCAGAGTAAACAGAACTTTTATTTAAATTATTTGTTTTTAAGTCCTCCTAGCTTCATCAATTTATGACATTCAGCCCTTGCAGTGGAGGTTTAAAGCAGAGTGTGAAGTGACTGCGATGAGGATCAGCACCTCCAAATCTGAGATGATGGTTCTCAGCTAAAAATGGGTGGATTGCTAATTCCAGATTGTGTGAGAGGTCCTAACTCAGTGGAGGGGTTCAAGTCTCACAGAAACTTGTTTGTGAGTGAGTGAAAGAGGAAGATAGACCAGTGGATTGGTGAAGTATCTGCAGTTGAACTGGTTTGTTGTAGTGAAAAGGGGGCTAAGCCAGAAAGGGAAGCTCTTGATTTACCAGTCGATCTACGTATGTTTCCGTCCTTGCTGATGGTCATGAGCTTTGGGTAATGACCATAAGAACGAGATCACAAACACAAGCAGCTGAAATGAGTTTTCTCCACAGGCTGGCCAGGCTAAGTCTTAGGGATAAGGTTAGGAGCTTGGGCATTTGGGAGAGACTTGGCCTAAAGCCACTGCTTCTCCACATTGAAAGAAGTCAGCTTTGGTTGGTCGGGAATCTGGTCAGGGTGCCTTCTGGACTCCTCTGTCAGTTTCCTCGTCTACAAAATGTGCTTACGCCAGGGTTAGGGTTTGCTTAAAGTTGCGCACATTTTCCTGTCACGTGTTTTTCTATGATGAAGATGTGAATGCAGCACCACAAATGATCACTACTACTGTATATGATCATGAAAACAAAGAAACTGGTATACACCACAGCAGCAAGGAATCTTAAGTTGCTCTGTAATGAGATCAAGTCTACATTACTACTTTAACTTATGTAAACGTTCTTAAACAAAGTAATGAGGTACAATGAGGTAGGTTGTAAATTTTGCATACTTGAAAGTTTGAAACAAACATGACACTTTAAGTTTTGAAACATAAAATGAATCAGACCCAATAAGTTGGGTTGAGGAAGCATAGACTCTGAATAAAGTCTATGATGGTCACACAAAGCTCAAACAACTTGGTGAGGATATTTTGAAGCTACAAACTGGGAAGTACTCTGTGAGCCACATGGGGATGACAACAATGATACGACTGGGTGTGACTTACCATATGAAATTTTGTGTGGGCAAGGTTATCCCCAGGTGTTTCTCCAGTTACAAACCATGGATAACCAGTCACCTGAAATAATTTCCAAAGAAAAAAAAATGCCTTCAGAGAATTATTGAAGATTATGCAAAAGCAGCTCAAAGTCAAGATACAAAACAACAACTCACCTTCCATCTTCCCTTGACCCCCAGCTTCCCTGTCACACATCGTCTCGTCTCGTCTTCTTCCGCTTATCCGGGTCCGGGTCGCGGGGGCAGCATCCCAATTAGGGAGTTCCAGACAGTCTTCTCCCCAGCCACTTCTACCAGCTCCTCCGGCAGGATCCCAAGGCGCTCCAGGGCCAAACCAGAGATATATTTTCTCCAGCGTGTCCTGGGTCGACCCGGGGGCCTCCTGCCGGCAGGACATGCCTGAAACACCTCCCTGGGGAGGCGTCCAGGGGGCATCCTAACAAGATGCCCGAACCACCTCAACTGGCTCCTTTCGACATGTCCTGTCACACATCAACTATTTCAACTGTTTTATCTTCCACCTCAGTCATGGATTATGCTGCAGATTCATTGTTGTCTTCAACCACATCAGAAGATACTGGTGTGCCCATCCCACCTGTCTGCCTCTAGAGGTGAGGAGACAGCTGGAGAGGCAACAGAGGAACAAGACTGCAGGTCTAGCCAGAGAGTCCTCACAGCCTGCAGACCATATGTGTGATTCTGCAGAACTTCCTCCAACCTATCTGGATCCAAGAGAAGGCAATGCTGTGGAAGACATCCTGCCTTGTTTCATAGTCAACCTAACCAAGAAAAGAGTTGACTTTGACTGTGTTGGCTGCAACACAGCAGTATGATGCATGGCTAACTACAGGCAGGCTTTTAAAACCTTCAGCTGTCAGAAACACTCCCAGACATACCCTAGTCTCTTAGCTCTCCCTAGTGGCCCAATTCTACTATAACATTCCAGTTCCTAAATGAATTGTATCCATCTGTCCAACTATAGACCTGTTGCCCTAACATCACATATGAAGGCCTTTGAAAGACTGCTTTTGCTATTAAACCATAAATCAGGACCCTCTGCAGTTTGCTCAATGCCATGGGGTTGCAGGTCTGCAACAAACTCAGTCAACTGGACAAAGCATCAGCACTGTGAGGATTATGTTTCTTGATTTCTCCAGTGCATTTAATATGATACAGCCTGATTTATTATGTAAAAAATTACAAAAGACACAAGTGGACAACATTGCAGTCTTAGGCTGCATCAGCAACTGTCAAGAGACTGAGTCCAGAGAACTGGTGGACCATTTTATGAAATGGTGGGGCAACAATGATCTTATCTGAAATGTGAACAAAACAAATGAGATTATTGTTGCTTTTAGGCGAAACAGGAATGTGTCCAACATATTTTCCATCAGGGGAGAAGAAGTGGAGGCAGTGGAGGAATATAAATACCCCAACGTTCAGTTGGACAGAAGATTGAATTGGAGATACAGTGAAGCCGTTTACAAGAAGGGACAGAGCAGACTGAACTTTTTGAAGAAGCTCAGATTCTTTAATGTTTGCAGCAAAATGTTACAAATGTTCATGTGGTTTCTTCAAATCTGCTGCAACACAAACCGATACAGAAGATCCATCCCGTCCACAGCAATAAAGCCCCACAAAGCAATGGCATAGATTTGCTCTTGATGGGTGGGTTGGGGGAAAATAAGTGGAGAATAAAACATGCTGCTCAGATTGGCTTGGTCTGGCCCACTGGGAAAATGCCCGATGGCCAGCCTGGTCCACATCCAGATCCAGGGCAGGTGCTGTCTGAGTGAGCTGCTCGGTGTGGGCCTCTGTCCAGGGGGGAGGGGGCATGTCTGGGAGCATGGACCACAGCTCATATCCTGGAGTGAGGGGACCGGTCCATCCAGACACCCCGTGGGGGTCACCCAGCAGCCGCTGTGCCTGAGCCCCAGGGTGCATCAGCACTGGGTCCACCAGCAGCTGGCCACACCAGGGCAGATCCAGCCCAGACCTCGGGCTAGAGGGCCCAGATCTCATTCAGCAGTCACCAAAAGCGAGCCGGCACATGCCCCAGCACCTGGCCTCGGGCGGCACCAAGACCCACCAACATGCCGGCAGGTGGAGGCATCACTCACCAGCAGGAGGAGTGGCTGGAGGAGGATAGGCCCCACATCAAAGAGAAAACCAACACCCTGCTGACCTGTGGTCAATTAACTTTTGAATTTATTGCTTTTTAAACATTCTTCAGTCTGTTAGAAGATAAATATCCTTTATTGTACCTCAGTGGGGATGGTTTATCCCGTGAATTCACCGAAATTTAGCTTGGAATGTGGTCACAAATGGACTCTACTGTACCAGGACACAGAGGAGATTGTATTTTAATGGTTTTATAAGCAGTGTTAAGTGCAATCTTTAATTTATAGTTCAGATTAAAAAAAAAACTTTTATCAGCTTTTAACTCTGAGCAGAAAGCAGCTGTCAGCACCCACAGATCAGAGAAAAGAGGTCCTTGATAATTGACGTAGCCTGAATGGTGAATAGCAGCATGCCATGGCCAACTTCCAGGAAATGCATCTTGACCTCCTGTGATCGTGCTGTTATTCCCAGATCTACAAGCTGAGATGAAAGAAAAAAATGAAAATGAAAGAAAAAATATTAATCCAGTTTCTGGTGTAGTTTCAAACAAATCAGCTCTATGTCTGACTTCTACAAGGGAGTGATGAGAGATAGTGCCCGTCTGAGGGAGGATGATTCAGAACTTCTTTTCTTTTGATGCAACCAGTCAGGCGTAAATAAATAGAGTGTCCTGATCTAACGCTCATAGGCTCTGGAATGTTTCTTCATGTTTATTTGTGCCAAAGCAAATCACGTCACGTGCACCTGTTCTGCAGGCAATTAACCCTCACCATGTCCACCTGTGCCTCCAGCGTTAATACTCACCTGTTTCCTTCCCTTGTTGCCAGATCACATGCAGCTTTTACTCAGCATTCCAGCGTTTTCCCCTCATGTTCACATTCAGTTGTGTATGACCCAGTTCTGCCTCCATGTTTCTGCTTTTAACTTCGCCCTTTTCTGACCAAGATCTTCTGCTCATGACTTGATAAAGACAGAGTTTGCCTCTTGAATTGCCCCTCATAGTCTGTAAATTAGGATTTCATGTTTTAAAAGTCATGTATCACTGACCTGAGCCCGACATACCACAGATCTGAAATGTGTCACCGATTATGCTAAACGTTTATCGAACCGGACTTGATAAAGTTTATAGAAGAAAGAGACTTTGCCCCGTGTGAAAACCAGGCTCTACTGCATACCTGCCGGACAACTCGCCTCTCAGCAATCAAACAACTACAATGAAGTTATGAAGAGACAGAAATAGAAACACGCTTTCACATTTACAAGTTTTTAATGAACGCTTTTTAATCTATCTTTGTGTTTTGGTACATTTATTGGATCAGACCATCCCCTCAGTCTTTATGTTCAGGCACCATGAAGCACTGTGGGAACTCCTAACTGCACAGACACAGCTGTTTCATCAATTTTAATCAGTTGTCAAAGCTTGGGGGGGAAAAAATCCCCCCCCCCCAAAAAAGCTAAATTGGAGCCATAATAGCCAAATCGATATGTTTTTGAGTTAGGGTTTCTGATATTCAAAACAACACAGAATACAAAGATCAAATTATTCTGTTAAAGAATCTGTAGCAATATGCTGGTGAAGGTTCTCAGTCATCCAGGTCATGACAATCCAAAAAAGGGTTTTAAATAAAGGCAACTGGACTTATTTGGTTCTTTGAAGACGTTTCGCTGCTCATCCGAGTAGCTTTGTCAATTCTGTCTGTAGTAAAAGAGAGAGAATCTTATAAACTGTGCTTATCTTCCTCTGTCTGTGACACACCTCCTTCTACCCCCCTTGAGGAGGTGTTCACTCCACTGTATTCAACTGGAGTCCTGGTGAGTTGTTTTGATTAGAGGTGTGAATTGTCTGGGAATTAAGTTCAGAGCAGACTGGTAGGTGCTGGAAAGATGAAATCGGAGTCCTCCTCTGTTTAAAGTTGGTTTTTCACGTTTGACATAGATGGCTTCTTTAACTCCTTTCTCAAACCATCGGTCTTCTCTGTCCAAAATGTGGACGTTGTCGTTTTCAAAGGTGTGTCCCTTGTCTTTGAGGTGGAGGTGGACTGCTGAGTCTTGGCCTGATGATGTGTCTCTCCTGTGTTGAGACATGCGCTTGTGTAGTTGTTGTTTTGTTTCTCCAATGTAAAGGTCTGAACAGTCCTCACTGCACTGGACTGCATAAACAACACCACGGATCTTCTGTTTGGGAGCCTTGTCCTCAGGATGAACCAGTTTCTGTCTGAGGGTGTTGTTGGGTTTGAACTGTACTGGGATGCTGTGTTTGGAGAAAATTCTTCTCAGTTTCTCTGAGACTCCTGCTACATATGGGATGACGGTGCTTTTGCGCTTGTTGTCCTTGTCTTTTTTAGCTGCTGTGGAGTCTTTTACAGATTTCTTTCTTGATTTAGCGAAGGCCCAGTTTGGGTAACTGCAGGTCTGGAGAGCTTCTTTGACATGTTTCTGTTCCTTTTGTTTCTCTCCAGTTCTGGTGGGAATGTTATCAGCTCGGTGGTGTAAAGTCCTGGGTGCTCATTTATAAAACTTTGCGTAGAATCCTTACTAAAACTTGCTTAAGCTCAGCCAAACAATTTTAGGTACGCAAATTCCATTTCCGATTTATAAAACCCTGCGGACGCACAGATCCACGCAATTCTGCTTTATAAATCGGTGTCAGACCTAGAACTGGTCTCAGCTGTTTTTGGGTCAGAACCCTCCTCCTACACACCCACATTCTGCCATATACGGTCAATGCAAAGTACCTCATGACTAATTACATATGCATAAACCGGTGGGTTTCTGGCTTTTAACAGTAAATCGTCACAACGGAGAGGTTTAGAAAACGTGATTTCACAGAGGCTGAAACTCGAGGTGCTTGTGGTGAAGTGGATGGACGGAAAAATGTTTTATTTGGTGGTGAAATGTGACAGATCACGAACACGGAAGTGCTCCGAGAGACGTCTCTCTGCAGCGCTGCTGTCAGTCTGACAGAGAGATCGTGAAGATCTAAGAAACGTTTAATGACAACATTTAATTTAATCCAAAGGGGAAGACACGTCATGCTGTTCATCCTGTTAAACAGTCAATCTGCTGGATAAAATAATCACTGGTTGAAGGGAACCCGAGAACGGCCGGTGACACCGGGTTTTACTGGTTCCGATGGTTCTGTTGATCTAATACTGGACCCAGTTGATTCATAGGATGCTCTAATGAATCTATCAGCTGATCGATCGTCCAGTCATTATCTAGAAATCTCTAAAAACTCTCTCCCATTCATCCGGAGTCTGACTACTGGCTGAGCTGCGCAGCGCATCCAGCGCATTACGCACAAGTGTCCCTGCAGGATTCCTAAGTCTCAGAAATCACAATTAATGCACCAATAAGTGCAGTTTGTTCTATAATCTGAAGACGACTGGATGAACAGAATGGGATATTTTTCGAAAATGCGACATATTTTCATTCAGATTTAAATTTTTATTCTTTTTAGAGACGGATTGTTGGTTCTGTGTGCGCGAGAGTCTACAAGTCTTTAATTGTGTCATAAATTCAAAATTTTTTCATCTCACCAGCTGCTCTGACTGGTTTCAAGTCTCCAACATGTGCTTACGCAAGGTCTAAAGTTTGCTTAGAGTTGCGCACATTTTCCCGTTACGTTTTCTTTTATAAATCCCAAATTTTGCGTAAAAAGTGACCTACGCAACTTTTTGGCCCATTTTGTGCGTAAGCAAGTTTTATAAATGAGCACCCTGATGACTGATAGTTTGTGCTCCAGTGGGTGATGTGAGTCAAAATGCAGGTACTGGTCTGTGTCAGTAGGTTTCCTGTAAACCTCAGTGCTGAGACTTCCATCCTGTTGAATTTGTACAGCGCAGTCCAAGAAGGGCAGTTTGTTGTAGTGTGCATCCTCCCTGGTGAACCTGGTGTTTTTATCCACAGCGTTGATGTGTTTGGTGAAGCCTTCTACTTCAGGAGTCAGAATCTTGACCCATGTGTCGTCCACATATCTGAACCAGTGGCTCGGTGCTGTTCCATTGTAGGAGTTCAGTGCTTTGTTTTCCACTTCCTCCATGTAGATGTTGGCGACAATGGGTGACACGGAGAGCCCATGGCACATCCATGTTTCTGCCTGTAGAACTTGTCATTGTGTTTGAAGTAGGTGGTGGAGAGGCAAAGGTCCAGGAGGGACCAGATCTGGTCTGGAGTCAGCTTTGTTCTGTCGTTTAGTGAGTCATCTT
Source organism: Callopanchax toddi (assembly GCA_006937965.1). Lineage (NCBI taxonomy): Eukaryota > Metazoa > Chordata > Actinopteri > Cyprinodontiformes > Nothobranchiidae > Callopanchax > Callopanchax toddi. Next base: position 588,998 of record SSNR01000375.1, on the reverse strand, counting down.
GTTTCAGCCGTTTCCTAACAGCTTCCACTGCTTCAGCTGTAGGAATACATGTGAAGAGGGAAGTGACGTCGAAGGAGACGATGGTTTCACCTGGTGCCAGTTTGAGATTTTGAAATTAAATTATTGAAATTATTATTTATGGTATTTATATTTATTTATTTATTTATTTATTTATTATTGAAATTAAATTAATTTAATCTGTAGCAAGGTTGGGCTGCATGGTGGCGCAGTTGGTTAGCACTGTTGCCTCGCAGCAAGGAGGTCATGGGTTCGCGTCCCGGCTCTGCGGCCTCTCTGCGTGGAGTTTGCATGTTCTCCCCGTGCGTGCGTGGGTTTCCTCCGGGTACTCCGGTTTCCTCCCACAGTCCGAAGACATGACTGTCAGGCTAATTGGGCTGGTAAATTGTCCTTAGGTGTGAGTGGGTGTGTGGTTGTTTGTCTCGTTCGTCTCTGTGTGGCCCTGCGATGGACTGGCGACCTGTCCAGGGTGTCCCCCGCCTCTCGCCCCCTGACCGCTGGAGATAGGCACCAGCTGCCCCGCGACCCTCTGTGGAGGATTAAGCGGCTACAGAAAATGGATGGATGGATGGATGTAGCAAGGTTTATGATATTTATGAAAGCCAGAATCAACTTCCTGACATTATTCTCTCTCTTTGAAATCCTCTTGCTAAGTGTTACGTCACAGCTCAGTCACTGTGGCCAGGGCCACCTTAACTAGCCGATAGGCCCCGGGGCTGAGAGGCTCAGTAGGCCCCCCACGGCCCGAAAACTTCCTCTTACTGCACTCTTCCTTATAAACAATGTCAATACATATACTACACATGCTTAAAAACATATATATATATAAATATATATATATGTACTGTATATATATACACAGTATGTGTATATGTATATATATGTGACCCCAGACCCCAGACCGAGACTCCAGACCCAGAACCAGACTTCAGAACCAGACTCCAGAACCAGACCCCAGAACCAGACTCCAGAACCAGACCCCAGAACCAGACTCCAGAACCAGACTCCAGACCCAGACTCCAGAACCAGACTCCAGAACCAGACTCCAGAACCAGACTTCAGACCCAGACTCCAGATCCAGACTCCAGAACCAGACTCCAGATCCAGACTCCAGAACCAGACCCCAGAACCAGACTCCAGAACCAGACCCAGACTCCAGAACCAGACTCCAGATCCAGACTCCAGAACCAGACCCCAGAACCAGACTCCAGAACCAGACCCCAGAACCAGACTCCAGACCCAGACTCCAGAACCAGACCCCAGAACCAGACTTCAGACCCAGACTCCAGAACCAGACTCCAGAACCAGACCCCAGAACCAGACTTCAGAACCAGACCCCAGACCCAGACCCCAGAACCAGACTCCAGAACCAGACCCCAGACCCAGACTCCAGAACCAGACTCCAGAACCAGACTCCAGAACCAGACCCCAGAACCAGACTCCAGAACCAGACTCCAGAACCAGACTCCAGAACCAGACCCCAGAACCAGACCCCAGAACCAGACTCCAGAACCTCTCTCTCTCTCCCTCCCTGTCTCTCTCTCTCTCTCTCTCTCTCCCTCTCTCTCTCTCTCCCTCCCTCTCTCTCTCTCTCTCTCTCTCTCTCTCTCTCTCTCCCCC
>SSNR01000375.1:557567-586246 GCA_006937965.1 Callopanchax toddi | reverse complement strand
CCAGACTCCAGAACCAGACTCCAGAACCAGACCCCAGAACCAGACTTCAGACCCAGACTCCAGACCCAGACTCCAGAACCAGACTTCAGACCCAGACTCCAGAACCAGACTCCAGAACCAGACCCCAGAACCAGACTCCAGAACCAGACCCCAGAACCAGACCCCAGAACCAGACCCCAGAACCAGACTCCAGAACCAGACCCAGACTCCAGAACCAGACTCCAGAACCAGACCCCAGAACCAGACTCCAGAACCAGACCCCAGAACCAGACCCCAGAACCAGACCCCAGAACCAGACTCCAGAACCAGACTTCAGACCCAGACTTCAGACCCAGACCCCAGAACCAGACTTCAGACCCAGACTCCAGAACCAGACTCCAGAACCAGACTCCAGATCCAGACTCCAGAACCAGACCCCAGAACCAGACTCCAGAACCAGACTCCAGATCCAGACCCCAAACCCAGACCCCAGAACCAGACTCCAGAACCAGACCCCAGAACCAGACCCCAGAACCAGACTCCAGAACCAGACCCCAGAACCAGACTCCAGAACCTCTCTCTCTCTCCCTCCCTGTCTCTCTCTCTCTCTCTCTCCCTCCCTGTCTCTCTCACTCCCTCCCTGTCTCTCTCTCTCTCTCTCTCTCTCTCTCTCTCTCTCACTAGCACGTGTTTTGACACGGTTCTGGTCCAACCTTTGCCCAGAAAGATCGTATTGTTACAGTGACGATGCCCCCACCCCAGCAGAAGGAATCATTATTATAAATATCTTCTACCTTCTCTGCTGCTCCAAGTACTCAGAGCACCTGTCTTCTCCTCCTCCTCCCCGGCAGCGGTTCCCTGCTGAGCGGCCGACAGGCGCTGCTTCATCTCTGCGGCTCTGCCCGGTGCGTGCGTGAACGAACTCTGTCCAACTTTTTATTGGCTGATTAAACAATTCTGTAAGCTTAGGTATATTCTGTAATGTCTCATGGAGCAAATATCATTTCTGAGCATCGCTCTAAAATTTCTTTCCCGACATTTTTTCAAGTTTCTTTATGTCTTGAGGAACACGCCCCAAAATCATCTGAATTGTTTGACTGGTGAGCTCTTGGTCCAATGGGCATTTACGGATCACGTGGGGGACGTAGGTCACTTGTAATTCGGACCAATCAGCAGCCTTAACCGAGCTGATTGACAGAAAACCTGACAAATTGTAAAACAATGGGTTTTTTCTTTTTGTTTCACCTGAAATGATAGGCCCCTAGATATCGTAGGCCCCTGGCCACTGCCCCGGTTTGCCCGTGCATTAAGGCGGCCTTGACTGTGGCGCCTACACCGCGATCAAGATCCAGGAGGCACCCTCACCAGATACCTGAACCACCTTTACTGGCTCCTTTCAATGTGGAGGAACAGTGGCTCTACTCTCCCAAGTCTCTCCCGATCGTCGGAAATCCTCACCCTACCTCTAAGGCTGAGCCCGGCCACCCTATGGAGAAAACTCATTTCAGCAACTTGTATCTGCGATCTCGTTCTTTCAGTCATTATCCAAATCTCATAGGTGAGGTATGGGAGGTAGATCGACCAGTAAATAGAGAGCCTTGCTTTCTGGCTCAGCTCCTTCTTCACCACAACTGATTGGTTCAGCATCCGCATCACTGCAGACGCTGCCCCCAATTCACCCGTTCCTTCTTTCCTTCACTCGTGAACAAGACCCTGAGATACCTAAACAATTTAACGGTTTCTTCCGACATTAAGGGTCAAATTTGTTAAAGGGATATTCCACCCAAAAGTGATTTTTTTTGTCTATTGCCAAGTTCCCCATAGTTAGATAAGTGGGCAAAAACAATTTGTAACCAGCCCAGCCGTTATCCTGATCCAGCAGTACTCCTTTAGCTTTAGCTTAGCAGAAAACAATGTAAATGGATGGTAACAACTAGCATTGTGAGAAAAATGTCCTTAAAACTTTTGAGTCTCTGGTTCTGTGCACTGAAGTCTCTTAAAGTCACGTATTTTACGAGGGTTAGGCAAACCCAGTGTGGCTAGTTGATACGCTAGCTAGCGCTTTGAGTGTTTTTAAGCGCATGATTACTGCATTTTTTTGATCTCTCCCTGCTTGAACACAGCTGATTTCTTTGAATGAGTGATGAACCGCTCCTGTAGAAAGCTATGAAGGCTGAGGAGACCTTTCAACAAGTAGATTTAGGTGTTCCCGAGCAAAGACAATGCTTTTATGACAGTGAATTATTCAAATGGACACTAGGGGGTGCTAAAAACAAGCCAAAACTTAGTGTGCCTTTAAGCTCCTTGTTGGAACATCAAGCTGTGCATGTGCATTCAAATGTTTAGAGAAAGTCACATTAAGTTTACCTGTAAAGGTTAGAGTGCATTTGAGGTCCATCCTGAAATTTCACCAGGAAGCCAAACACCCCTAACTTTTTGTAAGTAGTGTATGTGTATCAGATATGATTGTTGATGAAGGATTAAAGAAAACACACCTGGAAGTCAAAAATGACCTCAAGAATTATTATTTATCATTTCAGAATCAAAGCGTTTGATTGATCACAAAGTTTATTATTTGTTGAAGAGTTTTATTTACATTTCTCATTTAATATTAAATTCAATACATATTTCCTTTCAAGCAATAATCAAAACTTCACAATGATTACACAAGAAATAAATCAAAGACAAATATGTTCTCAATTGACAAGTTTTGTACTCTCTGAATTTAATTTACAGCAAAACTTGTTTTATACTTTTTGTAGAAATCTTATGTTTTGTAATAAATATGAGTATAATTGACATTCAGTAGGTCATAGCAGAATATATGTTTCTTATTTGTTAGAAAAGTACAGGAATTAAAAGGGGTTGGTTTTATGGAGTTGGTATTATTAGTCAACATGTTACCAGGAATACACAAGGTTCAGAACAATATTTGCACTCTGAGGTTACCAAACCAGAAATCCTGCTCTACATGACTACATCCTGGGATCCTGTTCATCAACACTACATAAAGGACTGAGAACAAGAGGCAGACCTAACAGAGTCCAACTCACACAAACCTAAACCAGGGTCAAAAATTCAGACAGAGCTCATGCTTCTGTTTTCCTTGGACCAGACTGCCCTTCCAAATGACCCTTACTGACTCCCCATACTCCCACTGGTTTGACAATCAGTTGAAGCCCATTCCCAACACCCTAGAACCAACTTTACTGAGATAGCTTAAATGTGTTTTACCCATTAAAGCTGAAAGACACTCCCAGGTCCCCCTTTTTAAACCTTCATTAATAATAATAACTTTATTAACAGACACATTGGTCCAATACATCAGTTAAAATGCAATAAATAGATAAAATAAAATGCATGACAATAATTAAAATTAAGAGCTTTAAGTTATCCTGTATATGTATCAGCCTATATAAACCTATACCCTAAACCTGCAGATAGGTGGTTGAAAACATGGTTCAGACATTCTGTTCAAATATTCTAGTTTCAGATTGAACCTGTTGAGCTTTATTTGTTCAGCATTAGGATCTGAATTGGGTCACAGTCCTGTTTCTCTTCCTCAGTCCTTCATCACCAATCATTTCTCTTTTTTAATCTCTTTTCTTCCTTCCAGAAATACCGGTACATCAGCACACCCGACAGGATGAATGCTGCTTTGATTACTGTGATGGAGGTGGCGTAGACATTTCTGTAGTTTTACTAAATTACACTTTTTGGATGTATTTAATCTGTCCATTCTCACTGATTCCCTTACCTTAATGTGTGGCTTAAAGGTATGTAGTTTAAAAATATTGCACAATTGGTATTTACAGTCAAGAGATTGAAAAAAGAAAGTGTGTCCTATTGAATGTGGTGGGCTGATCTGGTCCAAAATGCTAGGGCTGAATTATTTTTTTTCTTTGGTCCCAGTCCTCAGCCCTGCCTTTGCCTGATATCAATAACTAAGAACTGTGTACTCCATGTAAAGTATTAACTGCTGAAAACAACTCAAAAGAACACCACTTTAAAAAAAACTTTCATTTTGAGTACAGTGTGGATAAATGTGCTGAATTATGCCTGAAACACACCGGAGACGTCAGCGCTGCGCCTTGGACGTGCCACATTTTTGGTGAGTCTTGTTCTCTCACAGGACCCATTCCTGAAGAGGTGTGCCGTAGAACGCTGCTTGCAAAATTGCGCGATAGTCACAACATCACACGGGAATTGAGGACAGGACGCGGGAAGTGAATCTTCTGTTTGTACATGATTAGAGCTGCCGTCATGTGTTGTGGAACTCTTTATTTAAAATTATTTCAAAATGTGTAAGTAAGCTATTTATTGGAATACTTAAAAGCTATCAATACTGTAAACAAGTGAGAATACATTTGGGTTGTTTTTGTGTGCCATAATAGGAGCTGTTTGGCGTCGTAATGTCTGTGTCATATATAGTACTCCACAATGTTGCGGCACATGAGTCTCAGCCACACCATGTTTCTTAAATAGAACTTTCGGGTTTCTTTGGTGCCGTGGCACGGACCGGCGCTTTCGGGACCTCCAGTGAGAGTGCTCTCACTGACTACAATGGTTTTTTAAAGCTCATATATGTAGCATTTCAGCAAGAGAGCATATTTGAATCCAACGTACCATGGCCCCTCCCAACACATTCACTCTCCCCCCCTCCGGCTTTCTAGAGTTCCACGTCTACACACGTGTGCACACACAACGCGTCACTCCAGTCTCTAATCTAAGCATAAACTGTTCAATATTGTCAGTTGTTGCTGTCAGTTCCAGCTCCTGCTCAAAGTGTACTACTACATTACAGGATTCAATCAATCACAGCTCACAAATCATGTACTCACACTGTATGACGCTCTGATGAGACCTGACTGTAAAGGCTGGTTTATACTTCTCTGACAGCACGTTTGCGCTGACACGCACACGTATTGACAGAGATGTTTTTGATTTTTACTTCTCTGTCAGTGTTTTGAAGCAATTCTCCACCAGGACAGCAGAGGGCGCATAACTTTTCTGCAGTAATGCCTCCGGTCAACCAAAGTTTGTTTACTTCAGCTCATTAATGGCCGACAGAGAGCGAATTTTGATTGAGTTTGAACAGATTGATCTGGAGGAACAAACAATGTTGTTAAAAAGAATTAAACAGGAGTAAGGAGACAACAGCATCTGCTGAATGTCCGTCCGTTCAGTGAGGACGAGGCAGACGACGAGCGAATATGCAGCTCTTTTTTAACCCTTGGAGACATTGATGGATCATATAAATGTTCGTACTTCGTCTGCCAGACGTTTCTCGAGCTGATTCATATCTGCTTCCGCAAAATTCTACTTCTACTTCTCTGTTGATAGAGGCATGAAGCCGGATATGATCACGAATTGTTGGGCCGACCAATCAGAGACGTGCGCTCTCCGTCTCGTTCAACGGATAGTTAGAAAAGTGAGCTCGACTCCGTCCGTCCTTGCGTGGATGTCGGAGAGCTCTTGCGTCGACGGATAATGGCGTTGTGTGTCTCTGTAACGACGCAGACGGAGAAATATAAATCAGGCTTAACACTGTGCTTAATGCAACACGTCACTATTGAATGAGAAGCTGCATTAAAGAATAACCTAGAAATGAGGAGGCATTCACTCCAGAATGGAATTCTTGACCAAAATAAACGCGTATCCTTGACAAGCCTTGCCAATCTGTGTGGAGAAAAGTGTAAAAATAAATTCCCCAGTAGTCGGGGAATGGATAACTTTTTAGTAGAAATTAGCTGTGACTTCTCCATGACCGTCCGAGACTGAAAACAGGAAGAAATAGAATGTCCTGTGCGCACGTGGCCCCCACCTCTACAGGTTTGCGCAAAGCGCATGCACGTTGACTGACAGTCGACAATGCTGAAACTTGAATTCTATTGGCTTAAAGATTTTGCTGGTCAGAGAGAATTGAAAGGGGTCTATAGGAGGAAGGAGGGTCTTCAGAAGAATAATAAAATGTTGTGGAGCTCTATATATCATAGTTTAAAACTGAACTATCATTTGAAACATTTATAAAACTTTGGTACGTAGAAAAATAATCCACATAGGAGCTTTAAAATCACGGCGCAGGCGCAACTTGGCGTGGCACAACTTGGCGTGGCACAACTTGGCGTGGCGCTGATGTCTCCGGTGTGTTTCAGTCTTAAAGTTTCCACAACTACTATAAAAAGGAATGAAGAAACGCAACAAGAGCAGAGAGGGACATGATGTGAGTGAGTTTTACACCACAGCTAAATATGTATCCATCAGTGATAGTTGTAGTGGTAGTTGTATTAGTAGTGATAAGGGTAGAGGGAGTGGTAGTAGTAGATAAAGGATTGTTAAAATTGAGAAAGGTATAAGGAGTGGTAGGTGGAGACGGTGGACAGGTGTAGTTGAAGTCACTCTCACTTGCTGTAGAGGTGAAGGTATCAAAGCCTGGTTCTATTCCAGTGAGCTTGTCACTGATCCATTTCTGGTACTGGGACACACGAGTGTAGACACCGGGTTTGCTAAAGTAAATGCCATAAGTATAACTTGCGATTCCACTCTGAACCCAGATGGAGTTATTTTTGGTCACTAGTGAAGCCCCCTGGTCTCCCTGTGAAAACAAATAGAAAATGATACATGTGAGTATCTTGTAGAATATTAGCTCTACACCAAGATGAAAACTAGCATAAAATGACCATTTCAAAACAAATTTGTCATAATGTTTCTTTAAATCAAGTGACCAATATGCAAATTTATATGTACATATACACTGTATGTCTCAGTAATCACAATAATTGATTGTAATTTTTACGCTATGCAATGCACGGTCTGATGGCGTGTGCCGGACGGCCTTCTGAATTTTCCATCAAAGTTAAAAAAAAAGGTCAATGACTGAAATTATTTAGTTAACACACAACCCCTGATATAGATATACTGTATATATACGTATAAATAAACACACACATATATACACGTATGTATGTATATATAAATATATATGGAGTTAGCATGTTCTCTCCATGCATGGGTTTCCTCCGGGTACTCATGTTTCCCCCACAGATCACAACATGCCCTATAGATTATAGTCCAGGACTCCCTTGAAAAAGAGATTTTGAATCTCAATGGGATTATTCCTGGTTAAATAAAGGTTAATAATATATGTGTGTGTATAAATGTACATGTGTGTATAAATGTACATGTGTGTGTATAAATGTATATGTGTGTATAAATGTATATGTGTGTGTATAAATGTACATGTGTGTGTATAAATGTATATGTGTGTATAAATGTATATGTGTGTGTATAAATGTACATGTGTGTATAAATGTATATGTGTGTATAAATGTACATGTGTGTGTATAAATGTACATGTGTGTATAAATGTATATGTGTGTATAAATGTACATGTGTGTGTATAAATGTATATGTGTGTATAAATGTATATGTGTGTGTATAAATGTATATGTGTGTGTATAAATGTACATGTGTGTATAAATGTATATGTGTGTGTATAAATGTACATGTGTGTATAAATGTACATGTGTGTGTATAAATGTACATGTGTGTGTATAAATGTATATGTGTGTGTATAAATGTATATGTGTGTATAAATGTACATGTGTGTGTATAAATGTACATGTGTGTGTATAAATGTACATGTGTGTGTATACATGTATATGTGTGTATAAATGTATATGTGTGTATAAATGTATATGCGTGTGTATATGTATTATATGTATGCATGTGTATATGTATTATATGCATGTGTGTGTATATGTATTATATGCGTGTGTATTCAGGTGTCTGGTATGCATCTCTCAGTGGGGGAATGATGTTTTTTTTTTTTGTTGCACCAGTGCTGGGCAAAGAACTCACAGATCGGATCACAGATTTGAGTCAGAGATTGGGTCATTTTTCAGGTAAGCAGAAAGTAAAAGAAAAAACATAATTTTGCTCTCTAATTATTTTGTAGAACACTGTGCAACATTTTTCTGCTCAATGCTCAATAATGTAGCCTCACCAAATAGGCTACATCCTCTGACCTTTGACCTCTGTTGACCATCACAACAATAATCCATCTTTTCCCAATAACTTGGAATACAATCACTCTTGGATTATGTTTTAACCTGAATCAAGATCCCTACAGGTGTCCTACTGTCCACTTTCAGGTGTCCATCTCCCAGATGACCTTAACTGGACACTAACTGGTCTAATAAAACACACTCTGTAAAGAAGTCTCTTCTTTAACACCACAGACTGGTGTTCAAACTGTAATCTCTTGTTTACAGAACATTCGCCTGTGTTTCTGTTCAAGGGCATTTGCCCTCTCACACACACAAAGTGTTATAATGTGCTTCTCTGCTATTCTCTACCATTATAATGTGAGTGTTAACGGGCGGAATTCATGTGACTTGGTAACTCCCTCACAGTCCCTTGTCCAATCAGAACCATTCACAACTCCACTAACTCAGTTCTGATTAGTACACTTAATATCTTCTGATTGGTTAAATTTAAGATAACTCGTCTCAAAACTAATACTCAGTTCCGGTACGAGTCAGTCTTGTCTTGTCTGGTCTTGTCCAGTCCTCATAGAGTCTTGGTCTGAGCTACAACCTGAAAGCAGTCGGAGCTGCTATGCTGCTATCTTAGCTGAACCTTCATCAGCTTTGAACAAGGCCTCTCGTCTCTCCCTCACCACGGGGACGGGTCAGAAATAACTTCAGCATGCCTGCTGAAATGCCTCCCTTGCTGACCGGGACGTATCCACGGACTGTCCGGCGAGGTCCTCGGCGGCCACGTCTTCCAGGACCACCACTCCGAGTCTGGGGACTCCAGCCTCAGCTCGTGGAGAAACCAACGCCTGCCAGATCCAGGAGCGTCCACCTTTCAGTGAGCGAACACCACTTTCTGATCGAGAGGTTTGCTTTGATAAAGCTTACTGTAATTCTTCCACTCTAAATTAAGCCAAAACTAAATCCCATTCCAAACTCAAATTAGCCTAAATTGACTCTTAAAGTCACAACTAGGTTAACTAAATTAACTAACTTCCCTAGTCATTAAAACATATGCTACGGTCCGTTAAAACTCACAATTAACTATCTTTAACATCCTCAACATGTTTAAGAATATTAATTGTGTTTACATCAAACTTTCAAACTGTCTTATCTGTCTGTGTTCTTAGGTTTTTCAAATTAAATGGTTGTTCAATTTTATCTGGTCTGAGCTTCACATTATTAATAAGGTATTTCAATTCACTGTACTCTTTCAAAGAACCTAGAGAAATATTCCCGTTCAGACACCAAAAGAGTGATAGTGTCAAAGGTCACCCTTTGGATAAAACTAGCAAAACTCAACTAGTGTTCTTACGGAAGGTGTAGAATAAACCCCAGGTTTTATAACGCTACAATAAATACGAACAACATCTAACTCGAGATGTCAATCCAAGGCTTAAATAAAATGTTGAAAAAAACCAAATGAAAGTGTGAAAAGTTTTCTAGGATCAGAATCAGCTTTATTTGTCATTGAACCAGCCTCCTGGTACAGCGAGATGTGTTCAGTACAACCTGACCAGGATTAGACACAGAACATATCAAACACATTACAGGAACAGGCAGAACGCGGACATCGCCCGATGGTGCACACTTTGATGCAGAGGGGATAGATGGCAAACAAGAGGGAAGTTGTGTAAGGATTAAAAAAACGTGTTTCATTTCTCCGCACTCCTTAGGGGAGACAGAGACTTGACCCAGGAAAAAAACGCCTCACTACATTCAAAAGCAGACAAACTCAAACAGTCACAACGTTGTCATATGTGATGTAGGTAGAGGAGGGGTGAGGGAGCTCCAAGCCTCCCCACGAAGCCGCCGCATTGTCGCGCAGCCTACAGCAAGGCCACTCTGGAGGGGGAGGAGTGATGAGGTACAAGGAGCACGTTAAGGTGAGAGTAGATGCTGTGTATCAGTATTTTGTTTCTGTCTGTAGTGAGCGATTCCATACCGTCCATTCCAGGGTCTCGTGAAGACAGGAAGAGAGGGGTGTAGCCGCCAGCTGCATTCTCGCCAGGGGAGTTTGAGATACTGAGCCTCCAAGGCCAGTTAGGGAATTCAACTTCAGATAACAAATTGTTTAGAGCAGGCAGAATGGCTTTGCTTTCTGCCTTCTGTTCTTTTCTATGCACCTCTCACGGGTCTGACAGAGAAATTACCCGGTTTCTTCCGCTCACTGCAGTCAGACTCAGAGCTGCAACAGGTGAGGCAGAGTGACGATCTATCGACTGAACACCGGTTATAATATTAGCTCATTAGCTCGTATAAAAGTCCAACACAACACATTATCTTAGACAGAAATAGATGAATTTTTGCTCCATCAGAGAGGGGAATGATCCACCTGACAGAGAGGGATGGAAGAGTCAGCCGCTCCATGTACACACGCATCAGTGAATGGATCAGATAGTGATCAGTGATCCTTTATTCTGGTCAACTAAAATGACTGAGTCCGATAGAGAGAACTTGATATGTGATGACAAAATTAAGGCCTTTCTCAGAGGGGAATGATCATCAGATTCAGAGCACAGGATGTCAGGGGAGGATTTAGCAACACACAAGAGCTGCTGGATCCGCGAACTGTGTCCCGAACCATAGAGGGCGATCCGTATGGATCACGGATCGATTGTGGCCGATTGCACCCCTACTGGGCACGTTTGAGTTGCGTGCGTGCGTGGGTCGGATGTACTGTGATTGTGTGTGTGTTGAAGCGCGCATCAAAGGAGCTGTGTGTTACCGGTGCGATGCCACGTGCATTGGAAATGCTACGAGTGTGTGTGTGTCAGAGGTCCTGCCATGTGTGTCTACTAGCTTAAGAGGCCATGTGAGCACTAAATTGCTGCACTGCAACAGGATGTGAAGCTCTTCAGATCGAGGGGTCTCCCATCGGGACCGCGAAAGCGCTGGTCCGCATAGGCGCGTTGGGGCAGTTGGTTCTGGTACCCATGCATGATATCTGGTTCTCATGCGGACTAGTTGTGTGTACCCCTGTCTATGTATATATGTATATGTGTGTACTGTATATGTATGTGTGTGTATATGAATATATGTATGTGTATATGTGCATATACATGTAATGTATGAAACACTGAATTCTTAAAGAAAGACAAACAGGATCAATGAATGCTTAATCAGCATTCACACAATAAGGTGAAGAGGAACAAAATAGTCCTTTCATGACAGGAGAAGTGAATTGCCTAAAACGCACAAACCAGATTTTTAAGTTCTGAGGAGTCTAATATTTATGAGATGTTAATCCATTCAGCAAAACAGTAAGATATAAAACAAAGACATGAATATGAAAATACTGGTACTTACATAGGATGCACCATTCAATCCGTTTTCACTCCCAGCACACATCGTGCTCTCTGTTATTGAGGAGAAGAAGAAGTTCTCATAGAGGCAGCTGCACTTGCCGTTTCCAATGACTTGTACTTTAATCTCTTGGAGAGTGTTGGGTTGATACCAAGATTCTAATAGAAGATATTTTAAAGATTAGATCTTTGTGAATAATCTAATAATTATACTTAAAAAAGTAAAAAAAAAAGAAGAAAGATTAATAAGTTTTAATAAAGATTTTTTGGACTCACGGTTGTAACCAAAACCAGTGACCCAGCTGCTAGTTCCATCATAGAAAGTGCTGTTTTCTGAGGCCAGGCAGACTGGTTGTATGTAGTCAGTAAAATTGACAGGAGATGACAGCTTCACAAGACAGATGTCATTGTCGTAATTATAGGTGACATTTTCATGAATTATGAAGGAATCGATTGTCCGAGTCACTTCATTTGGGTTTAAACCTGTCAGGCTTTGCACACCCAGATGTATCACTGAGTCGCTGAGGTTATACCTGTAAAAATATTGTTCATTTTCCATCATTTATATTGTTCTCTCACTCTGCAGTCTGTTCTATAACAGGTGTCCCTTTTATCACTATGATCTGTACTCAAATGTCAACTGGCCATCACTTATTTTCTGCAGGATGTTGCATTCAGTGGCGGTTCTAGAAAAAAAATTAGAGGGGAGGGGGGGCAGGCTGGGGCCAGCTGCTTTTTTTTTTTTTTAAAGGGGTACATTCTAAAACACTAAGCACTTAACATGGGGCCACATGGGGGCCAAGCTTATTGTCAGGGGGGCACTGGCCCCCCCTCTAGATCCGCCCCTGGTTGCATTGGTTTCATTTCATATATAAAACAATGATCGGCAAAACCCTTCAAACCTTCACTCACTGTTCAGCACTTATAACAATTTACGGTACAGTAATCTAATCTCTGATTGTTCTCAAAACCTGCACCTCTTTTGGCTGTCCTCATTTCAGTTAGCTGCTCTCAAAGTTTGGAATGAGCAGCAAAAATGATTAAATCTCACCACCTACGTCCAATAACTCATTATGATCAATAATTTCTGATCATAGTGCTTCTGACTGTATTCAGACTGTCTTGATTGTTTTGTGCTTAATTGTGTGTGAGAATGGTCTTCATGTTTTACATTTTTAAAATCTTGTAACATGCTTGTTTTGGCCCTGCGATGGACTGGCGACCCGTCCAGGGTGTCCCCCGCCTCTCGCCCCTTGACCGCTGGAGATAGGCGCCAGCTGCCCCGCGACCCTCTGTGGAGGAATAAGCGGCTACAGAAAATGGATGGATGGATGGATGCTTGTTTTGATATATTATAGTGAAATGTTCTGCTGCTGCCTTTTGGCCAGGTCGTCATCATAAATGAGAATGGGTTCTCAATCAACTAACCTGGTTAAAGGCTAAATGAAATGAAAATGAAAATCTTAATTCAGTGGAGGATTCCAATTGATTAGTATGTATACATAGTAGGTACTAACCCCAGTAAAGTTCCAGCCGTTTGTGTTGGAAAATTGTTAATTTCTCAAGGTTTTAAGTCCTCAGTGACGCCCCCTGCTGATGAATGAGTTTACGGTAGGAATTGATGCCAAATGAGAATTTTCATTTGATAATCTATAAATATTGTTCCAGTCAGAGGACAACTTCCTGTTTCTAGAAACTCCATTCGGATTAAGTGATGTCAGTGGGTGTGCTCCTTACTGTAGAACAACTAATAACATTATTTTATAATGACCAAAATATTCATTTAAACTGAAAGCAAGAACCACAAAATAGCATGACTATCAGTAAATACTACAAAGGAAGTATTTGTATTCTAATACTCTGTTTGGAAAAAAAAGTGGTATTAGAGCATCCTTAAATGAAGATTATTTCTACATTTTAAAATAAAATGTTTTTGGTAGGTGTAAAAGTTTATCATCATGAAAATAAATAATACCAACAAAACAGTTCCTCCTCACCCTAGTGAGCACTGAGCGGCTGTCAGCACCCACTGGTTGTTGATCAGCGATCCCTGACAAAAGATTGTGCCAAGATATTCAAAAGTGACATGCCAAGGCCAACTTCCTGGAGATGCATCTTCACCTCCTATGATCCTGCTGTTGATCAGGGATCCACCACAAGCTGATGAAATAAATAAAAAAGTTAGAGAGCATCAGAATGCAGCAGTTTTGTTTTTTTCACTGCCTGTTTTTTTCACAGAATTTATAATGTCTCAAAAGTCCCTTTTAAGGGACTAGTTGACTGGCAGTAACAAAAACCTTGCCTCATCTAGCTGTATCTTGTCTGGATCTGGGTCATGGGGGCTGCATCCTCAGTAGGGAAGCCTAGACTGTTCTCTCCCCAGGCACCTCCACCGGCTCCCCTAGTTAGACCGCAAGGTGCTTTTAGACCAGCCTAGAGATATAATCCTTCCACTGTGTCCTGGGCCAACCCAGAGGCCTCCTGCTGACAGAACATTCCTAAAACACTTCCCCAGGGAGGTGTACAGAATGCATGCTGAACCACCTCAGCTGGCTCCTGGTTTGGATTGTAGATTGACCAAAAAATCAACAGCCTTAGTTTCTGGTTCAGCTCCCTTTTCACCGCATCAGACTGGTTTAGTGTCCTCATAACTGCAGACACTGCCCCAATCCACCTATCATTCAGGCTGCATTCTGCCTCACCAAAAGAAGGGTACAGGTTCAAATCCTGGCTGTGGTTTCCCCCACAGATCACAACATCCCCTATAGTAAACTAGGACTCCCTTGAAAAAGAGTTTCTGAAACTCAATGGGACAAAGGTTAAAAATAATAACTTCTCCTGCTCCTTTCTTACCTCACTCGTGAACAAGACCTTCAAATCATTCCTTTACTTGAGGTAGGACCTTTCTCCCAACCCGGAGTTGGCAAACCACTCTTTCCTGATTAACAACCATGTTCTCAGATTTGGAGGTGCTGATCCTCATTTCATATACTTCACTAAAGGCTGCAACTTTTCTCAGCAAGAGCTGAAGGTCATGATGAAACTAAGAGCATCATCCTCAAATTGCAGAGATAAGATTCTCCTGCCTCCAAATGTGACACCCTCCACACCTAGAAATCAGCTGACAGCTCAACTCCTCACTTCACCTGAGTGTCCAAAAAATACAGCTGGAGGTTAGATGATACAACTACCATGGTAGTCTTGGTTCCACAAACCTATTTGGGCACTCAAACTCCTCCACCATGGTAAGGTTGCATTAACATAAAACACCTAAGATATGTATTGTCTTAAAACTGGACTGTTGGAGTTTCAAGCTTATAACTGAAGTGAGCTATTGTTGATAGAAAAGACCTTGACCCAAACCTTTAGCAGATATAAATGCAATGTGAGTATGTGACTTTTACCAGCACTTTTTCAATGCAGTAACACAATAATAAAAATGTGTGTGTATTTAATTTTGTCAAAAATATTTGCATGATCCATATGATCCAGTTTATAAAAAAATTGCAATAAGTATTCAAATTAGCCAGATGTATCTTCAAAAAAAGATATAACATTGGAGTTGTTGGTTTTTTTTTTTTTTTTTTTTTTTACAGTTTTTTAAACACCCAGAAGCTGTGTTGGATACTTACCAGGCTGCTGTGATTGACAATCTGAAATCAGAAACAAACACACACAGGTTCAAATATGTAAAAAAAAAAGAAGAAGAAAAAAAAGCTAGGTTCAGACCAACGATGAACTTTATAATTTTGTGTCAAATAGCTGGATTCCACCTGCGGTAAATATGTTCCCACGCCCAGGAAAACTTTGTTGGAAAAACACAGATAATATGAAATTGCCTGCCTTCTAACATAAATGTGGTTGAGAAGTGAAAGATAAGACATGTCTTGTTCACAAAGTAAAAAAGCCAGAATTTCAACATTGTTGTTCGAGCTAAATGAGGACAATACGTCATCAATCAATTAAAGCCCAAATGTCATTCTCTTGTCTTTGTTTAAAATTAGATGTACCAAACAGGCTGACCTGAAATAGCCTTAGACAAACGTCTCTGGACGCAAAGTGTTTGGTATGAAACCAAGAACCAAATTTAATGGGCTCAAGATCAAATTAATCACACATCAGAGCTATTAAATAACCAAATACGTAAAACTAAAAATATTTGCTCTTTGTAAAAAATATAATAAAATTGTTTTAGCATTTGCGTCTGTATGCATTTTCCTGCTACCCAAATGAACAAGAAACTTATTGAAAAAATATTTATTCTAAATCAGTTTTAATTTATTTTATCCAGTGTCCCATGAGAAAGACATATTCTATACCTAAAATTTTGTAGTTTTTTTTTTTTTTTTAATTAACTGGCACCTTCTCTATCCTACAGTAAATTGTATTTTTTATTTATAGTATGGATACTCAGTAAATATTGCTGAGTAAATGAATGCATAGATGGTTTAATGGTTACAGGCAGTATTTAGGGTCCTTTTAGAATATTACAAGTTCTTTTTATAAAATTTTGTACGAGCTAAAATATCTAATAAATTCATTAATATTCATATAACCTACGTAATAAACATCTGCAACACTTTAGAGTATAGAAAAAGTAATATGTTTTCTTACCTTTACTCAGAAGAGTGATGAACACAGTGAACACACAGACAATCTGTTGATGAGCCATTCTGAACATCAAGTCTTTCCTTTTGTTTTCAGCGTTAAATACCTTAACACTGCTGCTCAGCTCCACCCTCTGAGCTACAAGTCCTAAAGAACTTTAATCAAACTTTTTTACTTCTAACTCAGCCAACAGGCGTTACAGATGGAAGTCAAGTCAAACATGCTGGTGCTGATCGTGAGAAGATTATTTAAACACTTTATAGTCACGTTGTTAGTGGTGAAAGATACAGTATGTTCTAAGGAATGTTGAAGAACCACTGGTAATTATGGCTTGATTAGGAAACTAGCTTCCAAAGAGATGTTCCTATAAGAATGCTGTAGTTCACAAGAGAAACTTAGATGATCACATGAAAATACAAAAAGTGAAAGAAACTCATGTAAGAGATTCTTAAATTATAAATAAGAGCTGTTTTAATGTTTTAATTAAAGCATCATCCATTAAAAAAATCTGTATATAGAACATTAGCTTCGTAGTCGAGACTGAAAGATGTCCCAGGATGTGATTTATTCTATCATTTTATAGGAAAGAATCATTACAAATGTTATTCTGCCATTCTGACGGCCCGGTACCAAATGACCCATGGACCAGTACCAGCTTTGGGACCCCTGCTATGGCTCACACATCCTATCCTCCCTCCACAGACACCGTGAAGCCCCTTTGACCTCCAGCCAAAAAGGAAGACATGTATTTTCTTCCAAACTTTGTTATTGAACTTGAAATGCTGAGGAAATGTTTATATATCAGATATTTCAACAAACTTGGGCGTGATCAGGGAACCATCACGGTAATAATTTGACACTTTATGCAAATCATTAACATAAACATTAAACTACTCTAAATCAAACTATACTTATGAAATAACACATATGAAATTAATCAGAATTTAGGTGATGAGTAAAAATTAAATGAGCGTTTCATGATAAAACAGATGTTTATGTTCAGGAACAAGATAAGATAAAATTGTATTGATCCCACAATGTGGAAATGTGTTTGTTAATGCAGCACACTACACATAAAGAAATCAGGCTCAATTGTATTTATCCTAATTATTAATGAACTATACCTTTTTTAATGAATAATTTACTAATTTGACAGCATGGCTATGTAAATACGATAACAAAGTCGGCCTCTTGTGATTGAGAACACCTTGTAGTAGCAGGTCACAGAACATTTGAGGGAGGTCCGGTCCTGAGGGTCTTAGACGTGACCTCAGTAGTTGGTGACAGATGGCTTTCAGCTGGAACTCCACTGAGAAAACTAAGTCACCCTGGCTACAACTTAGGTATCTAATATAACGATTCACTGATAAAAAGCTGATGCTGTTTCAAAAATATTTGCTGCTTCTTGGATTTCAAACAAAGCCCTTATGCCTGCATTGGTAAATTAACCAAGGTTGTTAAAATGTGTTAATTTACTTCCTCTAGGAGTGATGGTCTTCTGGCTGACTTCTACTTAGACCTCACAGGAGGTTGAGCTGTGAGGTACATCTCACTACACTGGAGACAGAACTCTCTCTGAACACACTGAAGTGGAGACACAACTCAGAACAGTTACTTCTGGACAAATTCTATCTGGATTAAACCAATCACAAGCCTGGAAAGTTAAGAGAGATGATTTACCTTTACGGCCCTGCGATGGACTGGCGAACCGTCCAGGGTGTCCCCCGCCTCTCGCCCCTTGACCGCTGGAGATAGGCACCAGCTGCCCCGCGACCCTCTGTGGAGGAATAAGCGGCTACAGAAAATGGATGGATGGATGGATTTACCTTTACGAAATTCTCAGTTTTTCAGTTTTGTTTTACCAAGAAAACTCAAAATAAAACTTTATTAACAGTTATTAATACACTGAAATTAATATGAAACACACTGTCAACATAAAACTGGGTTAGTGTATGAAGTCAAGTTTAAATATGAGACATTTTATATAGACTTGGTCTTTATAAAGTTAGATAAAAATCTAACAATAATAAAACATTGAATTCTTTAGAAATTATATTTTGATTAGTTTATCATTTCAATAGACAGTCAGAACCTGAAAAACAGTTTTTATTAACACAACACATATAAGCTTTATATTTCAAAGAATAAAATTAGTCTTTCTTGTGAGTGAAGGAAAGTAAGGAGACTCCAGGTTTGTTTTGGTGAACTTTGGTAAAAACCAAGGTCTGACCAGCTGGAGAGGAGCTGAACACTCTGAAGACGTAAACAGTAAAGTTTGCATTCATTTTTTATGCTTCTTGAATCCTTTGTGTTTTTCTTTGACCAGAACCTGACCAATGGTTCACTGCTATGATATAATGTTGATACTGAAGCTGAAAAATTTCCAGATTAAGGTCAAAATTTTCAAATTAAAGTCAGATATATATCAAGAAAAAGAAAAGAAAAAATGTTATTAGAAGAATAACGTCAAAATAAGACTGTTAAAGACTTTGATGTACGTGATGTATGTGTTATAACTGGGTGTTTTGCAGATTAAACAGAAAGTAAATGCTCTGTTGTAAACAGTGACTCATTAATCACTGAGATGAATGCTATGTACCAATGTGGTTGAGTAGGTGTGACAGTGTTACATTAGACTAATTACCTTTAAAATAGAAGACAATAAGGAAAGAATGCTGAAACGAGACCAGATCTTTGCTTTTCTATTCATACATCTGTATTGAGCGAGGAAAAAAGCACACCCCGATCCTCTAGGGAACAGCGGGGAATTAACCCTTTATTTCACCTGTCAGTACCTTACACGGAGTCCAACCTCTCCCCCAAAATTAAGCAAACATACAAATACAGATCAGCAAAATAAATTAAACTAATATTAATAAAACTAAATGCATTTGCCAATGCAGTTATTTCATCCTTGTGTTTTGGTGCGTTAATGAGGTCAAGCAATTCCCTGGGCCATTATGTTCAGAGGCCTGATTTATAAAACGTTGCAAAGAATCATTACTACAAGTGTACTTTAGCTCAGCAATAATTAAAACTTCAAAGTGATTACAGAAAGCACATTTTATACTTTGTTTAAA
This sequence comes from Callopanchax toddi, assembly GCA_006937965.1. Classification (NCBI taxonomy): domain Eukaryota; kingdom Metazoa; phylum Chordata; class Actinopteri; order Cyprinodontiformes; family Nothobranchiidae; genus Callopanchax; species Callopanchax toddi. The sequence continues at coordinate 567,238 of SSNR01000375.1, read as the reverse complement.
GAAAGTGTAATTTGTGAGGTAAATACAAGTGAAAAATTGACATTTCTTTCATATAATTCATAGCAAGACATATGTTTCTAATTGGTTAGAAAAGTACAAGAAATAATAATAGTCAATGTGCTATTCTATAAGGAATACACAAGGTTCAGAGAAGTATGAAAAATGAGACAGAAATGTTCTCAAAGCTGTTAAATTAATGGTTTTGACTGGGCCTTGGTGACACTGGTTTCTGTGGATTTACCACACAATTCCCACACATTTCAAAAGTTAATTAAATGCTGTTTTATAAACATTTACACTTCCATCACTTGTTCATCAGATGGTTTTTAATACTCAATCATTATAATCAACCAAAGACTTCAGTTTTAATATCGAATGAATGCAAAGGTTGTGCTTGAATTTCTCACTGTCTGTAACTTTAACTTTGAATTTTGTTGTAATTATCAGTTTCCATTTGTTATTTCCTAATTTTAAAAATGATATTATTGACAAATTAAAATAGTTTGTCATTCATTTAAAGCAATACGGAGTGACTTTTAACCAGTAGGGGGCAGTAGGAGGCTACGATTGAAAGTTTCAGTTTTACTGTCGTAAATCATCTCACGCCTGAACTTTTTTCAGCCCAGTCTGCGACTGCTTTCAGCTAATAATCTGTCAGACTCAGACAAGTTGTTGTTTTTACATTTCTTTTGAATGTATAAATATTATAAGTTCATAAACAGTCCATCTTTCTCTCTCTGCCTCTCTCTCAGCTGTCCGAGCATACAGGTGTGCGTTTCAGGTGTGTGAGCAGAATAAAACGAACCATGTAATTCAGTGCGAACCTGACGAGACTTTAGGGTCTGCTGGTGAGCAAAACCCCCGGGTCCCTTGTGGACTGGCTAAGATCTGACGGATTTTAGATCTCGTTTGGCTGGCGGCTAGCGCAAAACATCGCGGCTAGGATAGCAGCTAGCTCATGGGTGTAGGTTAATCCGGTCTGGTGTCGGTCTTTCATGCGGGTCATGCATAATTGACTCCACGGATTTATTTACCTGTGAAGTGTTGTAGAGGAAGGCTTTGATTATCAGATCGGTGTAGGAGAGATTAACCCAGGCGTAGCTGCAGGATGACGCCGCCTAGCTCGGCCTAGGGGCTGCGTGTCAGCCAAGCCGCAGCTGGGAGTCACTGAGCCGGAGGAGAGCGCGTGGAGAGCGGGGAGCCTCCGCTGTTCTGTCCGGGGTATGGGAACAACACGGCAGCGGTTCTCCGTCGCCACACCGGTGGCCGTGGGGGCATTGACCTGTCTGCTTCATAATCCACCTCTCTCTGGTTTGTTGTTTTTACCTTCCGGCTTCACCGTGCTCGAGTCAGCTTGCAGAGACATTCAGGTCTTGTCAGGTTCGGGCTGAATTATTTATATATTTATTTATCTGTGAGGTGGTGTTGAGAAAATCTTTTGGAACATTATTTTCTACTATATTTCATCATGTGGTTAATAATCTGACTGGTTAAATCTTGAAACACTTGCTGAAACAATCCATCCTCTGCAGGAGTCCTCCCCCTAGCGTTACTAGACCGGTTACTATGGCTGTAAAGTAGAAAGTTACCAGGTACGGGCCGAGGCTCAAAACTGTCTAGTGCGGTATCTGGCCAGTAGAGGGGTGCAGAGTGCTGTCAAACATGAAACTGGTCAAGTTTCTAACTAAATAATAATTGAGATCAATTTTAATGCTCTAACTTAAAGGATAAAAAATGATCAGTGCTGCTTTAAAATCAATGTCATGTTATCAGACATCAAGCAGATGAATGCATACAAATTTTTCTCTGCTGTGACAAAAAACACTGACTGTGTCCTGAGTAGCTCCTGCTTCAACACAACATCTCTTTTTATGATGAGAAGCAGTTTGAGCATTATTTTGACATTGTTTGAGCTCTATTATTCATTTCTTCCAAGGTCCAACCAAGATTTGAGCTTGGATTACTGGATTAAAAGTCCAGAGTGCTAACACCATGGAACCCTACAACCAGATCTTACAGATTCTTGCTTTGACAAATTTTAAATAATTTGTTTCAATTTGACAGACTTCAACACATGAACTCTTTTTATGCAGAGAACCTGTTAAAGTCTGATTTCTACATTGTTCACGCTCTAGTATTCACATCTTCCAAGGTATAGTTAAAGTCCCACTGAGATTTGAACTTGGATCGCTGGATTCAGAGTCCAGAGTGCTAACCATTACACCATGGAACCCTACATATGCACATGTTTCATTCACAGACCCAATGTAAGTGTGTAAAACTGATTTATCTCAATTGCTACTGTATGAAAATAACAAAATATGTTTAACTGTTTTTATAGACCTGCTATGAGGTCTTATAATTTCTTGCTTTGACAAATTTCATATGATTTTTAAACTTGACAGACTTCAACACAACATCTCAATTTATGAAGATAACCTGTGACAGTATGATTTCTACATTGTTCATGCTCTAGTATTTACATGTTTCAAGGTATAGTTAAGGTCCCACTGAGATTTGAATTCGGATCGCTGGATTCAAAGTCCAGAGTGCTAACCATTACACCATGGAACCCTACATATGCACATGTTTCATTCACAGACCCAATGTAAGTGTGTAAAACTGACTTATCTCAATTGCTACTGTATGAAAATAACAAAATATGTTTAACTGTTTTTATATACTTGCTATGAGGTCTTATACTTTCTTGCTTTGACAAATTTCATTTGATTTTTAAATTTGACAGACTTCAACAAAGCATGTCTTTTTTTGAACATAACCTGTGACAGTATGATTTCTACATTGTTCACGCTCTAGTATTTACATGTTTCGAGGTATAGTTAAGGTCCCACCGAAATTTGAACTCGGATCGCTGGATTCAAAGTCCAAAGTGCTAACCATTACACCATGGAACCCTACATATGTGCATGTTTCATTCACAGACCCAATGTAAATGTGTAAAACTGACAGTTATCTCAATTGCTACTGTATGAAAATAACAAAATATGTTTAACTGTTTTTATAGACCTGCTATGAGGTGTTATAATTTCTTGCTTTGACAAATTTCATATGATTTTTAAATTTGACAGACTTCAACAAAGCATGTTTTTTATATGAAGATAATCTGTGACATTATGATTTCTACATTGTTCATGCTCTAGTATTTACGTTTCAATGTATAGTTAAGGTCCCACCGAGATTTGAACTCGGATCGCTGGATTCAGAGTCCAGAGTGCTAACCATTACACCAAGGAACCCTACATATGCACATGTTTCATTCACAGACCCAATGTAAGTGTGTAAAACTGATTTATCTCAATTGCTACTGTATGAAAATAACAAAAAATGGTTCACTGTTTTTATAGACCTGCTATCAGGTCTTATACTTTCTTGCTTTGACAAATTTTATTTGATTTTGAAATTTGACAGACTTCAAAAAAGCATGTCTTTTTTTGAAGATAACATGTGACATTATGATTTCTACATTGTTCAAGCTCTAGTATTTACGTTTCAAGGTATAGTTAAGGTCACACCGAGATTTGAACTCGGATCGCTGGATTCAGAGTCCAGAGTGCTAACCATTACACCATGGAACCCTACATATGCACATGTTTCTTTCACAGACCCAATGTAAGTGTGTAAAACTGATTTATCTCAATTGCTACTGTATGAAAATAACAAAATATGTTTAACTGTTTTTATAGACCTGCTATGAGGTGTTATAATTTCTTGCTTTGACAAATTTTATTTGATTTTTAAATTTGACAGACTTCAAAAAAGCATGTCTTTTTTTGAAGATAACATGTGACATTATGATTTCTACATTGTTCAAGCTCTAGTATTTACATGTTTCAAGGTATAGTTAAGGTCACACCGAGATTTGAACTCGGATCGATGGATTCAGAGTCCAGAGTGCTAACCATTACACCATGGAACCCTACATATGCACATGTTCCATTCACAGACCCAATGTAAGTGTGTAAAACTGATTTATCTCAATTGCTACTGTATGAAAATAACAAAATATGTTTAACTGTTTTTATAGACCTGCTATGAGGTGTTATAATTTCTTGCTTTGACAAATTTCATATGATTTTTAAATTTGACAGACTTCAAAAAAGCATGTCTTTTTTTGAAGATAACATGTGACATTATGATTTCTACATTGTTCATGCTCTAGTATTTACGTTTCAATGTATAGTTAAGGTCCCACCGAGATTTGAACTCGGATCGCTGGATTCAGAGTCCAGAGTGCTAACCATTACACCATGGAACCCTACATATGTGCATGTTTCATTCACAGACCCAATGTAAATGTGTAAAACTGACAGTTATCTCAATTGCTACTGTATGAAAATAACAAAATATGTTTAACTGTTTTTATAGACCTGCTATGAGGTGTTATAATTTCTTGCTTTGACAAATTTCATATGATTTTTAAATTTGACAGACTTCAAAAAAGCATGTCTTTTTTTGAAGATAACATGTGACATTATGATTTCTACATTGTTCAAGCTCTAGTATTTACATGTTTCAAGGTATAGTTAAGGTCACACCGAGATTTGAACTCGGATCGCTGGATTCAGAGTCCAGAGTGCTAACCATTACACCATGGAACCCTACATATGCACATGTTTCATTCACAGACCCAATGTAAGTGTGTAAAACTGACAGTTATCTCAATTGCTACTGTATGAAAATAACAAAATATGTTTAACTGTTTTTATAGACCTGCTATGAGGTGTTATAATTTCTTGCTTTGACAAATTTTATTTGATTTTGAAATTTGACAGACTTCAAAAAAGCATGTCTTTTTTTGAAGATAACATGTGACATTATGATTTCTACATTGTTCAAGCTCTAGTATTTACATGTTTCAAGGTATAGTTAAGGTCACACCGAGATTTGAACTCGGATCGATGGATTCAGAGTCCAGAGTGCTAACCATTACACCACGGAACCCTACATATGCTCATGTTTCATTCACAGACCCAATGTAAGTGTGTAAAACTGATTTATCTCAATTGCTACTGTATGAAAATAACAAAATATGTTTAACTGTTTTCATAGACCTGCTATGAGGTCTTATAATTTCTTGCTTTGACAAATTTTATATGATTTTTAAATTTGACAGACTTCAACAAAGCATGTCTTTTTTTGAAGAGAACCTGTGACAGTATGATTTCTACATTGTTCACGCTCTAGTATTTACGTTTCAATGTTTAGTTAAGGTCCCACCGAGATTTGAACTCGTATCGCTGGATTCAAAGTCCAGAGTGCTAACCATTACACCATGGAACCCTACATATGCACTTGTTTCTTTCACAGACCCAATGTAAGTGTGTAAAACTGACTGTTATCTCAACTGCTACTGTATGAAAATAACAAAATATGGTTTACTTTTTTTTATAGACCTGCTATGAGGTGTTATAATTTCTTGCTTTGACAAATTTTATTTGATTTTGAAATTTGACAGACTTCAACAAAGCATGTCTTTTTTTGAACATAACCTGTGACAGTATGATTTCTACATTGTTCACGCTCTAGTATTTACGTTTCAATGTATAGTTAAGGTCCCACTGAGATTTGAACTCGGATCGCTGGATTCAGAGTCCAGAGTGCTAACCATTACACCATGGAACCCTACATATGCACATGTTTCTTTCACAGACCCAATGTAAGTGTGTAAAACTGACTGTTATCTCAATTGCTACTGTATGAAAATAACAAAATATGGTTTACTTTTTTTTATAGACCTGCTATGAGGTGTTATAATTTCTTGCTTTGACAAATTTTATTTGATTTTGAAATTTGACAGACTTCAAAAAAGCATGTCTTTTTTTGAAGATAACATGTGACATTATGATTTCTACATTGTTCAAGCTCTAGTATTTACATGTTTCAAGGTATAGTTAAGGTCACACCGAGATTTGAACTCGGATCGCTGGATTCAGAGTCCAGAGTGCTAACCATTACACCATGGAACCCTACATATGCACATGTTTCATTCACAGACCCAATGTAAGTGTGTAAAACTGATTTATCTCAATTGCTACTGTATGAAAATAACAGAATATGTTTTAACTGTTTTTATATACTTGCTATGAGGTCTTATGCTTTCTTGCTTTGACAAATTTCATATGATTTTTAAATTTGACAGACTTCAACAAAGCATGTCTTTTTTTGAAGAGAACCTGTGACAGTATGATTTCTACATTGTTCAAGCTCTAGTATTTACATGTTTCGAGGTGTAGTTAAGGTCCCACCGAAATTTGAACTCGGATCGCTGGATTCACAGTCCAGAGTGCTAACCATTACACCATGGAACCCTACATATGTGCATGTTTCATTCACAGACCCAATGTAAATGTGTAAAACTGACAGTTATCTCAATTGATACTGTATGAAAATAACAAAATATGTTTAACTGTTTTTATAGACCTGCTATGAGGTGTTATAATTTCTTGCTTTGACAAATTTCATATGATTTTTAAATTTGACAGACTTCAACAAAGCATTTTTTAATATGAAGATAACCTGTGACATTATGATTTCTACATTGTTCATGCTCTAGTATTTACGTTTCAATGTATAGCTAAGGTCCCACCGAGATTTGAACTCGGATCGCTGGATTCAGAGTCCAGAGTGCTAACCATTACACCATGGAACCCTACATATGCTCATGTTTCATTCACAGACCCAATGTAAGTGTGTAAAACTGACTGTTATCTCAATTGATACTGTATGAAAATAGCAAAATATGTTTAACTGTTTTTATAGACCTGCTATGAGGTCTTATAATTTCTTTGAAAAATTTCATATGATTTGTAAATGTAACAGACTTCAACAAAGAATGTTTTTTTACATGAAGATAACCTGTGACATTATGATTTCTACATTGTTCACGCTCTAGTATTTACGTTTCAATCTATAGTTAAGGTCCCACCGAGATTTGAACTCGGATCGCTGGATTCAGAGTCCAGAGTGCTAACCATTACACCATGGAACCCTACATTTGCTCATGTTTCATTCACAGACCCAATGTAAGTGTGTAAAACTGATTTATCTCAATTGCTACTGTATGAAAATAACAAAATATGGTTTACTGTATTTATTGACCTGCTATGAGGTCTTAAAATTTCTTGCTTTGACAAATTTTATATGATTTTTAAATTTGACAGACTTCAAAAAAGCATGTCTTTTTTTGAAGATAACCTGTGACATTATGATTTCTACATTGTTCAAGCTCTAGTATTTACATGTTTCAAGGAGTAGTTAAGGTCCCACTGAGATTTGAACTCGGATCGCTGGATTCAGAGCACAGAGTGCTAACCATTACACCATGGAACCCTACATATGCACATGTTTCATTCACAGACCCAATGTAAGTGTGTAAAACTGACTGTTATCTCAATTGCTACTGTATGAAAATACCAAAATATGGTTTAATGTTTTTATAGACCTGCTATGAGGTGTTATAATTTCTTGCTTTGACAAATTTCATATGATTTTTAAATTTGACAGACTTCAACAAAGAATGTCTTTTTTTGAAGATAACCTGTGACATTATGATTTCTACATTGTTCACGCTCTAGTATTTATGTTTCAAGGTATAGTTAAGGTCCCACTGAGATTTGAACTCGGATCGCTGGATTCAGAGTCCAGAGTACTAACCATTACACCATGGAACCCTACATATGGTCATGTTTCATTCACAGACCCAATGTAAGTGTGTAAAACTGACTGTTATCTCAATTGCTACTGTATGAAAATAACAAAATATCGTTAACTGTTTTTAAAGACCTGCTATGAGGTGTTATAATTTCTTGCTTTGACAAATTTCATATGATTTTTAAATTTGACAGACTTCAACAAAGCATGTCTTTTTTTGAAGATAACCTGTGACATTATGATTTCTACATTGTTCAAGCTCTAGTATTTACATGTTTCGAGGTGTAGTTAAGGTCCCACCGTAATTTGAACTCGGATCGCTGGATTCAAAGTCCAGAGTGCTACCCATTACACCATGGAACCCTACATATGCACATGTTTCATTCACAGACCCAATGTAAGTGTGTAAAACTGACTGTTATCTCAATTGCTACTGTATGAAAATACCAAAAGATGGTTTACTGTTTTTATAGACCTGCTATGAGGTGTTATAATTTCTTGCTTTGACAAATTTCATATGATTTTTAAATTTGACAGACTTCAACAAAGCATTTTTTAATATGAAGATAACCTGTGACATTTTGATTTCTACATTGTTCACGCTCTAGTATTTACGTTTCAATGTATAGTTAAGGTCCCACCGAGATTTGAACTCGGATCGCTGGATTCAGAGTCCAGAGTGCTAACCATTACACCATGGAACCCTACATATGTTCATGTTTCATTCACAGACCCAATGTAAGTGTGTAAAACTGATTTATCTCAATTGCTACTGTATGAAAATAACAAAATATGTTTAACTGTTTTTATATACTTGCTATGAGGTCTTATACTTTCTTGCTTTGACAAATTTCATATGATTTTTAAATTTGACAGACTTCAACAAAGCATGACTTTTTTTGAAGAGAACCTGTGACAGTATGATTTCTACATTGTTCACGCTCTAGTATTTACGTTTCAATGTATAGTTAAGGTCCCACTGAGATTTGAACTTGGATCACTGGATTCAGGTCCAGAGTGCTAACCATTACACCATGGAACCCTACATATGCACATGTTTCATTCACAGACCCAATGTAAGTGTGTAAAACTGATTTATCTCAATTGCTACTGTATGAAAATAACAAAATATGTTTAACTGTTTTCATAGACCTGCTATGAGGTCTTATAATTTCTTGCTTTGACAAATTTTATATGATTTTTAAATTTGACAGACTTCAAAAAAGCATGTCTTTTTTTGAAGATAACATGTGACATTATGATTTCTACATTGTTCATGCTCTAGTATTTACGTTTCAATGTATAGTTAAGGTCCCACCGCGATTTGAACTCGGATCGCTGGATTCAGAGTCCAGAGTGCTAACCATTAGACCATGGAACCCTACATATGCACATGTTTCATTCACAGACCCAATGTAAGTGTGTAAAACTGATTTATCTCAATTGCTACTGTATGAAAATAACAAAATATGTTTAACTGTTTTCATAGACCTGCTATGAGGTCTTATAATTTCTTGCTTTGACAAATTTTATATGATTTTTAAATTTGACAGACTTCAAAAAAGCATGTCTTTTTTTGAAGATAACATGTGACATTATGATTTCTACATTGTTCACGCTCTAGTATTTACATGTTTCAGGTGTAGTTAAGGTCTCACCGAGATTTGAACTCGGATCGCTGGGTTCAGAGTCGAGAGTGCTAACCATTACACTATGGAACCCTACATATGCACATGTTTCATTCACAGACCCAATGTAAGTGTGTAAAACTGATTTATCTCAATTGCTACTGTATGAAAATAACAAAATATGGTTTACTGTATTTATTGACCTGCTATGAGGTCTTAAAATTTCTTGCTTTGACAAATTTTATATGATTTTTAAATTTGACAGACTTCAACAAAGCATGTCTTTTTTTGAAGATAACCTGTGACATTATGATTTCTACATTGTTCAAGCTCTAGTATTTACATGTTTCAAGGTATAGTTAAGGTCCCACC
>SSNR01000375.1:504128-532954 GCA_006937965.1 Callopanchax toddi | reverse complement strand
AAATTTGACAGACTTCAAAAAAGCATGTCTTTTTTTGAAGATAACATGTGACATTATGATTTCTACATTGTTCAAGCTCTAGTATTTACATGTTTCAAGGTATAGTTAAGGTCACACCGAGATTTGAACTTGGATCGATGGATTCAGAGTCCAGAGTGCTAACCATTACACCATGAAACCCTACGTATGCACATGTTTCATTCACAGACCCAATGTAAGTGTGTAAAACTGACTGTTATCTCAATTGCTACTGTATGAAAATACCAAAATATGGTTAACTGTTTTTATAGACCTGCTATGAGGTGTTATAATTTCTTGCTTTGACAAATTTCATATGATTTTTAAATTTGACAGACTTCAACAAAGCATTTTTTAATATGAAAATAACCTGTGACATTTTGATTTCTACATTGTTCACACTCTAGTATTTACGTTTCAATGTATAGTTAAGGTCCCACTGAGATTTGAACTTGGATCACTGGATTCAGAGTCCAGAGTGCTAACCATTACACCATGGAACCCTACATATGCTCATGTTTCATTCACAGACCCAATGTAAGTGTGTAAAACTGATTTATCTCAATTGCTACTGTATGAAAATAACAAAATATTGTTAACTGTTTTTATAGACCTGCTATGAGGTCTTATAATTTCTTGCTTTGACAAATTTCATGTGATTTTTAAATTTGACAGACTTCAACAAAGCATTTTTTAATATGAAGATAACCTGTGACATTTTGATTTCTACATTGTTCACACTCTAGTATTTACGTTTCAATGTATAGTTAAGGTCCCACCGAGATTTGAACTTGGATCACTGGATTCAGAGTCCAGAGTGCTAACCATTACACCATGGAACCCTACATATGCTCATGTTTCATTCACAGACCCAATGTGTGTAAAACTGATTTATCTCAATTGCTACTGTATGAAAATAACAAAATATTGTTAACTGTTTTTATAGACCTGCTATGAGGTCTTATAATTTCTTGCTTTGACAAATTTCATATGATTTTTAAATTTGACAGACTTCAACAAAGCATGTCTTTTTTTGAAGAGAACCTGTGACAGTATGATTTCTACATTGTTCAAGCTCTAGTATTTACATGTTTCAAGGTATAGTTAAGGTCACACCGAGATTTGAACTTGGATCGCTGGATTCAGAGTCCAGAGTGCTAACCATTACACCATGGAACCCTACATATGCATAAGTGTCATTCACAGACCCAATGTAAGTGTGTTAAACTGACTGTTATCTCAATTGCTACTGTATGAAAATACCAAAATATGGTTTACTGTTTTTATAGACCTGCTATGAGGTGTTATAATTTCTTGCTTTGACAAATTTCATATGATTTTTAAATGTGACAGACTTCAACAAAGCATGTCTTTTTATGAAGAGAACCTGTGACAGTATGATTTCTACATTGTTCACGCTCTAGTATTTAAATGTTTCAAGGTAAAGTTAAGGTCGCACCGAGATTTGAACTCAGATCGCTGGATTCAGAGTCCAGAATGCTAACCATTACACCATGGAACCCTACATATGCACATTTTGCATTCACAGACCCAATGTAAGTGTGTAAAACTGATTTATCTCAATTGCTACTGTATGAAAATAACAAAATATGGTTAACTGTTTTTATCGACCTCCTATGAGGTCTTATAATTTCTTGCTTTGACAACTTTTAAATGTTTTGTTAAAATTTGACAGATTTCAACACAACATCTCAATTTATGCAGAGAACCTGTGACAGTACAAGATCTACTTTGTTCACGCTCTAGTACATTACAGTAAAACTGACTGTTATCTCAATTGCTACTGTGTGAAAGAAACAACACATGGTTACCTGTTTTCATAGTGCCGCTATAAGGTCTTTAATTTTCTTGCTTTGACAAATTTTAACTGTTTTGTTTAAATTTGTCTGGCTTCAACACATCTCTTTTTATGCAGAGAACCTGTTACAGTATGATTTCTACATTGTTCACACAATGTCACAACAAAGAGAGCCCCCAAACATAGTTCTCCATAACAGCGGCACATTCGGGCAGAGGGATCAGTTCCACACATGATATCTGGGGTACGCATGCATACTGGCGTTCTATGTGCACACCTGAATATTAGTAGTAATATAACCTTGTAGGCAGGCATCACCAACTTTTAACTAAAAGTTGGAAAAGTAATGTTTCTGTGTCTGAATCTGAAGGAAAGTCGAGTTCTTGACCTTTTATAGATATATGAAACATGCAAAGATCACCGAGAGCCAATTATGATTATGTGAATATTTTATTTACAACAACCTCAAAGCAAATAGGTCAAGACAAACAGCAAATATAGGAATTTGATTTTATGACCAGTTCCAGATATTAACAAAGTGAATTATTGAGGTTAAAATTTAATAATATGCATCGGGATGATGCAAAAAAGTGGTTTCAGAGTGGTATATTACAGAAAATAACCTAATTTATTGAGTAATTAAAGGGAAATCATATTTAGAGAAATTTATAGAGGAAGATGAAAGGAGATAGTTTTACTTGAGCCTGCTTGTTATCATAAAAAGTTGCATCATTCTAGCCCCACAAAGCCATTCAGTCACAGACCTTTTCAGACGGCTCTCGAGGGTTTTGCAAGAACTCTGGTTCATCCCAGTTCCTAGCAGTGGTTCTCTACTAAGTCTCAGAGCTTAGCTTGGGTACCAGGTCACAGGCATTCCAGGGATTACGACTCAAGCCTTGGCCAGCTCAAAGATTCAGTCAGAAGCTGGAATACTTCATGGTTCTCCGGCGGATTTCAGCAAGCAGTAAAACTCTTGTGGAGGGATTTCATCGTCTGTTGATCTGAAGGCAGCTCTTGAGTTTCAAAGTAAAACGACGAAGGAGAATACGTTTGAATTCAACACATAAAAGAAAAGAAACTCTTGGCAAAATGAAGTTTGTTGCATAAGGTAACAGGAAAAAATATAAAGAAAAATAACCAAAAGCTGCAAAATAAAGAAACACGACCATATTCTGGGCTGGTCCACAGGTCACCCAGCCATATTGGAAGACCTAGGGGCAGGGGGCGACGCCCTGCATGGACCTGGGTCCAGGAGAGGCAAGAGGAGCTCATAGTCAGAGAAGAGACCCAAGCAGAGTGAACCCTCTCTTTTTTAAATCGAGGGAAGAGCCCTGGGTTCAGTCAATGGTGTGGATGACTCCTTCATTTGCATGAAGAGGAGGTGGTTCTAGAGCGGTTCTTCAAAAGGGGAGTTAACTTTGATTTAAGAAATTAAGAAAACTCTTTTTTACCAACTTTTTACTCTGAAAGTTAGAAAATGTTGTTATTAAAATATAACCCTTAGTTTTATCACGTTTAAATTGAGCATGGAAACACAGTACATCTTCTATCAACTTTATCAGAGAACTTATTTTTATCATTGCCTTAAGCTTAAAGTTAAAAGAACGTTAGATATGTAAGCATTTTTATTTTCACTTGACTAATCAGTTTTACGGAAAATGATATCATAAAGGCTACTTCACACAGACTGCGGTTGCGGTGTGGACTCCGCAAGGATTTAAAAACATCAAGTCCAATCAGAGCCTTCATACCTGCTCCAATGTGGCTGCAGTGCGGTTGTGAAGCAAAAGTTACCTTCTGCAACAAGTCATGTGGACCTTCACCAAGTTAAAGACATTACATGCGCTAGATATAGGAACCTCCTCCGTGAACCGTCACCTTATCGTGGTGGAGGAGTTTGAGTGCCCTAATGATCCTAGGAGCTATGTGTCTGGGGCACTTGTGCCCCTGGTAGGGTCACCCATGACAAATTGGTCCTAGTTGAGGGGTGAGACAAAGTGCGGTTCAAAAGACTCTTCATGCAAGTACAATCATCGAGCCAGTGTACCCGGCCCGGAGGGTTACCGGGGTCCCACCCTGGAGCCAGGCCTGGGGTTGGGGCCCGTGAGCGAGCGCCTGGTGGCCGGGCTTTCGCCCATGGGGCCCGGCCGGGCCCAGCCCGAACTGGATACATGGGCTCATCCACCTGTGGGCCCACCACCTGCAGGAGGAACATGAAGGGTCTGGTGCAATGTGGATCGGATGGCAGACCAAGGCGGGAGCTTTGGCGGTCCGATCCCCGGACACAAAAACTGGCTATTGGGACATGGAACGTCACCTCTCTGGCGGGGAAGGAGCTGGAGCTTGTGGAAGAGGCTGAGCTATACCGGCTAGATATAGTCGGGCTCACCTCGACACATAGCGTTGGCTCTGGAACCCGAGTCCTTGAGAGGGGTTGGACTCTCTTCTATGCTGGAGTTGCTCCGGGTGAGAGGCGGAGGGCTGGGGTGGGCTTTCTGTTAGCCCCAAGACTCTCTGCCTGTATGTTGGGGTTTTCTCCGGGGGACGAAAGGGCAGCTTCCCTGCGCCTTCAGGTTAGGGAACGGGTCCTGACTGTTGTTTGTGCTTATGCACCAAATAGCAGCTCAGAGTACCCACCCTTTTTGGAGTCCCTGGGACGAGTGCTGGATAGCGCTCCTACTGGGGACTCCATAGTCCTGCTGGGAGACTTCAACGCTCACGTGGGCAATGACAGCGTGACCTGGAGGGGCGTGATTGGGAGGAACGGCCCGCCCAATCTGAACTCGAGTGGTGTTCTGTTTTTGGACTTCTGTGCAAGTCGCAGTTTGGCCATAACGAACACCATGTTCGAACATAAGGATGCACACCAGTACACCTGGTACCAGGGCAGCCTAGGTTACAGGTTGATGATTGACTTTATAGTTGTATCATCTGACCTGAGACCATATGTTTTGGACACTCGAGTGAAGAGAGGAGCGGAGCTGTCAACTGGTCACCACCTGGTGGTGAGTTGGATCAGATGGCAGGGGAAGATGCTACGCAGACCTGGTAGACCCAAACGTATAGTGAGGGTCTGCTGGGAACGCCTGGCAGAAGAGCCTGTCAAGATGGTCTTCAACTCCCACCTCCGGCAGAGCTTCGACCACGTCCCGAGAGCAGTAGGGGACATTGAGTCCGAATGGGCCTTGTTCCGCTCTGCGATTGTTGAGGCGGCTGTTGCTAGCTGTGGTCGCAAGGTAGCCGGTGCCAATCGTGGCGGTAACCCCCGTACCCGCTGGTGGACACCAGAGGTTAGGGGAGCCGTCAGGCTGAAGAAGGAGGCCTACAAGGCGTGGCTAGTCTGTGGGTCTCCAGAGGCAGCTGATGGGTATCGGAGGGCCAAGCGGGGTGCAGCAGTGGCAGTTTCCGAGGCAAAATCTCGAGCGTGGGAGGAGTTCGGCGAGACCATGGAGAAAGACTATCGGTCGGCTCCAAAGAGGTTCTGGCAAACCATCCGACGCCTCAGGGGAGGAAGGCGGCAACTCGCTCACACTGTTTACAGTGGGGACGGGGAGCTGCTGACATCAACTGGGGCTATAGTCGGGCAGTGGAAGGAATACTTTGAGGAGCTCCTCAATCCCACCGACACGCATTCCTATAAGGAACCAGAGCTGGGAGAACTGGGGATGGACTGTCCTATCTCTGGGGCAGAAGTCGCTGAGGTAGTCAAAAAACTACGCAGTGGCGGAGCCCCAGGGGTGGATGAGATCCGACCTGGGTATCTGAAAGCTATGGATGTTGTAGGACTGTCGTGCTTGACACGTCTCTGCAACATTGCGTGGTCATCGGGGGCAGTTCCTGCTGAGTGGCAAACCGGGGTGGTGGTTCCCATTTTTAAGAAGGGGGACCAGAGGGTGTGTTCCAACTATAGGGGGATCACACTCCTCAGCCTCCCTGGGAAGGTCTACTCCAGGGTACTGGAGAGGAGGGTCCGGTCGATAGTTGAACCTCAGATAGAAGAGGAGCAATGTGGTTTTCGTCCTGGTCGTGGAACTGTGGACCAGCTCTTTACCCTCGCTAGGGTGATGGAGGGGTCATGGGAGTTTGCCCAACCAATCCACATGTGTTTTGTGGATTTGGAGAAGGCTTATGACCGTGTCCCCAGGGACACCCTGTGGGGGGCGCTCCAGGAGTACGGGGTGGATGGTCTTTTGTTAAGGGCCATTCAGTCCCTGTACCAGAGGAGTGTGAGTCTGGTCCGCATAGCCGGCAGTAAGTCGGACCTGTTCCCAGTGAGGGTTGGACTCCTCCAGGGCTGCCCTTTGTCACCGGTCCTGTTCATAACCTTTATGGACAGGATTTCTAGGCGCAGCCGTGGTGTGGAGGGTGTTGAGTTTGGTGACAGGAGAATCTCGTCTCTGCTTTTTGCAGATGATTTGGTCCTCCTAGCTTCATCAGGCTCTGACCTACAGTTCTTGCTGGGGAGGTTCGCAGCCGAGTGTGAAGCGGCTGGGATGAGGATCAGCACCTCCAAGTCTGAGGCCATGGTTCTCGGTCGGAAAAGGGTGGCTTGCCAACTCCAGGTCGGGAGAGAGATCCTGCCTCAAGTGGAGGAGTTCAAGTATCTCGGGGTCTTGTTCACGAGTGAGGGAAGGAGGGAGCGGGAGATCGACAGGCGGATTGGGGCAGCGTCAGCAGTGATGCGGACGCTGAACCGGTCTGTTGTGGTGAAGAAGGAGCTGAGCCGGAAAGCAAGGCTCTCGATTTACCGATCGATCTACCTCCCAATCCTCACCTATGGTCATGAGCTTTGGGTAATGACCGAAAGAACGAGATCGCGGATACAAGCGGCCGAAATGAGTTTTCTCCGCAGGGTGGCCGGGCTCAGCCTTAGGGATAGGGTGAGGAGCTCGGACATTCGGGAGAGACTCGGAGTAGAACCGCTGCTCCTCCATGTCGAAAGGAGCCAGTTGAGGTGGTTCGGGCATCTTGTTAGGATGCCCCCTGGACGCCTCCCCAGGGAGGTGTTTCAGGCATGTCCTGCCGGCAGGAGGCCCCCGGGTCGACCCAGGACACGCTGGAGAAAATATATCTCTGGTTTGGCCCTGGAGCGCCTTGGGATCCTGCCGGAGGAGCTGGTAGAAGTGGCTGGGGAGAGGACCGTCTGGAGCTCCCTAATTGGGATGCTGCCCCCGTGACCCGGACCCGGATAAGCGGAAGAAGACGAGACGAGACGAGATATAGGAACTGAGACTAGTGGGCGAAGTGCATCTGGTATTTTTCAACATAAAACCTTTAGGTACATTGCTAAAGTTAACATGATTTAGATATTTGAAAGACAAAGAAACAACATAAGAGTTAATTAAGCATGACATATAAAACCGAAGTGTGCTTACCGATTGTAGAACAAGCCAAGTGAATAAATAATTCTCAACAAAAGTACTGGTGCACGTCAAAAAGGACAACTCAATATATTTTTTAAAGATTTTAATCAAGTAAATTTTCAACAATTTATCATGTACTGATTATTTTACTTTTCAGAATTTAAAGTGAATGCAAAACTCTAATTGTCTTAAAGATTTGTTTTTATTTTACATTTAGCAGTTCAGGTAGAAATTAAATCTTCAAAATGATTACACACAAAAAAAAAAAAAAAAAACCCCAAAGACAAACATTTTCTTAATTGTCAAGTTTTGTACTCTTTGAATTTAAATTACAACAAAACATATTTTATTTTGTTTTGTAGAACTCTTGAGTTGTGTAATAAATACAAGAGTAAAACTGACATACAGTAGATCATAGCAGAATATATGTTTCTGATTTGTTATAAAAGTACAGGAATTCAAAGGGAATAGTTTTAGCTGGTATTATTAGTCAGTATGTTACCAGGTATACACAAGGTTCAGAGAAATACAAGGAAAATAAGGCATAAAAGTTCTGAAAACTGTCAAATGAAGAGGCTAAACTTCTTTATGAATATTTACTCCGCCAGCACTTGATTGTTATTAATGCTCAGTGGTGAAAGTCAACCAAAGACCTCAATCTTAATATCCATTGATTGCAAGAGTAACCGAGTGTAAATGATAATTAAATAGCCAAAAAACTCTACAAACTGTCTTGACATTTTTCAATTAAATTTATGAGTGATGAGCATCTGCTGAAAGAGTGCCACTTATCTTGGACACAAACGTTAGCAAACCACATCCTGGTCATTTCATTCTCAGCTATAAATCACCCAAGTGCAACCAGGAGGTTGTGGCTTGTAGACACTAACAGTACTTGTGGTTTGGTTGTCTTGGGACCAGATTACCCTTCCTGAAGGCCCCGTCACCCCATACTCCCACAGGTTTTACACCTGAAACTTGTGATATCCCGATAGTTGGCAAACACTCCCTGTCCCCCTCTTTGAACCACCATAAAAATGAAGAGTTTGGAGTTTTAAGACAGCAATAATCTGATTTGGTTTTGGCCCTGTTCTGTTCCCCGAGAGAACTTCTGCCTCATATCCCTAACTGAGCTCTGTGTACTCCGTGCAAGGTATTCGCTTGGTGAAAATAACTCAACAGAACACCACTTAAAACCAAAGAAATACTTGAATTTTAAGTAGTGTGGGTAAATGTGCTAAGTTTAGATTGAACCGCTACTAAAAATGACACAGAGGAACACCAGAGCAGAGAGAGACATCATGTAAGAGAGTTTTACACCGCTGCTAAATATGCTGTCATCAGGGGTAGTTGCAGGTGCAATGGTAGTGGTAGGGGTAATAGTGGTAGTGGAAGGGCTATTGGTAGGGTAGGTGAAAATGGGATAGATATAAGGAGTGGTAGGTGGGGATGTTGGACAGGTGTAGTTGAAGTCGCTGTCACTCTCTGTAGAGGTAAAGGTATCAAAGCCTGGTTCTAGTCCAATGAGTCTGTCACTGATCCACTTCTGGTACTGAGACACACGAGTGTAGACTCCAGGCTTGCCGATGTAATTGCCAAAAGTAAGACTCGCAATTCCACTCTGAACCCAGATGGAGCCTTGTTTGGTCACTAGTGCAGCCCCCTGGTCTCCCTATGAAAAAAATTCAGGATGAAACAGATGAGTACCTTGTAGAATAGTAGTTCTACACCAAGGTGAAAACTAGCATAAAATGGCCATTATTTCATTAGTCATCATATTGCTCATTTCAAATTTGACAGTCAAGTTTACAAATTTAAAATGTAATCAATTGTTAAAATGATCAAAATACAAAGATAATAAATAATACAAATTGGGAGCCTATTTGGATTATTTATTCTAAACAAAATAACAAAAAACAAACAAACATATTTAAATATTGGTAGTTACATAAGATGTGCCATTCAATCCATTTTCACTCCCAGCACACATCATGTTCTCTGTTATTGGGATGTGATAGAAGAAGGAGTTCTCATAGAAGCAGTTGCACTTGCTGTTTCCAATTATCGGTATGTTAACCTCCAGGAGACGGTCGGGTTGAGGCCCATCTAACAGGAGATATTTTAAGTGTTAGATTTTTGTGAAGAATCCAAAAAAAGAAAAAAAATAATTAATTTGTGAAAATAAAGATTTTTCTGACTTATAGAGGTCACTTAAACCAGTGACCCAGCTGCTAGTTCCATCATAGAAAGTGCTGTTTTCTGAGGCCAGGCAGACTGGTTGTATGTAGTCAGTGAAATTGACAGGAGATGACAGCTTCACAAGGCAGATGTCATTATTGAAGTTATTAGCGTTGAAATCTTCATGGCAGATGAAGTAATCAATTGTTCGATTCACTTCATTGGGGTTGAAACCACTCAGGCTTTGGATACCCAGATGTACTACTGCACCACTGAGGTAGTAGCTGGGAGATAAAAATATATATATTGTTTAGTTTCCAATATTTTTATTGTTGCTCATACTTTGCAATCCATTTTGTCACTGGTGCCCCTTTCAGCACTCATCAATGTGATCTGGATTCATTTAACAACTGGCCATCACTCCATTCTCACAAAATGTTGCATTGGTATCTGTTCGTATAAAAAACTGTCATCGACAAAACCCCTTCACAAGACTCCCAACAACCATTGTAATGTATGGTACAGTAATAGAATACTTGAATAGAAAAGCCCTTTATTTTCTCCTTAGTGGGGAAATTCAGGCATCAAAATTGGGGGAAGAATTATCAACAACTTCAGATACACCAGTGACACCACTCTGATATCAACCAGTGAAGAAAGGCTGAAAAATCTACTGAAGTCGAACAAGAAAGCGCCAAAATAGGATTTCTTCTCAACACCAAGAAAACAATGATTTTTGATGACAGTAACAATCAATGACAATGTATTTTAGGTGGACAGCAATAAGTTAAAAATCTTCAAAGACTTCAACTTACTTGGACGCATGGTTACATCAGAGGCAACTACATCATCAGAGATCAGATGACAAAGTCACTCAACAAAGTATTCAAATCAAAGAACATCTCTAAAGTCTAAGTTAATGATATACAGGTAAGGGCATGTTGAATTTTGGGAAATAGAAATGTGAACTCAGGCTGTGGGGCTAAAAGTCCTATCTGCTGTCCAACACACAATCATGTAATTTTTCAATAACCTGCATTTGTATAATGCCTTTTCAAGTCAAGGACTCCAAAACACTTTACACTACAGTCAGTCATTCACCCATTCACACGCTAATGGCAGAAAGCTGTATTGTAGCCGCAGAAACAAAAGTGCCATACACCATGTGCCACCAGACCCATTGACCAATGCTTTCAGGCAATGTGGGTGAAGTTTTCTGCAAAAGAATACAGTAAGTAGGTGTGTCAGCGCGTTAAAGCTGCACTCGGTAGATTGGTAAACAAGCTAGGTATCGCTAGCTATTTTATACAAACACGTCTCAGAGCACTCACCCCTCCCGCCGGGCATAATCTGTAGGCCAGCCTCCTTCCGGACCCGGACATGCGACTACTCATTGCCACAGCAACAAAGAGCCAAACTCCAGCTGTTGAAACTTTCCCCAGTTTTTCCCTCTTTCTACATCCAAACCTTTTTAGTTTTTTGCTAGCTGAAAAGGTGTTTTTCTTTTTGGGACTCTGGTATTTTTTCCTAAAATTGAAACCGTAGCAGCCAGCCGTTTCTGTCCTTCTCTCACTTCCGGGATGTTCTGTTGAAAAATGCTCCAGCACGCATTAATGGAGGATCCAAGCAGTGAGGAAGTGAGGCGCTTTAGCGAGACAGACAGCCGGATTGTCCAATTGTTGCTTTCGGTCCGAAACGTATGGTTGGCTGAGGTTTTTAGACAACTGTGGGACAACCACTTTATGGATTTCTTTTGTTTTTTATTAATCGCCACAATATATTTATAGCTAAACTATGTTAGAACGTTGTTAAGAGGCATGAAAAAAAAGTTTTAAACCAGCTTGTTTACCAATCTACTGAGTACAGCTTTAACATAATGCCCACATCCTACAGTCAGCTTTCACACCGGTTTGGGTGTCACAGCAGAACGTTCTGCTCTTTTAGGAGAAAATGTAAGTTCACGTGTAGGTATTACCATTCTGAAACATTCATTGACAAATGCTGAGGAAGCGCTTCGTCTAAAATTTCTCCTTCGTCCTCAGATTCGGGATCAAAAATGTAAGGCCAATCAGAAGCGAGGGTTGTGCATATCATTAATAATGCTGAGGAATCGTGCTGATTCAAGCAGACCTCTGCATCAGCAAACTTCTGCATCAAAGAATAGAAGGATCATAGCTTTTTTCTTTATAAAAATGACCAGCATTGATTTACTCTAGAGAACACTGCAAATGTATTAAATTATCAAGTAAACCACACCTTTAAGTACCCCTGGTCTATAGGAATTTCCCTTACTGCTACTAGACCAATTTCTTCACTAACAAGAAACTGATTGGTACAGACGAGGCACAGGATGTAGATGTAGTAAGTTTGTGTGTGTATTTGTGTGTGCACGCCCGCTGGTGTTTGTGTGTATGGGTGAGGGGGTGGGTGGTGGTTAAGGCAGAAGCACCAGAAATTTACTCCTGGTACTCCCTTGAGTCCCTCACTGAAAAATATTTTGTGCTCCACTGGTCATAGTACTACTCAATCAGAAAATGCTAAAAATAAATGATTTGTACTCTATTTGAAAAACAAGTCGTATCAGAGCATCCCTAGATGAAGATTATTTGTTTATTTTAAAATAAAATGTTCTACAAAAAACAATACTCCTCACCTTACTGAGCACCGAGCAGCTGTCAGCACCCACTGGTTGTTGATCAGCGATCCCTGACAAAAGGTTTGGCCAAGATATTCAATAGTGGCATGCCAAGGCCAACTTCCTGGAGGTGCATCTTCACCTCCTAGGATCCTGCTGTTGATCAGAGATCTACCACAAGCTGATGAAATAATTAAAAAAGTTAGAGAGGATCAAACAGCAGCAATTTCTTGACAAAAAAAACCCAAACAAACAAACACATTTTATAATGGTTCTGAAGTCCCTTTAAGGGAGTAGTAGAAAACTGTTTTTGACCGACATTACCAAAAACCTCGCCTCGTCTTGCTGTCTTTTACTTATCTGGGTCTGGGTTGTGGGGGCAGCCTCTCCAATAGGGAAGCCCAGACTGACCTCTTCCCAAGACTTGCCCAGGCCAGTCTAGAGATATAATCCATCTAGCATGTCCTGGGCTGGCCTGGGGGCCTCTGCCCAGCAGGACAATCCTGAAACACCTCCCCAAAGAGGCCAGGTGTTTCAAGCAGATTCTTACTATACAGAGCATACCAGGTGGTATCTTCCCCTGCCATCTGATCCAACTCATCACCAGGTGGTCATCAGTTAACAGCTCAGCTCCTCTGTACCCCCGATTGTCCAAAACATACAGACACATATCCTGCCCTGGTAGTCCTGATACCAAGTATAACCAATGGCCATCCTTATGTTGGAACACGGTGTTAATTATGGACAAATTACGATTTGCACAGAAGTCCAATAGCATAATGTTGCTTGGGTTCTGATTGGTGGGCCATTCCTCCCACTCCAGCGCTAGCATAACAGCTAGCCACTTTGCGTTAGCCTAACCCTCGTGAGACACGTGACTTCCTGGGTACCGTGATGGCGACGGAGATATTGCAATCGTGGTATTCCGGCTCTAATCACCAGATGGGGCTAAGTGACTTTTCATTAACTCTGTAAACGGTCATATTAGCACAGACTGGCTCAAGGAAAAGATAAAAAAATATGACAAAGTTGCATATTATCACTTTAAAGTGCTTTTTTAATTTTGTGATACTAATTTTATAATAGTTTGTAATTACTCTTGTTAAAATTAATAACATGATACATATGATCCAAAAGTAAATAAATAAGAATAAATAATATTTAAAATTTGCAGTCATATTGCAACAATTACATTAGTCAGATGTCTAATAAAATAAATAATGTTGGAGTTATTTTAAGCACAACTAAGGAAACTGTGTTATAGATGCTTACCAGGCTGCTGTGATTGACAACCTGAAATTAGAAGCAAGCGCACACACACACACACACACACACACACACACACAAATATGTTAAACAAACAAAGTTCAGTCAGATGACGACCTACATATTTCAACATTCAATAGCTTGATGCCACTTGCTGTAAATCTGTTCCCAGACAGCAAAATTTGATAAGATTGAACACAGAAAAAATGAATTTGCCATCTGTCTAAATTTTGCGTAAATGTGGGGAAATGAAAGATGAAGACACATCACAAAGTATAAAACCCAGAACTTCAACGTCTTTGTGCGATATCGGGACCACTGATGGGTGAAGTTCATCTTCCACTGTCTTCTCTTTGACTAACATGCCAACCAGGCTAGGGTGAGCTAAAATTTCAAGGTCATTTTCTGGGCTAAGGGAAATAATGATGACCTGAGATTGTCACAAAAAGCGTCTCTGAACATGGAGTGTTTGGGGGATGAAACCAGGAGTCTCACATACAATAATTATTATAAAATCACAAATTGATGCTAATAAATAACCGGATAAAAACAACATATCTGCATTTTGTTAAAAGTACATACAATTGTTTTAACAGCTTGTTAGTACACACACACAAGTATATATGGCTGCACTTCAACGCGTTAATTTCAATTAATTAATTAGAAAGAAAACAACATGTTAAACATGAATGCAATTATTCGCAGCTTGCATTTGATAGAAGGCAGAACACTTGTCAGCACAATTTCCTGCTACGCCGACACAAAGATCAGACCTTGACGCAGCCTGTGTGTGAATTCAGAGGCTGCAGTGGATCCAGCTGTTCGCAGTAAGCTCGGCCCTCCTTCCCAAAAATTGAAAGTAAGGGGATGTGAAATTGGACGGTCTCTAGCCTTTAGATTAGACCCAGATCCCGCTATGAAAACGAGGCATAATTGTCGCAAGACAGTGTGTCACTGAAGGCTGACAGTGTGTCAGTGAACACAGCCCTGCAAAACCCAGATTCACTCATACAGGGTGTTTCTACATGATGGACATCTTTTATTATAATTTCCTTCTGAAAATGTCTTTAAAATGAATAAATAAAATAATAAAGTACTGTACTTTTTGTTATGTCCAATTTTAGCCAGGGATATTTTTTGTGTTTCTACTGTTTTGAACTGCAATGCAATTTAAATGCCTTTTTTCCAGAACTTAAACGAGAGAGGGGGAGAGGGGGGAGCGAGAGAGCGCACTATAAGATGGAGAGAGAAATAGATTTAATGAAACTTTTTTCTCATTTTTCCAGTTAACAGAAATCTTTCGCCATTATGGAGAACTTTAACCCCCAATTAATAGCAAATATTAAAGCAGTCTGTAATTACAATATTATTTAAATAATTTTCTCAAAATTTTAATAAAAATAGTTTCTTTGCCTGGGGGTGGGGGTGGAGGGATATCTTTATTGGGGTTGTCCTATATTCGGGTCAATACGGTATACACTGAATGAAACTAGTCAATAAAGTTTTACCTCTGAATATTTTTTGTAGTTTTAATTGCATCAAAGCTCAATGTAAATGAAAATAACACGTTGTAAACTCAAAAAAGAAGATGTAAATAAGAAAAATAACTATAAACCTAAAACTGCAAGCAAGGAAGACAATTCCATAAACAAAAACAAAAATAAAAAAAAACTTCAACTTGCAACCTGAGCAGCATTCATGTCATCATTTATCCTTTGTTTATTTGTTCAAACAGGTTTTTTTACATTTCTTTTCCTTCACTCTCATTCCTCTGCTCACCTTTACAGTTCAACCTTTACATTTGCAATGCTAAGCCTGATACGTGGGAACAGGCTTAGAGGCTACTCAGGAAATGACTGACAGCTGGGTGACAGAGGTTAGGTTCAATGTCATTTCTGCCCGAGAAGCGCTTCAGTTGTTGGCGTCGGAGAATCGTATGATGCTTCCTTTGCTGAAATAGCTAAAGAAACGCTAGGATGGTGCTAAGATCCCATCTTTTAAAAATATCTTTTCTGGTAACAATCTGCAACTGAGCTTTTCTAAATTTAACAACAATTGTATCATGTCTAATATACATATTTCTAAGTTCCTAGAGCTCTATCTTATTACCAAGATTTGTATTTACCTCAAAAAATTGCTGTATTGAAACCTATACCGGTAGTTCTTTCTACCCTCGGGTGAAAGTTTTTAGTTTTGAGTTTGGCAAGCACAAATTGTATTAAGTTTTATTATTATTGTATTAATAAATACATGTAGTAAAAGACTATCATTGTTAGCCAACAAATGTTTCAAATGTTAAAATTCAAAGTTTTCTGATTATTATTAAATGAGTGGTTATAGTCTATTCTTAAGGATATTAGGAAGTGTTTATAGTAGTTTTTCATGAGTTAAATATAGCTGTAGCTACTAAATCCAATAATCATTCACTAAGCTGGGTACTACACATCTGTAACACTCTAGTCTACAAAAAATTACATTTTCTTACCTTTGCTGAGAAGAATGATCACCACAGTGAACACACAGACAATCTGTTGATGAGCCATTTTGAACATCAAGTTCTTCCTTCTGTTTTCATCATTATACCTTGACACTTCTGCTCAGCTCCACCCTCTGTGCGCTAATTCCTAGAACACTTTAGTCAAACTTTTTTCTGCTAACTCACCCAACAGGCTTGATAAATGTAAGGAATGAAGTCAAACATGTTGGTAATGACGGTAGGAGCAGTGGAAAGTATTCAACAGATACAAACACGTATCTGCAAGGTTTTGGGCAAACTTCAAAGACAAGGAAAAATAACAATTTTAAATGCAAATACGCTGATGTATGGAGAGAAAACAGTCTCAATATATCTGTGTGTGTGTATTATTTGGTTTGTAACTTGTGTTAACCTGTTTGTGTGTAACTTTGGGTAGTTGTAGCTGTACAACATGATTTGTAAACCGTAAATTGCATTTTGTGTGTAACTTTGTGTACTTGTAAATGTGTCTTTAAATGCACACACAAATATCAACAAATCATAATTACAAAACATATTTAAATACACACAAATAAAAATTACACAAACATTTAAATTCCACACATAGATTTTTTACCTTCAACCTCACAAATCTAATAATTACACCTACAAATAGTTAAATACGTGTGTACAAATCACCTGTTACACACAGACAAAACTACATTTACACACAAATCAGTTTACAAGTGCACAAAGGGTTTTGAGACTCCTTTCACGCTTCCGGGAGCTCCACAGATTCGTGCGTAAGTGGTGCGTTTAAATGCTGGTGGAAAGCTGGGTCATTTGAATTTTCTTCAGAGTCTAGTGTTTTCCTTCAATACCTTTTGCCAGAGGGGCATAGACGTTTTTCTGTGTAATAAATAATATCTCAGCACACCTTAGTTCTAACACATATATCTTAATTTACTTATCATTATTCTATAAATGTTTATATAGGCATATATATGCATGTATAAGCCGTATAAATGTATTTAAACAGTTAAATAAAACGACCACTAGGTGGTGTAATGGTCTGTTGGCTGATGAACACAGGCAGCCTCAGCCCTGAAGGCAGCCAGAGGCAGGACGATGGCTGGGAATCGCGGTGGTCTCCTCTCTGAAGTAAATACAAGTTACAGCTGCACTCTTTGCTAGCTGATTATAATCATACAGCCTCCTGCTAACAGAGAAATGTGAGGTGGACGGTCAATGATCTAAAAATCATGGCATCCCATCACTGCCACCCTGTACCTCTCAAACTTCAGGTGCAGAAAGAGTTGTAAAAAACATCAGGGTGTGAAAGGCAGCAGGGCCCGATGGCATCAGCTCCAGGCTACTAAGGTGCTACACAGATCAAATGTGTGGAATCATGGGATACGTGATCAACTTTAGCCCAAAGCTGGGGAGAGGACTGCAACTATATGGAAGACATCCTGTATGGTACCAGTGCTGAAGACCTCACATCCAAAAGACCTAGTAGCTGCAGGTCGGTAGCACTGTCCTCGTATCTAATGAAAACCCTTAAGAGATTGGTCCTTAACCCTAATTCACCTCTGATGAGGTCTTTGTTGTATCCACTGCAGTTTACCTAGAGGATACACTGAACTCTTACCCACCTGGAGAAGCCTGGAAGTTAGTAATGGGATTTATGGCTCTTTGAAGGGAGCCATTCACCTCAAAGAGTCATTCAAAAACAGTCTCTTTTATGTTTTCTTTTGCAATATTTTTGAAAGAGAAATGTCATGTGGAACTATGTTTGGGGACACTTTTTGTTGTGACACCTACGTGTGCATTGCTAATTAGCTTCCTCAATAGAACTGATGGGTTCATGTTGCTATGCTCACTGATGTTTTAAATAAAGAGCTGTTCTGTTTCAGCCAGAAACTTAGTTTTTTTTGAATATTGCATCCCAGCCTCAAATGTCACCGTTAATACAAAAAACATGAACAGTTCTTTTCAAGGACTTGGTTCTCCTTGTTTATAGTCAAGAACTATTCAAAAGATTTGACTCATTCATGAACTTCACATCACTACTGGAAGTACTGTGAGGATCACGTTCTTTTATTTCTCCAGTGCTTTTAACACCATCCAGCCGGACCATCTGTGGGACAAGATGGAGCTGTCTGTAGTGGACCACCACAGGTCCGAGTGGATACTGGTCTACTTCACTGGCTGTCCACAGTATGTGAGGACATGTGGCTGTCTCAGACAGGCTGGTCTGCAGTACAGGGGTCCTGCAGGGAACTGTGTTGACACCATTCCTGTTCACCTTTTATACTGCAAACTTCTCCATCCCCTGTCATCTACAGAAGTTCTCTGATGACTGTCATTGTCAGCTTCATCAAATATGAGGATGAATCAGAGTATAGCCGGTGGACAAAGGACTTTGTAGACTGGTTTATGTTGATGTATTTAGCAGATTATTTTATCCAAAGCGACTTACAAATGATATTGTAACCAATAATTGACTTTGAGGCTAACAAACAACTAACCCTGACATTAACCCAAACAAACTACTTAGATGGTTGAACACTATCTAAGGTGTCCGTGAAGGAAAAAAGAACACAGGATAGAGTGAAGTGCATGAAGAGAGTACAGAGGAGTAGGGAAAGGTAGGCGCTAGGTGACAAAAAACAAACACCAGCAAAACAATTGCTCCTCACCTTAGTGAGCACTGAGCAGCTGTCAGCACCCACTGGTTGTTGATCAGCGATCCCTGACAATAGATTCTGAAAGATATTCAAAAGTGGCATGCCAAGGCCAACTTCCTGGAGATGCATCTTCACCTCCTAGGATCCTGCTGTTGATTACAGATCTACCACATGCTGATGAATTAAATAAATAAAAAATGAGAGAGGATCAAAATGGAGCAATTTTTGCAACACTGACTTTTGTTGAAACACAAATTATAATGGCTCAAAAGTCCCTTTTAAGGGAGTAGTAAAAAAACATATTTTTGACAGGCATTATTAAAGCCTTCCTTCTTTTTGCTGCTTTCCGCTTATCCAGGTCCGGGTCATGGGAGCAACATCCCCAGTAGGGAAGCCCTCACTGTCCTATCTTCAGCCACCTCTAGCTCCTCCAGTGGAACCCCAAGGTGTTCCTAGGCCAGCTAGAGATAAAATATCTCCAGCATGTCCTGGGTTGGACCAGGGGCCTCCTGCCAGTAGGACATTCCTGAAACACCTTCCTAGGGAGGTGTCCAGGAGGCATCCTGACCAGATGTCTGAAACCCCTAAGCTGGCTCCTCTCAACGTGGAGGTGCAGAGGTTCTACTCAGAGTCCCTCCTAGATGTTGGAACCCCTCACCCTATCATTAACACTGAGCCTGCATGGTCACTCTACTGAGGAAACTCAGTTTAGAGGCAAGGTCATCCTGCCACAAAACTCAACACCTCCACACCATGGCTGCACCTAGCAATTCTGTCTATAAAGTGACAGTGACAAAGGGCAGACCCGACAGAGCCCAACCCTCACCAGGAAGAGGCCTGACTTACTGCTTGCTATGAGGACCAGACTTGTGCTTTTTGGTACAGGGACTGAATGGCCCTTAACAAAAGGCCATCCAACTAATACTCCCAGAGTGCCCCCCAAAGCATACCCCTGTCCAGATCTAAAAGCCATATGTGAACTGGTTGGGCAACCTCCCATGCCCCATCCAGCACTCTAGCAATGGTACAGAACTGGTTCATGGTTCCACATCAAGGATGAAAACCACATTATTCCTACTCAATCCGAGATTCAACTATTGATTGGACTCTCCTCTCCAGAATCTTGACATAAATATTTTCAGGGAGGCTGAGGAGTGTGATCCTTCTATAGCTGGAACATACCCTGTGGTCTCTCTACTTAAAAATCAGGACCACCACTCTGGTCTACCACTCCAAAGGCAGCTCTCGATGTCCATGCAATGTTACAGATATGTGTCAACCAAGACAGTCCATACTCTTGAGATACCCAGGATGGATGTTGTCGACCCCTGGGACTCTGCTGCCATGTTTGTGGATGTTTGACTACCTCAGCAACTTCTGCCGCAGAGATTAGACAGTCCATCCCCAAATCTCTCAGCTCTGCTTCCTCATTAGAATACAGGTTTGTGGAATTGCGGAGCTCCTTAAAGTATTCTTTCCACTGCCCAACTATATCTCCAGAGGACGTCAGCAGCTCCCCACTGTAAATAGTGTGAGCGAGTTGCTACCTTTCTCCCCTTAAGGCGCCAGATGGTTTGCCAGAACCACTTTGGAGTCGATCAGTAGACTTTTTCTATGGATTCACTAAACTCCTCCCACACTTAAGATTTTGCCTCTGCAACTGCCTCTGCTGAACCCTGCTTGGTCCCGGTACCAGTAACTGACTGCTGCTTCTAAGGACCCACAGAATAACCATGCCCTGTAGGCCTCCTTCTTCAGCCTGACAGCTCCCCTAATCTCTGATGTCCACCTGCAGGTCCAGGAGTTATTGCCACAACTGGCACTGCCCACCTTGCAGCTGTATCTTACAGCCACCTCAGCAACTGCAGAGTGGACAAGGCCTGTTGGGTATCCTCAATGTCCCCCACTGCTCTCTGGAATGTGGTCAAAGCTCTGCTGGAGGTGGGAGTTGAAGACCACCTTGACAGATTAATTCACCAGGCATTTCCTTACTATACATTTGGGCCTACCAGGTCTGTGTGGCATGTTCCTCTGTCATCTGATCCAAGTTACCACCAGTTGGTCATCAGTTAACAACTCTGCTCCACTCTTTAGTGAAGTGTCCAAAACATATGGCTGCAGGTCAGATGATACAATTACAAGAAAAATCATTGACCTGCAGCATAGGCTTAAAGTACTAAGACAGGCATCCTTATGTTCCAACATGGTGTTCATTATGGCCAAACTGCAACTTGCACAGAAGTACAATAACAAAACACCACTTGGGTTCAGATTGGGTGGGATGTTCATCACAATTATTCCCCTTTAGGTCATGCTGTGATTGCCCACATGAGTATTGAGTTCCCCCAGCAGAACTATGGAGTCCTCAGTCAGAGTGCCATCTGGCACTTGTTCTAGGGCCTCCAAAAAGGGTGGGTACGCTTCTATTTGGTGCATAAGCACAAACACTAGTCTGGACCCATTTCCAGATCCAAAGGTGCAAGGAAGCCACCCTTTCATTGAAGCCACCCTTTCATTGAAGCCACCCTTTCATTGAAGCCACCCTTTCATTGAAGCCACCCTTTCATTCCGCAGGGTAAACCTCAACATACCTCAACATCTTGGGACAAACAAAAACCTACCCTAGCCATCTGCCTCTCAGCCAGAGCAACTCAAGCAAAAAAGAAATTCCAACCCCTCTGAAGTAGCCAATGCTGTGTGTCAATGTGTGACTGCATCTAACCAGTTCAGCTGAACCTCTTCCACAAGCTCCAGTGCCTTCCCTGCCAGAGAAGTGACGTACCATGTCCCAAAATTGGTTTTCTTGTCAGGGGATTGGACCATCAAAGCTCCTTACTTGGTCTGATCCTCATTGCACTGGACTCATCATGCTTCTTCTGCAGGTGGTGGATCCACAGGTTAATAACCAGTTTGGCTGGGTGGGGCCTGGCCACGAGTGAAAGCCAAGCCGCCAGACTCTGGAATTCTTGCTGCAAACCCATGTTGGGCAGCAGAGCAAGCACCCAGTAACCCTCTGGGCC
The DNA here is from genome assembly GCA_006937965.1 of Callopanchax toddi. NCBI lineage: Eukaryota > Metazoa > Chordata > Actinopteri > Cyprinodontiformes > Nothobranchiidae > Callopanchax > Callopanchax toddi. The sequence continues at coordinate 511,510 of SSNR01000375.1, read as the reverse complement.
AGGTACGCTTGAGGTTTCCTTCATGAAAGGTCTTCTGAATCACTGTTTACCTCACCCCTTGCCTAGGACCAATTTTCTATGGGAGATCTTACCAGACAACATAGCTCCTACAATCATTGCTTTGCTAGCAGATATAAATGCAATGTGAGAATGTGAGTGCACAGAGTTTCTCCTTGTCTATTTGGAGAGGATAATATTTTACTAAACATCATAATTTGTTAGAAAAAAAACACATTTTAGCAAACTGTTTTGGTCTTTTACCAGTGCCTTTTTAATGCAGTGGGACTAAAAAATACTTACATGATACATATGATCCACAAGTGAATTTTAAAAAGTTTTTTTAACATTTAAAATCCGCATCCAAATTGCAACGAGTACAAAATTTGCCAGATCGTCTTAAACAAAGAAATAATGACTTCATTATTTTTTGCACAGTTTAAACTCTGGAAGTGGTGTTGCTTACCAGGCTGCTGTGATTGACAATCTGAAATGAGAAACACACACACAAATGCACGCGCACACACACACAAACAAATTTGTTAAACACGCAAGGTTCAGTCAGATGACGACCTGCATATTTTAGCATCAAATAGCTTGATGCCACCTGCTGTTGTCTGATTTGGATCCAGGAAACTGTTGAAAAAAGAGGAAAGATACATTTGCCTACCGTCTAACCTGTGTGTAGATTTGGTTGAAAAGTGAAAGATGAAGACATGTCTGGTTCACAAACTAGAAAAGCCAGATATTTTACTTTATTTTTAATGTTTAGCTAAATTAGGACCACATCAGATGGGACAATTAAAGCCCAATTTCATTCTCTTCTCTTTTGCTAAAATACACTTTTTTTACCTTTATTTGATCAGGTATGATCCCATTTAGATAAAGAACCTCTTTTCACATGGAATCCTGAAGGCTGTTGGGGGTTCGGTATCTTGCCCAAGGATACTTTGACATGTATGACCTGGGTCTGGTATTGAACCCTAACCTTCCACACAGTAAACGGCCTCCCAAACAGGTTAAGCAAAGCCAATTTTACAAAGTAATTTTCTGAGCTAAATATAGGCAATGACTGGCTGACCTGAAAAAGCTTCACATAATTAATAGGTTCAAGGTCAAAATGTTCATATGTCAATGCTAATAAAGTACTAAATAAATTATATGCATTTTCTTAAAAAAACAGTTTAAACAGTGCGTATATTAGGGCTGTCACGGTAACACGTACAGTAGTTCCTTTTAACACTATAGACTTTTTAAACTTGCAATTAAAGCATGTGACATTTCTATCCAGTGCGCATGAGAAAATGCTTTCTCTTTTTTTTAAAGAACCAGAAAAACTTAGAAGCTCTGCAGGGAATTTATTAAAACTCCTGATTGTAGTTACTTTACCAAAGAAACTTAGTGTGTCAGAAGTGGAGAGTGAAAAGAGAGAGTGAGTTTGTGAGTGTAAAGAGGTCAGTTGTATTACATTATTTTACATTTGCATTGTATTTATTGTTTTTTTTCCCCAACTTGTGTGTCCTTGTTTTGAACACACAAAGAAGATGCTTTGTGAGTCATAATTTACCCTCACTGTGGTAATTTAGACACTTTGCACAGGAGTTTATGCTTCAGTGTACTTTTGGCATATTTGAACGTGCAGAACCTTTTTGAGGTCCAGATGTTTTTGGTTTAGTTCTCAAAAGTACTTGTAATAGTTTTAGATTGTTTTAATGCTATTATACATGCATTTGCACAAATACAGTATTATTGTTTACCCCAATGCTTTTAAGAATATTAAAAACATGAAAAATGCCCTGCTAAGGCACATATACCTGCAATTAATTTCTGATCACGATTAATCGCTGCTCAACCACGGATAATAAGCAATTAAAAATATAATCAATTGTTAACAAAAGTTAACAATTTGCAAGAAATGATTTATTACATATAGCAAAAAATAATTTAAAAACATGTAAAAAAGTTAAACCAAGAACTTCCATCTATGTAATTTCATTTATCTTTTTGAGAGTATGGATGCTCTGTAAATATTGCAGAACAGCAGAGTTAATGACTGCATTGATGATTTATTGGTTACAAGCAGTATTTATACCCTCTTAAAGATATTAGACATTCTTTTAAAACATTTTTCAGGAGCTAAAATGCCTTTAATGAATTCAGTGATTGTTCACGCTATACAAGCTAAGTCCTAAACATCTGCAACACTTTAGACTAAAGAAAATGTCACTTTTTTTTCTTACCTTTGCTCAGAAAATGATCAACACAGTGAACACACAGACAATCTGTTGATGAGCCATTTTGAACATCATGTCCTAACTTTTGTTTTCAGCATTAAATACTTTAATACTTCTGCTCAGCTCCACCCTCTGATACAAGTCCAAGAAAACTTTAATCAAACATTTCTCCAGTAAGTCATCCAACAGGCTTTATAGATGGAAGGAATCAAGTCAAACATGTTGGTGCTTTTACAGTAAGATCTATTATTTTAATCTATTCATCTACTCAATAGTCACAATGCTAAAGAGATGTAAGGTTTAAGAACCACTGGTAATTATGGCTCGTTTTGGAAACTTGCTTACAAAGAAAAGTCCCTGTTAGAACATCATACCTGGGAAACTAAAATGATCAGATAAAAATATAAATAATGAAAGTCATTCATTTACTAGTTTTATAAATTATAAACGAGAGCCATTTGAACCTTTGAATAAATGCATCATCCATTAAAAAATCAGTACATAGGACATTAGTTTTGTAGATCAAACAAAGATTTACAAGAGGTGGTGCATCGTGATGCATGTGATTCATTCAGTCATTTCATATCAAAGGATCATTAAATGGTTTGATTTGAATACAACAAAAATGTAAGATCACAGAGATACACTGGGTAAAATAAGTACTGAACACATCACCAAAGTTCTTTGGAAATATATTCAAAATAAAGCTGAAATATCCCCTTAAGTAGACAACCTTAACTGGGTGTTTTTCAGTGTTAACTGTGCATCAGGTTTTCACTGAGCTGAATTCTTTGTACTAAGGTCCTGGTCGAGTAGGTGTGGGAGCTTTTCCTCACAGAAGGAATGAGGAAATGGAATGCAATTTCCAAGAAATGCCTTGATGATCAGGTGTGAGTCATCTCCATAGCCAGCTTGTCACTTGTACTTAGTCTTACCGGTTTTGTAAGAGATGGCAAAAGTAATAATATTCTTTACTTAAGTAGAAGTACAGATACTTGTGTAAAAAAAGACTGTTAAAAGTAAAAGTACTGATTTAGCTTCGTTTGTGACTTTTTGTAAGACAAACAATTATCCAGTATTTTATTATTTACTTATAAAAATACATTCTTCTGTTATTGTCAATGAGCATCAAACACATTTTTTAAACTTTTACCAAGACTTAGGATATCACTGTCACCAGTGCTTTAAGTAGGAAAAGGTGCCCTAGGTACTCTCCTTAATGTCATACAGACATTAACATGGGACAGCTGCACTCAGTCCTGTTGCTCTGAAGTCTGTTTTCACTTGTTTAGCAGGTAGGTAGGTTTGCATAGTTGAATTGGATGCAGTAGCTGCAGTGGTCATGTCAGTGGGGGATCCGGGGGTCTCTCAGTGAGTTCCACATTACCGTGCCAGGTGTTAGGTGCTGCTCAGATTTGAGATATTTCATTGTAGATAAAAGTTGTAGAAGTTGTTGTAAAGTCTTCCCACACAGAATGTCCTGCTCTCTCTGTGCACCACTTGTTAATCTACACGAGTCTGTTGTTACCAATGATGTAGCAGCTCATACGTAAAAGTCTAATTTAGAAACAGAATATTTGAATGTGTATAAGATTACTGTCCTGTGGACATTATTTGTGCAATTTATCTTTGTTCCACATCCAATAGGTCCACAACTTCATCTCAACAATTGTTTTTTTCTGTCCACATAATATCCTGTATTATATAGAGTGGATTTTATACACAATATATACATTTTTACAGTTTGTTTCTCTGCTTTATAGGCTGTTTTAGCCCCACATTAAATAAAGTTTCTACTTTGATTAAAGATCTTCTCTTCAAACTGAGCAGTTTGCAGCTTTATGCAGGTAGTAGTAAATATAAACAATGAAAATCAACCCCATTTCACAAAGGATGTTTATTATTTGTGTTTAGTAACAAATGCATGAAAACAAAAACTCTTAGCTGAACAAAAAATATAAAAATATTTGATTCAAAGTACATCAGATATAAACAAATCAGCATAAATCAACACATTGATCTGAAAGTTTGGTCAGATCACTAATACTACAAAACTAAGTAATAATAAATAATACGTTTTTCTTTAAAAAAGTTTTGAATAAATGTTTTCATCAGTATTAGTACAGTAGGTTGTTCTGAGGTTAAACATGAAATCAAACTAATCGAGTAGCAAAAGAGTAGCTTATTTGATACTTATTCATCACTTAAATGTATACATCACTTTCAGATCTTTTGAAGTGAGTTACTGCACAAAAGTTTAGCTTTTTTACTTATTGTTAATACATCTTTGTTTGACCTAGGTTAGAGAAAAAGAGATTAGATTTGACTGTCTGATGGTAAGTTACATTGGGTCTATCTACAAAGTGGATTACCTTTTTAGAACATTTCTAATCTTACAAACCTGTGGTTACAGTGACGTAATGAGAGCAAGTTAGTTTCTATTTGGTCCATGCTAAGAATGTCATTTATTGTTTAGAGGTAGTTACAAGAGCATTTTAATGCTAAGAAGAAAACAATTACAAGTTAACATATAACCCTAAGTTACAATATTGATAAAAACAAACAAATACCATCGGGTTGAGGAGCACATTAGGGTTGGCGCCCTTGGGCTATTCTTGGACTAATCCATTCTCAACTTCTTTTCTCAACATCCATCCATCCATCCATCCATTTTCTGTAGCCGCTTAATCCTCCACAGAGGGTCGCGGGGCAGCTGGTGCCTATCTCCAGCGGTCAAGGGGCGAGAGGCGGGGGACACCCTGGACAGGCCGCCAGTCCATCGCAGGGCTCTTTTCTCAACAGTTTTATTGAATCTTCCAGGGAATTGGTATGTTGACTTTTTTCTTAACATTTTGACTTTGTTATTGACACTTCCTCCTTCTTTCACAAGCAGTCTGTAATGTATCGCGAGCTTAAAATTTGTTGCAAATTTGTTGTTGTGTATTTATTGCAAGCAGTAAGGTTTTTGTATTTCTGTTTTATTTGCAGTTTTACAAATACAGGTATCGGTAAATCAGACAGCCTCCTGAGTCTTCTGATCACTCTGTCGAGTAAGGCAGATTTTATGAATATATATATAGGTTTTTAAAATAAAACTTGCAAAATAGAACTGTTGTAAGACAATAAAATGCTACAACTAGTCAATCTGTGACTAGTTGCTAGTTTAGCAACAATCAGAATGAATCTCAATTTTTCCAAACTGAGGCAATGCACTGTCTACCTCTTCACAACCATTCCAAATACCTTCATTTCAAAACGTCTGAACTGCCACCAACTGGACTTTTTTTTTTTTGGAAGGCATTTTGTTTCTCCTCCCTTACTAGGATTGCCATGCCCTGGATGACAGTGCAGTATTTACATTCCTCCACTGCCAACAAAGACATGAAGAAACAAAGAAAAAACAAAGGGCACCATTAGATGAGTACAGTGATTCAGGCTTTCGCCATTCCCAAAAATACTACTATCTGTGTTTTCTGAGGACAACAAAACTTTAATATTAGGGAGGATGATAGGGTTAATGGTATTGATAGTGGTAAGGTTAATGGTATGGGTAGTGGTAAGGTTAGTGGTATGGGTAGTTGTAGGTTTGGTGGTATGGAATATGTTATTGGTATGGATAGTGGTAGGGTTGGTGGTATGGATAGTGGTAGGGTTGGTGGTATGGACAGTAGTAGTGTTAATGATATAGGTAGTGGTAGGGTTGGTGGTATGGATGCTGGTAGGGTTATCGATAGGACAAGTAAAGTACAAGTCGCTATCAATGCCTGGGGAATTGAAGGTAATAAATCCTGGTTTCATGCCAGTGACAGTGTTGCTGATCCATTTCTGGTACCAGGACACTCGTGTGTAGACTCCAGGTTTCATTGGGAGAGCACAGCCTTTACCAAAACTCACAACTCCAGCCTGGATCCATGAAAACCCATTTCTCGTCACCAACGGTCCCCCTGAGTCTCCCTGTTGAGTAAAAAAAAAAAGGTTTGAATGTTTAAAAGTCTAATCTACTGGTAATCTGTGTTACAGTGTCACCACTAGAGGTACAAAAATAATCTCCAAAAAGAAAAAATGACATTGGTACCAATAAGGACGTACAGCTGAAGATATAAGAACAGTACCTTTGAGAAAACCACCCCAGTAGAAGACTTTGTACCTCTAACGGTACAACTGAGTATTTTTATTTGCATTTGGGACACTTGTGATACTGGCATATTATTCAGAATAAAGTGTGATGACTTAGCTACAAATATATATTATGTTTTTCAGTCATAATATTTTAAAAATCTAGTTTAAACACTACTTTTTACCTTGCATTTATTATGATAAATGCTTACTCAAATTAATTTTGTTGGGCTATGTCAAGTGGACTGCATTTTTTAAAATCGAAACTAATTCTGAAATAAAATCTAGGCTTTAAAATCTTGTCATCTGATTAGCCTGGTCCATTCTTGGCCATAAGAAGATAACAAATGAAAAATTGTAATCTTATCAATGTTTGTTTGCTTTTTAAAGTTAGTATCTATTGCACTTCTTTTACTTACACAATGTGTTCTTGTTTCTTTGTGGAACAATTGGGAACACCTGTACAGTTCCAGACAATGGTTTAGACACACCAGTGATTCAAGATGAACAGGTTAGATTATCAAAATATTATCCTGGTCACAAATATCTGATTGGGTGGCGTCTGTGTTGTAATGGACCCTACAAGTCTACATAGACTTTATTCATTTACAATCACAAAAGACAGTCTGTTTCAGTCATAGTCTCTAATGATCAATACAACTATAGGCAACAAAGCATGTCAGGTCTTTTCCTCAGACCCACTTATTAAAAAAGTTAAGTACCATTAGCTACTAGAACTACTGTAGATGGCAAACATAATTTTACATTTTTAGAGAAAGAGGTGAATACCTAGGTTGTATTATCTCAAGTAAATCATGAGAAACATGTCATGGAGCATCAGGTAACTAGGATCCTGAGCTGGGATGGCTTAGTTTCGGTTTTTATTGCATTTTTCTTCCTTGGCATTCACACACACACACATACACACACACGTTTATATTTCTAGTCTGACTGAGGACATTTCCAATACATTATCCAGCCTGAAGCCTGATTTATAGCCACCATTCTTTTTTTTTTTTTTTTTTTTTTAACCCC